>CM070553.1:14338615-14708615 GCA_036346405.1 Phyllostachys edulis
ATCTTAAACCATAACCAAGTATATGTAAACTGTATTCTCTTTCTCGTTCATGCAATGCAATGCGATGTGTGTCACTGTAGCTTATACTAGTATTGTTATAGCAACAGAACTAGACAGTAGAGAAAGGTGGCCCAGGTGGCCCGTGGAGACGAGGGGGGAAACCCAAGGATCCTCAACATAGGGGAATGATAGGGGAATGGTGTTAAGTGTGTTAATGTGTCTTTATTGCCTTGAAAAAAGTCCTCTCTTGTTACATGTGGCAAGACCCTATTAACAGTATCCTAAACATAGTACATAGATATTACAGTTCTATCCCTAAAAAGGGCCCAACTAGTAGGGGTTGCATGGTCTTTATGTCTACATAGACGTAGCCTCCAGTGTACGGTGGGCCTCCTTGGACCCGGTCCACCACGCCTGTACTCCTCTGGTCCATCAACAGACTTGCTCCCCTTCGCTCCCAGCGGGGGACCCCCGGGCCCTCTTGCTCCTCACGAGGTGGTCGGGACCGAGGATCCTCATGGCCCCCTCACTCAGGGGTGCAATATCCTCTGACTTGATGCCTTCGGTGGGCCTCGTGCGCCCCTCTCCTAGTGCAAGGATACTAGTGGTACCCCTCGCCAAGGTCGCGGTGCACCCCTGGCTTGGTGCCTTGGTGTCCTTAGCGCACCCCCTCACTTTGAGAGGTGCGCGTTGGTGGCCTTCGTCCTGGCCGAGGCACACTCCTGGCTTGGCGCCCTTGGTGTCCTTCGGCGTCCTTCTTAGGGCCTTCGCCAGATCGTTGGGGTCGGTGTACCGCACCTACGACAAGTATAGTGAAGTGTTCACCAGTGGATGAACCATTCTTGCTCCACCTTCTTTCATACAGGGTCCAACCTCTACTCTCATGGAGTGCCTATTGTAGTAGGTCTTTCTCTTCCCACTCCCGTGGGATGCCTACTCGAGGTAGGTCCTGTGTATGTATGCAACATTTTCCAACATTAACATTAATTTCAATTAGATATCTTGCAATATCATATAAGCATTAAACAAAAATGGGCATGATCTCATAACAATGTTGTAAGGTCCTGCATGGACAAGTAATCAAGTCAACTAACGCAAGCTATTATTCTACCTTGCACTTGCCTTAACTGTGTAGGAAAACTTCATGGTCGGCAATCAACCATCGAAACGAAACATTAGAACCTGACCACAATCATGGTACAACATCTCAGTATCCATCCATAGTATGCAAGTAAGATCGCGCGGTCCTACACTTCAACATGTATCTCTCTTCTCTCGATTTACATGTATTGCTGGCCCAACATTCAAATAAGCATAACTCGCAACCCAGGTACCCCAAACATAATAAATAATATGTTAGGACCTGGGATCAACACTCCCGAATCCTCCGTCTATTACTGAACTAGGACCATGATCAGTGTCTAGCTCACACAGTAAACAAATATGGTAACATCCATAATATAAAAAAACTTTATTAATAAATATCAGAGTGGATTACCAAAAAGGCTTATGAGCCAACAAATAAGAACACAGCGGAAGACGATGAAGAAGTAGTAGAGCCTAGCTAATCTGCCGTAGGCAATCGACTGGGGTAGCGGCCTAATCGTCGAGATCTTCAGAAGTTGCAAAGTCATTTCCCTCTGAACAATATTTTATTAAGCAAGAGTGGGCACAAACAACCGTGCCCCACAAGTTACACCTAATAACAGAATTATAATGCTTGCAGGGATATATCAAATGAAGGCTTATAGGGTTGATTTTGCATAAAGCAATGTTTTCTTTTTAAATATCTGTACTAAGTTCCAAAGCAGTGTACTCTATAACTAAAATTTATTTTTAAAATTATCAAGTTTTATAGTCAGATAACATTCACACAAGAGTGATGAAGAATACCCTCCTATCACATGGCTACCTGCCTAATTTTCCATTTGGATAAACCATCCAAAACCATTTGATAAAGCATTTTTGAAATCAAAAACAAAATTCTAACTTTGAGTGGCTTTGCTTAGCATGTCCATGACCGTGGACACGACTATTCGAATAGTTTTACACTCTGCAGAGGTTGTACAACTTTACCCACAACACATAAATTCTCTAGTTTGTTTGGCATCCGTCGATACCACCACTCACTACCTATGGTAAGCAGTCTAGAGCACGTATCGAAGCCTTTACAATGCGCCTTCCCACCCACCTCGCTAAGGTTTTGTTTCCTTTAGATAGAAACCCGCTGGATTTAAGCCCCCTGTTGCACCATGTGAGAATACATAAAAGTAGGCCATAAAGACACCCACACATCTGGATGGCACAACCATAGTGAAATATTACAAATTAGTTAGCCGAGTCCTGCCCACATAGGATATGTGGTAGTACGATGGGGCTTAGTAAGATGTGGCTCGAAGACCGGTCCTTAACTGACTTGGGCGACTTTCTAAAATAACCCCTAGGCCTCGATCATAGAAATGACTTGATCCCATGCATCAACGTGCACCAACCAAACATCCATTTCGTCCAAGTCCAAACCAATTTTCATTTTATTTTTCCAAATTAAATTATTTTCCAAAATTTCTATGGTAAAAGCAATACCATAGCATCATATTAAATCATATTTGAACATTTGGCTAAAGTTCCCCAAATCAATATTTTTGGTCTAAGCTTTGACTAAGCATAATTTTCCAACATCTTCTATTCATACTAGTGTATCAACCAGATTTTTCCCCTAAGGTGACAAGGGAATGATAACTTCAATTTCAACGTTGGCTGTACAATGGTAACAAAATTAACTAGTAATTTTAAACAGGAATTTAAATTATTGGAATATAAATAAGCACACAATAATAGTTTAAAATAGAATTTAAATAATTTTAAATACTAGGATCAAATATGATCAAAGGATGTTACTTGCCTTTCTCAATTAGTTGTTGTTCAGAAACGACATTGAAAATTGACTCTCCGAAGTCGTCGCAATCCGACTTTCCGAAGTCGTCGAAATCTACACACAAAAATGAGCCAAATTCAAATAATATTTAAATAAACTTGAAATAAACTCCAAATTAAGTAATTTTGGTTATGAGAGAAGTTTATTGAATTTATATGAATTTAGAAATTTGAATCACTCGAATTTATATGAATTTATACGAAGGAGAACGGCTCTCGGAAGTTTTGAAATCACAAGAAATGATGAAATAGAACCGAGTGGATGAGAAAGGGCTCGGCGTGGTCAGAAGGAGGTTCGACTACACGACGTGGTCAGAAGGGAGTTTGACTACACGACGTGGTCGGAAGGGGGTTCGACTACACAACGTGGTCGGAAGGGACTACACGACATGGTCGGAAGGAGCATGAGAGAGAAAAGGGCACGGGGAGCTCACCAAGACTGAGAGAGAGGACAGAGGGAGGGGGTTGGTGGACAGCGAATGGCGGTGGGGAAGCTCCTGGTCGAAGGCGAAGAAGGACGGCGATGAATGGGTCGGTCGGACTTAAGGAGAAGTGGAAAATGCGATGGCTCTTGTGAAACAAAATTGAAATTAAGTGAGGGGATTGCTTCAAGGAGCTCTGGGGCACAAATTGATGCGGGTAGAAGAGGAGGGGGCTGCACTGGCACGGCGGGGACTGAGAGGAGGCGGGCAGCGGCTTGAACTCGGAGCTCGGGCTTCGGGCAAGCCACAATAACAGGAGTAAGAGAGGGAGAGTTGGGTGGGGGAAGGAGATGAAGGGGGCCTACTTGGGCTCTTTATAGCCTACAGGAGAGGAGGGGAGAGCCATTGAGAGACTCAGAGGCGCGCGGTCCCGAGGTGCGGCAAGGGGTAGGTGGCACTGCAGGTGTGGCGACAGGGATTCATGGAGAGAGAAGGGCAGGTGCGGGATTGACAACGGCCGGACAGGGCATTTAATGTGCGTGGAAAAATGGGGAAGCAAGGGGAGGAAAACGCGTCGGCGACAACGACTTTTCGATGACCGTGACGCAGCGCGGATGCGACTCGGCATGGGCTCCCAACGGGAGGAAGACGACGGGTGAGGTGAGGCCAACAAGCGGGGCTGGTCAAAACCTGGTCGGTGGGTCTGGTTGAAACCGAGAGGGTGGTCTAAACCGAAAGGGTGGTCGAAATCGAAAGGGTGGTCGAAATCGAAAGGTTGGTCAAAACTGAAAGGGTGGTTGACGGGTGGGGTTGGGGGAAAATGGGCCAGTCTAGGAGAGAGCGAAATGGGCTGAGAATAGGATTTTGGCCTGAATCAAAAAATTGGATTTCTAATACAATTTTGAATTACAAAAATTGGAAGAAATCAAATAGACTTTTAGAAAATACCAAATAGAGTTAAAAAATTCTAGAAACATTTACAAAAAATCATAGAATTATTTTGAACTTATTATAATTATTTTGAACTTAAAGTTGGCTTTTATTTTTGCACATAAATTATTTTAAATTTCTCGTAAATAGGAAAAAACTTTTTAAAATCCTAAAATTCCAAAATTTAATTAAAATTTTATTTTCAACTTTAAATCCAATAAAACCTATAAAACTTAATAAATTTTACTTTTTGATTTTTAAAATCTTGGAAATTCGAAAAAAAAACAAGAAAACACTTTTAAAACTCAGAAAATCCAATAAAATAATAATTGTATAAATTTTATTTTTTGTAACATAACTTTGAGATGTTACAAACTACCCCCCTTAAAAGGAATCTCGTCTCCGAGATTCAGAGAGGCTAGAAAAAATGTTGGGAGTATCTGTGGTCTTCAATCGAATTCGTCGATTTAATTGGATTCATTGCCTTACGCCTCTTTGGACATTTATTGGCGTAATATCCTATCTCTCGACAATGGAAGCACGTGATACCTATGGCATGTGATGGGTTCTTCCATGACTGGCCTCCAATAGATGTGTTGGTGGACCAAGAGCTGACCGGATGGTTCATTGCTATTTCTAGATGCATTGTCAAGCCTAAACTTTTGTATTTTGGCAATTGTGACAAGTACCTTCTATTGTTTTTTACTTCCTATTGCTGGTGTTATTGTTGCAATTAGAGTATCTTCTGGAATGCTGTTCGGGGAGACTGCTTGTCGACGATCGAGTCGCTGATCTTACGAAATGAAAAGAGGAAAATGACAGAGAGTTCTTGGGAGAGAATATGACTACTCTTTATTGTTGTGAGCTAGCTATTACAAGGGGTGCCTTCGATAAGGCGATGGACTAATCCCAATTACACTGAGCGTAGTGCTTGCTATGCTGCTAAAATCCAATCGTCTATTGATCTTCGAATTGGATTCGATCTCCCTTCTGACGCTTGTGTTCTTCTTTAAGTAGTTGACGAAGTGGCGACAGTTACTCCGGGAAGTGGCGCCTGTTGGGAAGTGACACGTCCGGTCAGATGGAGGCAGTGGTTGACAAAGTATCAACCGTTCGATGGTTGTACGCCTGTGAGACACACTACCGTAAGGTGGTTGTTGTTAATGTCTTTAGATTATGAAATGTCGTGTGGTATGGACCAAATCTGACATGTGTTCCATTCATCACACAGTATGAAATATACCCGGAGTCACATCCGGATGCCAGTTCATTGCTTCTACGAGTAGTCATCTGGTCGGGGACTGGGTACAGGCCCTCGTCCGACCAAGGTATCCTCGAAATAACCTTTGGAATCCTTACGACCACGGAGGTCGTGAGCCTTAGGGGTTACGACCATAAAGACATATGGTCTTTTATTATGTATTAAAGTAATACATCGAAAGTTTAATCCTCATCACTGCTAAGTGTCTTTTTGAGCATTGCTTGGTAAAATGCCCCATATCCTGAAAATTGAGGCATTGCAATCCTGCCCTTGATGTCCTATTTTGCTGAGGTTAGCCACCATTGTTGTTGCGGAACATGTGCATCCCTGGACGTAGTGTTGATCCTGGTGTCATGATTTCGGTTGTTGTTTGTGCTCGGTTGGGTTAGGGTTGAATCACACGAGCCTTGGAGTTTCTTGCCACATATTGCTCTTGATCTACTATCTTTCTTTTGTGAAGATTGTCCTTTTATTTGAACGACTTGTGTTTGATCTGGCTGGAATTATGTTCATTTTATCCTCGAACTTCTTCTGTACTGACTTGGCTCACTTGGCTTCTTATGATGGGCTACATATCCTTGCTGCTTGGTATGTCGTCTGAGATTCTTCTGATCTGTCCTCCAGTGCTGAGGTTGCTTGTGGTGCCAAGAATGCTTGCAAGGGGTATTGTTTGACAAAGTGTCCTTTCTCGTCACAACGGTTGCAGAGTTGATATTGGATCACCATCCTCTTGGAACACTTGATGAAATAATGTCTGGTGTTATTGCAGTTAGCATAATGAATATCTTGTTTTGGCTTCCCCTTTTGAGGGCATCCGTAGGCCAAGTGTCCTGGTTCACCGCATCTATAACAGATAACATACTTCCATGGATGGTGACTTTCAGGCAGAAAGTGGCCCACGTCATCATTATGAGATACTTCTGGTGGCTTGAGCATTGGTAACTCATCACAGGAACACTCTTCATGTGTTGTAGGAGCAGTGGCTAAAGAAACATTGTTGTTTTTCATTTGTTGCATTGGTTGAGTCTGGGCGACAAAAAACTGATTCAAATTTTTTAGTGTTACTGCTGTTAGTTGTTGGTTGCCTTCAGCACTAACATTCCCAAGGACATGATTGTTGGTGTTGGTTCTACTTTTAGAGTGACGAGTGTTCACCATTTGTCGGTTACTCCAGAGGGTTACAAAAGGAGACAAAGGATAGGGAAGAGACAGACAAGAACAAAGGGAATTGATCAAAACAACACTCCCGAATGAAACAACCAACTCAAAAGCTTTTTAGAAAATTTTAATAACTTTAAACAAAGTTCTATTGATCGATACTCTTAATCTGGTGAAGCGACCCAATACACAGAATGAACCTTGGCAAACTTAATATATATGGCTGGGCTGACATCATGATCTTCAATTAACGGTCTTCGATGATTCTTGTACGAAGATGCTTTCTTGACCGCTTCATGTCTTATGGTCTTGAACGTAATGGTAGGAAATGTGTTGACCATCTATAGAAATTTCCAAGGGAAAGCAGATCCATTTAACATTATAAAATAGTGAAAGGAGAATTAGGTAAGAAAGAATTGCTATAAAGAAGCTAAGGATAGATAGATCACCAAGTTGAGGAGAGAACAATTTATTATTTTTGTTACATGAAATAAGTTTTGAAGTTTTCAACTAACGGCCATTCTAACTAGGTCACGACCTACAGTCGACATGGCTCTGATACCACTTTATCAGGACTCGGGATTAACACTCCCAAATCCTCTGTGTATTACTGAACTAGTTCCATGATTAGGGGCTAGCTCACACAGTAAACAAATATGGTAACATCCATAATGCAAAACACTTTATTAATAAATATCATAGTGGATTACCATAAAGGCTTATGAGCCAACAAATAAGAACATAGCGGAAGACGAAGAAGAAGTAGAGTCCAGCTAATCTGCCACATGTAATCGACTGGGATAACGGCCTAGTCATTGAGATCTTTAGCAGTTGCAAAGTCCTTCTCCTTTGAACAACATTTTATTAAGGAAGAGTGAGCACAAACAACCGTGCTCCGCAGGTTACACCCAGTAACAAAATTATAATGTATGCAGGGATATATCAAACGAAGGCTTATAGGGTTAATTTTGCATAAAGCAATGCTTTTTTCTTAAATATTTGTACTAAGTTCCAAAGCAGTGTACTCTATAACTAAAATGGAATAATTCAGAATTTGCCACAGTGAATAGATGGATTTCAGGATTTGTCCCCATGTGTCTATGACATGTGGGTCCACCCACATGTTATAGACACATATGGGCAAATCCTAAAATCCATCTATCTCATAATGGCAAATTATGAAATCCCCCAAACTAAAATTCATTTTCTAAATTGTCAAGTTTTATAGTTAGATAACATTCACACAAGAGTGGTGAAGAATACCCTCCTATCACAGGGCTACCCGCCCAATTTTCCATTTGGATAAACCATCCAAAACCATTTGATAAAGCATTGTTGAAATAAAAGACAAAATTTTAACTTTGAGTGGCTTTGCGTAGCATGTCCATGACCGTGGACACGACTATTCGAATAGTTTTATACTCTGTAGAGGTTGTACACTTTACCCACAACACACGAACTTTCTAGTTTGTTTGGCATCAATTGATACTACCACTCACTACCTATGGTAAGCAGTCTAGAGCACATGTCGAAACCTTTACAATGCGCCGTCCCACCGTAGCCCCGCCTCACTAAGGTTTCGCTTCCTTTGGATAGAAATTCGCCGTATTTAAGCCCCCTCTTGCGCCATATAGGAATACATAAAAGTAGGTCATAAAGACATCCACGCAACCGGATGGCACAACCACGGTGAAATATTGCAAATTATTTAGCGTCCTACCCACACAGGATATGTGGTAGTACGATGGGACTTAGCAAGATGCGGCTCGAAAACCGGTCCTTAACTGACTTGGACGACTTTCCAAAATAACCCCTGGGCCTCGATCATAGAAATGACTCGATCACGTGCATCAACGTGCACCAACCAAATATCCATTTAGCCTAAGTCCAAACCAATTTTTATTTTATTTTTTCCAAGTTAAATCATTTTCCAAAATTTATATGGTAAAAGCAATACCATAGCACCATGTTATATCATAGTTGAACATTTGGCTAATGTTGCCCAAACCAAGATTTTTGCTCTAAGCTTTGACTAAGCATAATTTTCCAACATGTTCTAGTCTTACTAGTGTATCAACCAGATTCCCCCCTAAGGTGACAAGGGAATGACAACTTCAATTTCAACATTGGCTGTACAACGGTAACAGAATTAACTAGTAATTTAAAACAAGAATTTAAATTACTGAAATATAAATAAGCGTGCAATAATAGTTTAAAACATAATTTAAATAATTTAAAATACTAGTCTCAAATATGATCAAAGGATGTAACATGCCTTTCTCAATTAGTTGTTGTTCAGAAATGACGTTGAAAATTGACTCTCTGAAGTCATCGAAATCTACACGCGAAAATGAGCCAAATTCAAATAAAATTCAAATGAACTCCAAAATTAAGTAATTTTGGTTATGAGGGAAGGGTATTGAATTTATATGAATTTAGAAATTTGAATTACTTGAATCGGAGCTCGAACGAAGGAGAACAGGCTCTCGGAAGTTTTGAAATCATAAGAAATGATGAAATGGAACCGAGTAGATGAGAAAGGGCTCAGTGTGGTCGGAAGGAGGTTCAACTACACGACGTGGTCGGAGGAGGTTCGACTACACGACGTTGTCGGAAGGAGGTTCGACTACACGACGTGGTTGGAAGGAGGTTCGACTACACGACGTTGACAGAAGGAGGTTCGACTACACGACGTGGTCGGAAGGGGGTTCGACTACACGACGTGGTCGGAAGGGGGTTCAACTACACGACGTGGTCGGAAGGGGAGTTCGACTACACGATGTGGTCGGAAGGAGCTTGAGGGAGAACAGGGCACAGGGAGCTCACTATGACTGAGAGAGAGGCCGGAGGGGGGTCGGTGGACGGCGAACGACGGTGGGGAAGCTCGCGGTCGAAGGCGAAGAAGGACGGCGATGAAGGGGTCGGCCAGGACTGAAGGAGAAGAGGAAAATGCGGCGGCTCTTGTGAAACAAAATTGAAATTGAGTGAGGGGATTGCTTCAAGGAGCTCTAGGGCACAAATTGACGTGGGTAGAAGAGGAGGGGGCTGCACTAGTGTGGCGAGGACCGAGAGGAGGTGCGCGGTGGCTTGAACTCGAAGCTCGGGCTTCGGGCAAACCATAGCAACAGGAGCGAGAGAGAGGGAGAATTGGGTTGGGGAAGGGGATGAAGGGGTGCTGCTCGGGCTCTTTATGGCCCAGAGGAGAGGAGGGGAGAGCCGTTGAGAGACTCAGAGGTGCGCGGTCTCAAGGTGTGGTAGGGGGCAGGTGGCGCTGTAGGTGCAGCGGCAGGGATTCGTGGAGAGAGAAGGGCGGGGTACGGGATTGACAGCGGCGGGACGGGGCATTTAATGCACACGGAAAAACGGGGAAGAAAGGGGAGGAAAACACATCGGGGGAGGTGAGGCCGACAGGCGGGGCTGGTCAAAACCTGGTCGGAGGGTCTGGTTGAAATCGAGAGGGTGGTCGAAACCGAAAGGGTGGTCAAAATCGAAAGGTTGGTCGAAACCGAATGGGTGGTTGACGGGTGGGGTTGGGAGAAGATGGGCCAGGCTAGGAGAGAGGGAAACGGGCTGAGAAAAGGATTTCGGCCCGAATCAAAATTTCGGATTTCTAATATATTTTTGAATTATAGAAATTGGAAGAAATCAATAGACTTTTAGAAAATACCAAATAGAGTTTAAAAAATCTAGAAAAATTCAAAAAAATTCATGGAATTATTTTGAACATAGTAGAGTTATTTCCAACTTAAAGTTGGCTTTTATTTTTTTGCACGTAAATTATTTTTTATTTCTGAAAAATAGGAAAAGCCTTTTTGAAATCCTAAAAATTCCGAAATTAATTAAAATTTCCTTTTTAACTTTAAATCCAATAGAAACCTAGAAAATAAAGAAATTTAAATTTTTGACTTTTAAAATCATGGAAATTCAAGAAAAGCAAGAATACACTTTTAAAACTCAAAAAATCTAGTAAAATAATAATTGTATTAATTTTATTTTTGGTAATGGAACTTTGGGATGTTACATAATATATGTTATGCATACCATTGGACACCATATGTTGGGTTAATCTTGGTTGGATATATTTAATTACCAACATGGGTGCGTATTTGTGCTTAATCATGCTTAGTTACGATGGGATTCATGATCACATGTTCATAAATGATTAAATTTGACTTAATGAAATATGGAATTGCGGCGCGACCACTATTATTAAAATTTGTTGTGCCATGGCAAGGGTTGCCATTTGGTCGGGATTGAACAAAAAATGATTTCATACTCAGGCAATTGATTGTGCAATAAAGGGAATGATTTTAGGATGTGGTTGCATCGCCTGAGTAGTCACTAAGGACTTAACTTTGTGCACCATTGATGGACCATACCGTACAACCACATATCCAGGGTGGGATGGACCTGGCCAACTAATTAGTAATATTTTGATTTGGTTCTGTTTGGGTTGATAAGCGGCGCAAGAGGGGCCCAAAATGATGAATCCGTAGCTAGGGTTATGTATGAAACGTGGTTGCAATAAACTTGCCAAATTTGAAGTTGCATACAATTTAAACTAAACATGCAGATCCATGCACTATGCAATTTTAGTTCATTTTTAGTGCAAATGCAATTTTAGTTCATTTTTAGTGCAATTTCCAACTTTCAGTCTTTGTATCAGTAATTAATTGGTAACTAATTAACAGCGACTAAAAATTAGAACTAATAAATTAAGTAAGATTAATTTCGCTACAATAATTTACTAACCACAAAATTAAAATAAATAAATAACGTACGAGGAGAAACTTACCTACTGATATGACTGCTAATGATGGCTGCAAATAAAACTTAATCGTTTGAAAAACTGAAACTGAAGGAACGACAAAGCGAGAGAGCGAGCGAGAGCAACGAGAGTGCGAACTGAAATCGCACTCTCCTGCGATTAAATACACGACACGAAAGGGTGCTGCGGAGGGAATAGGATTTCCTCTTGCGCTAATCTCCGCATGCATTCATGCATGCACATATGGACGTCCGACGACGTGGAGGTAAGTCCGGTCGGCCACGGGTCGGATTCGGCGACGTGGCGCAATGCCAACCGGCCATAGGCCGGATTTGCCGATGTGGCACAATGTCGGCCAGTCACCGGACGGACATGCCACATCCGGCCGGCCACGGGCCGTTTTTCGCCACGTGTCGCGTCCAAGTCGAATTTGGTCGGCCACCATGCAGACGTGGTGTCAAAACTGCAATTTCTTCACATCGGGCGCTACTTCTGTAATTACCGATTGCAACGGTGCTATATCGGCAAAAAAATTCCAAGGAACTTAGCAAAAATAAATAGAAGGGTAAGCTAGGGTTTTGACCATACTCTAATTCTTACTAGGCTTAGCTTTGGACTCATTTTCCTAACTACTGTCCTATTAGGCCCAGTAAGCACAAAAGAATAGTTTAATTTTCTTTTACTAATTCACCTATAAAATTTTAGAATATTGCATTATCATCTGTAACATATTGGTCTAAAATTCAATCAATATTTAGTCTATCATAGGACGGATCCGCACATACATCACCTTGCTTCATGTAAAAGGGCCAACTCTCTATGTGGGACTAATTTCACCACAACCGACGAGCCGGGGTATATACTAGCATGGTTGTTGCTTGAGAGTTGCGGCGAACGGTGATCGCGCGGGTAGGCCGGGGATGCATCTGCTCTGTCGCCGCTTTGCAGCCTCGTGGATATGAATGCTGCAACATGCTGGTTGCCGGCCGCTGGTCAGTGGTCGCTGGATACAGTAGCGCTGCAGCGCAGTAGCTGAATTGCATTGCACAAAGGGGAGTCATCAGAAGTCAAAGATAGCCAGAAGCAAAGCACTAGTGCGCTAGTGGGAACGGTCGGGCCGCTGCATCTGCGATCTCCATCGCCCCCTAAACAAACGGTCCCGATCTTTTATAAACTGAGCACACTAGTAAAAAATCTTCCTCCTAGAAAAACAGAGCACGGAGAATCTTCAGGGCAGTAGGTCTGTGCTGCAGTGGATCGCGCGACTTATTAACATTCTGGTCAAACAGTGTGGACCATCTGACAGCGCAGCATCCATGGTTTACAGTTGGTTACTTCAAATCGTCAAGCAATTAAGCTCGCACAGGAGCTCACTAGTCACTCGCCAAAAGAGACAGAGACAGACAGAGACAGACAGGGTCGTTTAATTTAGTGTCACGTAAGCAGGGAAGGAAAGGGGGAAGCAAAGTATTATATACCCAGCCGCGCCACAGCAGCAAATGATCGAAAAGCTAGCTAGCTAGCTCCTCTCATCTATTGGCAGAGCGCATGCATGATACCTTACGAACACCTAAGATTCGAGCTGTGGAGGGCTTAACTTGGAACGGAAGCGATGGATGATTGGGTCGCACATGGCACTTTCACTTCATTGGATCGAGCCGCTCTTTCCATGGCATCGAAGCCCCCGGGCCGACATGTCGCGGCCGGCGGCGCTTTCTTGCCTGAGGCTAAGTAACACGCCGTTTATCGCTTTGAACCGGTCTTAGCATGCATGCCGTTTTTATCAGAGCATAATATATACTAGCATGCTTGTGTTGTTTAGTTTTAGTTAGTTTGCTTTTTCAGCTCGAGCCGGCTCACGTCGTGATGCCCGCTCCATCTGGCAATCATGGTAATCGATTAGAATAGGCAACGAGCAAAGGAAGTACTTCCTTTTTGTCTGAAGAATGTGCTTATCTGAAATTCATATTTGAATCGATCGCAGTCACTACGGATGTGTATCATTCTGCTGCTGTGCCTCTGTCTGGGCGATCGTTTGAGTCGCAAGCAAACTGGCTGCAAGCCTGAAACTGATGTTTTGCTGCGTCTACGTCTCTGTTTCGGAATGATTTTACTCGTTTCTCGTTGATCATTTTACTACTCCCTGCCACTAGCTTCTAATTGATCGATAGCTTTTGGTTTCCTTTCGTCTTCATGATATGAAATGGTTTGGCTGGCCGGCCGTTAGGCGAATTCGCCATGTGCTGCATGAAGCAACATACATGATGGAGTCATGGGCGATCACGAGCCGCGACAGCGTGCCGTACCAGTGTAATGAGCCTAATTACGTTTCCTAGCGTAATCCACAATGCAGCTTCACGGCGATATCTCGCACACCCGCTTAATCGCTAGGTACGTGCGGTTCTTTATTTGCGATCTGTGTACGGACATGCGGCGTTCAGTGCGTAATTGAACTACACGACACATTCAACCTGTTCAATGGTTCTGTCAGAGTCTAAAATATCAGATTTTTTGGGGGCTAATTTAGCACCTTTTCACAACGTATTTGTAGATATGACCACGAAATGATTGTATTTGCAGTATTAGCACCGTTGACGCACGGCCACCGTGCGCCAACGCCTGAGCGTACGCCATCAGAGAGTGCATGTCGGTTCGAAGGGGGTACGGAGACCGTTGAGGCGGAATGCTCTCCGGATCGTGGGCATATTTCACGGGTCATGCTCAGTGCAAAACAAGGCTACGCACGCGGACTCAGCCGTAGCAGGCAGAGAGTAGTGGCTTGGACGAGTGAGCCATATAATATCGCGTGTTATGCGATTTTGTTTTGCTATATTTGTACGCGTATTTTGGTTGTTACGTGTGTACTCCAGCGTCATATTGTATATCAACATCTCCAATGGAGTTGCAATGTAGTTTTTTTATACATTACAAGTCACATGAAATCATGAGACCATAATTTCTGAAACCTAAAATCGAAATTTTCGCGATCTAAATCCTAAATTTTTGAGACAATACTAGAACACATATAAAATTGCCGAAACATTACACAATCAAGTCCACTGCATGAGGACCCTTCAAAATAAAATTCATAATTTTAGAGCTCATTTTCTACATTTATTGATTTGTACGAACAAGACACTTATACGAAATAGCGATAAAAAATCCAGAACGAATAAAATTATGAAAAATTTACACAAGGAAGTACACGGTGTAGGGAGGCTCCATAAAAAATTTCATAATTTTTTGAACTCATTTGCGATATTTTAAAATTCTTTCAAATTTAACCATAATCCTAACTAACCTGACTAACCTAAAACTAATTAACTAAGGCCTAAACGTGGACGCATGGTGGCCATGCGCCCAGGCGGTTGGTGCATGGCCACCCCGCGCCTGGGTCGACGTGGCGGTGAGTGGCGGGCAAGGCGGCGGCGGCTCGGCGTTGGCGATGGTGATCAGGCGCCAACGCCACATGGCGTGTGCTCGGTAGTTGGCGACGCGGTGGCCGCGGCGCCAACGGTGTTAATACTGTAAATACGATCATCTCATGGTCATATCCGTAAATACGTCGTGAAAAGGTGCTAAATTAGCCAAAAATTCGAAATATCACAAACCGCGTATAGGACATTCTTTTTTTAAAAAAATGCGAGGGTATATGACATTTTCAAACATGACACAGATGGTTATGTACAGTGAAATAGGGGGGGGGGGACTGCACAAATTAAACAATGAACAATTGTTGGTTCCAACATCCAACCAATCATTCAGGAAAGCATGTGATGTCTCCGTTTTTTTGGGTGAGTTTGATTTCACATCGGAGCTCTGGCAGGAGAACCGGTTACCCCACTGGAGTGCTCCAATAATTGAACAGGTTCTAGAGATGGTTTCTGTTTCTGATATAACACCACAAACATACCGTCTGGTGTTTAGTTTGCTCCTACCAGCAACCAAATGAAAAAGGAAAACACAAGACACCATCCGGTTAATCTTGTTTTTCCCCCGAGTGGAACACCATCCGGCTAATCAAAATCCCAACTTAGTAGTAGGGCTCATACCTCATACCGCAGCAGCAGAAGAAGAGTACATGACTCTACATTTAAGCCACGTCTCCAGAGTAGCAAGCACCCAATAAAGCACGTTTTTTTAAAAAATAATACATTCTTAAAAAATTACATAATAGATAAATAGTCGATTTTTTTTTACAAAACTGGACATTTCAATTGGCGACATGGACTCTATAGCCAACAGAAAAGGAGGTTAAGCCTCTGTCGCTAATTGAAATTGTGATATGGATCTCTTCAGTAACATGCACCCCATCAAACAAGAGTAATTCAGGAATTTAATTCATGTCGTCAATTGAATTAACCATCGGGAACTGAATTGACGATAGTGTTCTATTCCATGGCGACAGAGAACGCATTCTTCTTCAGTTGCCCACCAGAATCCAGCCGCGCGCTGGCCTCTCGGCTGTTGGCCCAATCGAGCCGAACGACCGCGGCCTGCTCTGGTAGGCGTGGAGAGCGCGCGGCAATTGGGATTTGGGCCGCAGAGCCGCGCAAGCAAGCGCGCGGGCCACGCGGCCGACCGTCGTAAGCAGATTTTCCATTCCCCTCGGCCACTCCTGACTCCCCGTCTCTTCTTGGCTCCGCATCCTCCTCGCGACGATCGACGCCTACCGCTACCGCCCGCCCACCCGCCGCCCGCCCGCCCGCCCGCGATGGAGCGCTCCACTCACTCCAGCGGCTACAGCTGCCTCCCCCCACCGCCCGAAGCCGCTCCAGGTGAGATGATCCACCCACTCGTCTCTCTCTACCCCATCCCTCCCTCGGTTCTTTCCCTCTCACGCCCGTGAGGCGCACGCGCTGCTTGGGCGCCGCCTCCATTCCACGGCCTAGTTTAGTTAGGGTTCCGAAACGCGTCGCATCATCGCGTGATTCGTATGCTAAGCCCCATATTGGAGCCATATAGCAATATTGCTTCACCCTTCTTACTTAAATCTGTTCTTGCGCGTCGCGTTTGCACTGCTCGGCGGCTACTCGCTGCTTCTGGAAGCATCAGCATGCCGTCGTGTCAGTTACTCGGCCTGATCGGCCCTGTTGCGTATGGACAATTGGACATGTTTTACAGTTTTACTTGCTTGTGTGATCATGACCATGCATGTCCTACTTAGGGCCATTGCATTGTTCCCGATTCTAGTCGATCGCTTAAGAATATTTCTTGCCAATTTAACGAAGATCGTTTTTTAGCCTGGCCGGCCAGAGATGGTCGACCAAATTTTATTATGATTAGGGGGGAAAGGAAATACAAGATCTTGCAGTTCCGCGTGTATGCAATTATGCATGTTTATCAGTAGCATTGGCATGGGCAAATAAATTATTAGTTCCTGTGGCAAGAGTGGATGATTTATGGTTTTGCTAATGATAACTCAGATAATAGACCGCTACAGAAGCAATGAACTAGGAAAACACGTTGGCATATCCGAAAACCATGCATCCATACATTGAGTTGGATTTTGACAACTCCATTGAGCGCCGTAATGCAGGTCGGGGAATATGCATGATGAGCACTTCGTGGAGAGATAAACAGCACCCGTACCTCGTCAACTTTATTGCTGCATTCCTAGCTGCAAATTCATATCGCCTAAACTTCCTGTCAATATCTCCTGTAAGCATCTCTTCCTGCCTCACAAGTCAGGATTGTTGCTGTGGTGTCTTTGTGTAACCTGATCAAGTGTATTCCAGGACTTGATCTTCAACAATGGGGGGTTATCTGTTGCTTTTGTCTTTGAGACAAGCTGGGATTGTGAAAATGTAGCTGCTGTCTTTAGCAGGTGGGAGACTCTTCCCTGTTATGTTATACATTGTAATGATCGTGATGGTCACTTTAGTCTTGGAATGCTTTTGCAGGTTGAATACACTGAAGAGGCAGTTCAAAAATATATATGTTGCCGCTGCTGTTCCCACAAGGGAGCAAAACGAATCATTTAATCAATCGTATTTCAAGTATGCACCTAATGCATTGCTAATGGTGGAGTATGTTAGTTAAATCATTGTTACTCATGTGCTTCTTATTCAAGGTATGACATGGAACTTGGCTGCCCTACATTTGTGCCTGTTAATGATCCGGAGATGGGATTTGAGAAAATTGTGAAGATAGCTCATACTCGTGGAGGTAAATATCTAATTTTATTTACCAATTTTCTGACTCCTGTTCAAGTTCTGAGCTGTAAGCTTACATTGATCAACACATCTGTTTTGTGTTCAGTATGCAAGCAGCAAGACATTATATCAACAATGAGGAATGAGGTACTTACACATGTTTCCGGATACATGGGTGCACTGATTGTAGGTCTAAAATGAAGCTAAATGATTTTCTTGCTTGTGTCTGTAGCGGGAGCAAGCAGTTCAGTGCATGGATGTCTTTTTACGAGTGCTCACCTCTATTCCTGGTATTGACAATCATGATGCCAACACGGTGTGCACTTAACTATTTTTTTAGCCTTTTATGTAACTGGATGATCTCTTGGTTACTTACATATCAATGTTAGTTCTGACTTCTGATTTACTTGCAAGTTCTATCTCTAGGGAGAAGAATTCAATCGACTAGGCAATGTTTGCAGATATAAGTACCATCATTTCCCTTGCCATTTGCACTCGTCTCACTAAAACACAGTAAAGGATAATCCAGAGCTTAAACATAGTTATTGAACCTTCTCATCCAAAATTCTTGACTTTATGCAACTGTTCAAGAATGAGATTTGAGCATTTGCTAGATTGTCCAAATTGGGCACTTTTCTATTCCCTGATATCTTCTCTGCACTAATCTTCCTTAAATTCTTTTGCTATAGCCTCTCCAGTAGTTATACAGTCAAATCTCACAGTGAACACCAAATGTCAATTTTAACTGTTCTGTGTTTTGGTGCATCTGTACTATTCATATCCTGCCATGTTGATATTCATGCTACTCTTGATTTCCAAGCTTGCCCAAGCCATTGGCTCTATTGAAGCAATTGCAAAAGCACCCAAGGGATTTATTCTAGAAAACACTGACCTTTCCATGGATAAGGCAGAGACGGTTGTCAGGTTCTTCAGGGATCCGCAGTACTACTTAAGCCCTAAAATTAACTAATTCTTACAGGTATTCTGTTCCCCACACTTAACATATGTAGTTCGATTGCTTTACTCTAAGTATGCCTACCATTACATTTTTTTCCTGACAGCAATTTCAACCTATTGCTTTCCTTCATCCTTCTTCCATTATGTAGATGTATGAATTGTTAGTGAGATGAGTACAGAAACCGTTTCATGATGATAGGATGTACCCATCGCGTAACTTCTTGTGCAATTTTACTTTTGTGTTGTCCTGTCGTTTTGTTTTGCTGTGATGTAAAATCCTCTGGTCTGACTCGGCTCACCACACCACTTCTTTTACCAGAGGAATGTACATGCACAGCCAATAATGATTTATACGAGCCATTTTCTTGAACTGGTTTTTAATGAGTCCCTTTAAATAAGAATCTTATAATTTGCATGTCAATTGGCACGTCCAGAAATAGGTATGTTTCATATTCTGAAAACAAGATAACATGTCATGAAAACCCCACCAAGCGGCATCAGTGGTGGATATAATCTACCTTTCACTTACAAACTCAACGAGACCTATATTGAAATTCTTGAAAGTTGATCACACTATGTTCCCTTTATGCTAACTGGTTTTCTAAACCAGCATGTGTCACCTTATGGTTTTGCTTCTTTGTCTCTTGTTATTAGGCTTAAGATTCCATGACACTGACTCAGGCAAAGTTGATTGGTCGTGAATCTGTACTGTGAAGTGAACTCAAGTGACCGCCGAAGCTATTGCTCTGTGTCACTGCCCTTCTAGTGGCTAACATTGTTGCGTGGCTATAGATTGCATAGTTACTTGTCCCAAAATTTTGGTTCGGCGTCTTCAAGTTGTAAGTATTTCTGCAGTAGCGGACTAGTGATATAGTGCGAGACCGGCAAGATAATGATGCAATACTGTGGCATTGGTAGTTAAATCGCTGATATCCCCTCCCTTTATTTTGACAATATTCCCTCCTCTTTACTAATTCTGAACTTATGCATGACTAGTGTTTCCGTGTAAGCACGGCCAGATAAGGCCAGCCGTTCGTAATTCTCGTTTGAAAAAAGGATTTCAAATTCCCATCCCCTGGTGCACATGAGTTGCGATAAATTTCCGTCCCTCTAGTGCGATGCCCCAGTAGCCGGAGCAGCAAGGGACGAAATTAAGGAAAATGCCGCCGCCGCCGCATCGTGAATCCAAGGCGCGGGTGGTCGACGTATGGGCTCACGACGAGGAGGCGGAGCTGGCTCGCATTCGTGGCCTCGTCCGTGAGTTCCCGGTCACGACCCATAACTCCCCGGCCTCCCCTGTCGGCCTCCTCGTCTTGGTCGGCCTCGGCCTGTCCCCACCAAGAGCAGCTACGAGACCGTTGTGATAACCTTCGAACTTAAAACTAATTTAAATAACGCTAATCAATAATTAGCAGTAAATAAAATTTATTTAATTAAGAACAAAATATAAGCCCAGATGGATATTGAACACATCGTCAAACAAATTCATACAAGATATATTCTCAGGATTCATCAGCATAATTTACAACATCGATATAACCCAAAGTCAATTACAAAGAATTCATTACAAAATGACATACATCATTAATTCAATCTCAAAATTAATCACAATATGATTTTATTACAAGCGAAAGTAAAATATTACAACTCAGAATTACTTACAAGAATTCGTACAAAGCAAAAATAAAACAATAACACAATTTCTGAATTAATTACAAGAATTATTTACATCAGCACCGATTACAATTTACAACTTGGATGCATTACAAAAGAATAAAATAAAAATCATGCATGCATATCGCTGAAGACTTTCCTTATCCGTATATCGCCATCCAATTGAACTCGGTCCTCGGCCGATCCGAAACACTGCCCATATCCATCATCCGCCAAACAACCAAAAGACAGGTGGCAAACTGAATGCAGTAAATAGAAATTAGAATAAAGAAGATTGCCGTCAGATTTCACGAGGATCATCGAAGTTCCAAGACCAACCTAGGTTAGTTGGCACCGTCTCACCTCCAGTGGGTTTCATCACTCGACAATTATCAGAACCCAACACCCATGTTATACCGACTTACTTTCGCCGCAGAAAATCCGACGGATAGTAACAGAGGCATCCCATGGACCATTGGACCATAGCCAAACAGTCCACCAAGAGAGTAAAAGGGATAAGGGAGGGGCACATTTGGTATGCACGGGCAAAGGAAAAAAGCAACAGTCAAAGACCTTCCATTCTTAAGCCTCCTCTCTCTCAAGCAAACACTCACAATGCCTCATTCCACTCCACAGCCGAAGGAACACAACTAAGCAAAGCACCAACACCAGAGAGCACCTCCCCATAAGCCACTCTCACAAAGCCTTTCACAAGCACAAAAACCACAGCCGAGAGCAACCGAAAGCCTCCAAAGCCAAGCAACCACAAGCAAGCCAATGGAAGCCAACCAAGACAACCACATCAAGCATCCCTCAGCCAAGAACCAGCCAAGTATTACCACACCATCACCATCCAAACACAAACCACCCACAGAAAGCAACTGAAGAAGAGGAGCAAAGAAGTTGGGGAAGACAATGGAGCGGGAGCGACAAGCGACGACCAAGAACCAGCAAAGACCACCAGAATAACACCAAGCCGACAAGGGAGAACCAGAGGGAACCGACAAGAACAAGAGAGCATCACCACTGCGACCACCACCACTGCCGACCATTCCCAAAACCGACCAAGACCATCAAGGTAGCCCACCATTCACCCCTCTGTCATTATTGTCAAAAAAAATGAACCCTCGGCGTGAGCTACACATTTTGCAGAGGACATGCAACACTAATAGTAGCATCCACCCACATCATTCATCCATATCCATCACCGAGCGGGGAGTAGAGTAGTAGTACCTCAGTGCGATGCAACAACAGCAGCAACACCACCACGACAATAGTTCACCCCAGCACCATTCACCATGTACATGCATCAACCAACCCGCCTCCATCACCTGCTACTTGCACATGCATCAAGTAACCCACATCAGAAGAACGAATCAAGCAAAACTTGAGAAAACGAAATATCAGTAGAGAGAATAAAGTCCATGGGGGACAAGCCAAGTCCCGGCCTCAACTCCCACATCCGGTGGCCTAGTACCATGGCCAAGCTAGAGGTGAAGGGAGGCGAGCGGCGTGAGCTGGAGGCAAAGAGGTCGACGACGACACACACAAAGTGTGGCCGAGCCGAGGAGTCGAAAGAAGGAGCACGCAAAGTGGCATGAAAGGCAGTATAGGCCGAAATGGGCAGAGGTGGGCACAAGGGCTTAGCATCGAATTACCCATTAGCACTAGATATATCCCTATATATATATATATATATATATATATATATATATATATATGTATGTATGTATGTATATATATGTGCCTAAACGTTATATGAAATATATTTCTTAACCACCTTAGTAGTATTATTTGATACAAGAAATTTGTAACAAATATAGTCATGCAAATACACGGATCATCCTGCTAGTTTTTGTTGAGAGTGGAAGTCTTGGTGGGGAAAGCAGGGAGAGATGGAGGGGTCACTGGAGGTAGAGGAGGGGGGCGTCGGTGAGCTGTGGAGAGCCCGCGAATCTCCCTATATAAAAGGGCGCAGAAAGGCTCGACGGACAGAGGAGACAGTCGACGTTTTGCTTCTCCGCCGTACGATTTTGCGCCGCTTTATTTTGTTTGTTCGATCGCTTCACGTTGCGTCGCCCGTCGGATGCTGCATGTCGCTTTTGCTTTGGACGGCTGGATGGATCGTTTGGTTTTACCGCCCATCGTCGCACGCGTTTCTGCCTCGAGCCTTGCGCGTGTCGCCTCGTCTTGCTGGCGTCGCCGGATTTTTTATTCGCCGTGTGGGGCGTCCGTTCGTTCGCGAGCGTTAACTGGTGTCGTCCGATTGCTTTTGCTTCATGTAGGCCGTTCGATCGCCTGAGCCAGCGTCAACTGCCGTCGTTCGATTTCGTTTGCTTCATGTGGGCCGTTCGATCACCCCAACGATACGCTCGGGCGTGGGTTCTTGTCACCGCTTTTTTCGGTTTTGGCTGCTGTGCCGCATATATACTCGACCGGCCTTTCGGCAGCTGCTATGAGCTTTTGTAGCTCCGCCGTACGGTAGAGTGAACCAGAGACTGAGGTCGTCAAGCTTTTGGTCCGCGTTGGTTCCTCACGTTCGTTCTCGTTTTTGTTCTTCGGTTCCAACGACGCTGCTTCAGGCTGCTCTCGGTTATCGCGTTTGTTGTTCCGCCCGTTTTGAGTTGCTCGGTTCCATTTTGCTGTGGAGAGATTTTCCTCTGGAGAGATTTTTTGACTCTATTTTTCGCCCGTTTTGAGTTGCCTATCCATTGCTACCGATTTCTGCAGACTGTTGTTTTGTTCACGATTTCTTTTTGTTGTTGCATGTTCCCGATTTCTTGATTTTTATCGGTGTCCGTCCAGACCGCTCGGCGATTCCCTGTTTCCGATTTCTTAGTTTTGGTTAGATCGTCATAGACTCGGCAAGAGGAGCCTCGTGTAACAGGCGCATAAAACGAGAGGGGAAGGAAGGCAGCCAGCCCTAGCTCCCTTCCCTGCCGCTCCCAAACCCTGCGCCCCTTCTGACTTCCCAAGCCGCCGCCTCCTGCCTCTCCCTCCTGGCGCCGCCGCTCAAGGCCCCGGCCCGGCCCCACCGCCTGCGCCGCCTCCTCCTGCCGCTCAACTCCCTGCCACAGCCGCTGGTCCCCTGGCCCCTTGCGATCCCCGGCTGCTCCCGCTTCCCCTGTGGCGTCTCCTCCCGCCCCGAGCCGCGCCTGGCTCGTCCGTGACCACCGCGACGGCCGCTCCCTCGACGACCGCGTGCTGACCGGCTCTACCGCCTTCACCGAGGTCGCCGTCTGCGACCCCCTCCTCCAGCAGTACGTCCTGCTCTCGCCCATCCCCGACGATCTCGCCGCCGCCGCCGGCCCGCCGCCCTGATCTCCCACCCCTCATCCACCCTGACGTCGCCCACTCCACCCGGATTGTGGGTGAGATGCCCAAAGTTTTTTCCATCTTAGAAGATTTTGTGCTCTGTCTAATTTGCAAAGTATCCATAGAAGCTCACTCTTTTGGCAGTCAACACTCCAGAGCTCAGAGAACAAATTCACAGAAAGTGTATTTTGTGATCTTTGAAAGAGCCGCCCATCCCCGACAACCTCGCCGCTGCCGTCGGCCCGCCGCCCTGATCTCCCGCCCCTCATCCACCCTGACGTCGCCCACTCCACCCGGATTGTGGGTGAGATGCCCAAAGTTTTCGCCATCTTAGAAGACCTTTCTTGGTACGTTGCTCTATAAATACCTGCTTATATTTATTTATTTATTTCTATTATAGGTTCCCTGTTTTTCTTACGATTACTTATACACAAAATGACTGTTTACTATATGTTTTCGCTCAGTAGAGCAGATTTGCCGCTCTTAGATCTATATCCTTATTTGGTTACAGAAAAGACAATAGTTGCATTAATCTGAACTGTGCAGTTAAAGCTAACAAATTTTAGTTGTTTGCTTTGTATAGATGAAGAAGACTTTACTGGAAACGTAGTAGATAGAAAAAGAATGAATTCGTTTATTTCTATTATACGTTCCCTACTTTTCGTGCTGTTACTTATAAACAGAATAACTGTTTACTATATGTTTTCACACACTAAAGCAGATTCACCACTCTTAGATCTATTTCTTTATTCACTTACAGAAAACACAATAAATTGATTTATCGGAACTATGCAGTTAAAGCTAATAAATTTTAGTTGTTTGCTCTGTAAAGATGAGGAAGGTCTTGCTGGAAACGCAGCTTGTCAATGGTACATTCGTCCAGATGTGGCTGAAGCTACAGCCTTAAAGAACAGGTATGCGTTCGTAACTGCGTATGTTTCCTTATAGCAAAATTGACCTGTATTTCAACTTTAATTTCGAATTTATCTGAATGATTTAGTACATCGTACAGTGTGCGTGCAAATTTCGAACCCATATCACGCATAGTCTTGCGAGATCAGATTCCACAGGCCACTATTCTTACTGGATCATCTGAAGAAAAAAGACTACAAGAAATGCTTGAGATTAACCCTTATGACTTTCCAGTTAAGTTTTTTTTATCTACCTATCTATCTTAAGTTTTTTACAGCCTGTGCTTATATAAATACTAAATCTTTAAGTAATGTTTGTACATAGCCTACCGGCCTCAGGTGCACTGTTACTATTGCTAAACTCAGCCCTGGGCAAAGTTGGTGGTTCTTCTCTTGTAACAAATGTAGCAGAAAGTCTGTTCCAGATGGCACATCGTACAAATGCTCATCTTGTCTTTGTAGAACTGCAAAACCAAGGTGATCAGTCTATTAATATTTGACAGCTTTCTCTTTCTTTATCACAGCATTATTTAACTTGTGTTTTACTACTCAATTGCAGGTATAAACTTTGTGTGATTGGTACTGACGGAACGGCAAACGCTGAATTTATGCTTTTCGGTGATATTGGTCAGCAAGTTGTAGGAAAACAAGTTGGTGCGGTGCTTAGATCGAATCATGGAGCACAGATTGTTACCAAGAAATACACCTGGCATGTTAACATAACTGAAAAGAGCTTTCAGTGTCCAAAAAAAAGTTATCAGGTCAGCCGTATTATTGTCGCATTAGGTAGACAATCTGCGATCCCTCGCATCACTGGTCCTCCAAATCCTATATCATCTTCATTGCAAATCGTAACTTCAGATGTGCCATCAAACTTACCTTTAGAGGTATGAACACACTTTAACCCGTCCAAAGCCTAAGTTGTGCTATCTTCAGATTGTACTAATCAGATTGATAATACGCCATCTGGTTCACTTTACTACAGAGCTATTTATTATCGCTGTATTACCCACAAAATAAGTTAAAACTCAAACCACGCTGTATCTATTAATAGGCTTAATCTGTATACTTTACGATTTATACGTACATTTTGATTTGTAATAAATTGTGTTTCTTATTAGTTACTTATTCAACATAATTCCACTGTTTCCTTTCAAAAAAGTTTATATGTACATTATTATCTATAATAATTTGTGTTTCATATTAGTCACTTATTCAACATGATTCCGTCGCTTCCTCTCTCATACTGCCTATTTCGTGTTGTATTATATTATCACAGCACACACCGCCCCCTCCATAGCAGATATGCAGCATCAAAGTAGGAAAACAGCAAAGGTACGTCTTCTTCAATGTACTTTCAAAATCATTGGTGTAATACTTATTATTTCTACCAATGTACTTACCATAGACTCACTGCTATCTTATGCTACCAGCGACAAGGAACCATATAATTCACTTAGTTCTACTCGGAAAAGACTTTTCGACACTCAGTCAGCCTCCACACAGGTAACAACTCGCATCATATTGTCCTCTTGTAGTTCATTACATACTATATTACATTTTCGTTCGTATATATAGTCTCTACAGGCCTGCACAAAAATGTCTAGAGAGCTATCTAACTAGACATTATTTGCAGCACACGCAGACTGATCCCTGCTCAAAAAAGAAAGCTTTGGTCATCGCCGAAACAAATCCGCTTGATTCCCTTCAGACTAGGCTACAGTCTGTGTAAGTGCTTCTCATTGCTTTTTGTTCACTCCCAAATACAGTCTATCTAACCGTTATATATAGTTCCTATTACACCCTATGTATATACCCTGTTTAAGAGGATGGTTTCCTACAAGATACAGACCAAAAATCATATGCCCATCTGCTGCTCATGGCTATATTATTCAACTTTACACAATATGACTCTTATCACCATATCCTAGATTCTACTTTAGTAACAGCCACACCAGCTTGCCAGTTAAATGATATGCATTTTAAAATCTATCATACTCACCTTTTATAGAAAGATACCCAGGTAAACAGACAGATAGCTCTACCAAAGGTGTTTGCTTATACGCAGTTTTCACTTCGCAAATCAGAACAACAGATAGCTGAAGACAAGTCAACTTGTACTGATGTCGCGAAAAAAAGTTCAGATAGTGAGCTCAAGAAATAAATTCTGGTATAGTACGTTTGCTAATACATTCAGCAATTCACACCAATTACTCATTCTACTAAAAAAAAGAGTTTCTTCAGTACAGCACCTGATTTAGCAATGTTGTTTTTTTTTTGCAGCTGCATCTGGCAAGTGCACACTTATCGTGAATCATGGCTTTTGCTTCCTCGCAACACCTTTATCCTATGGTCGACGCACCAGTTTTTGTAGCCTACTAAATCTCTGTTGCCCTTTCTATCGGTGCTATATCCTCTTTATGTGTTTCTGATGCGCCCTTCTCGACAGCACTACAAACATGCTGTCCTTTTGAAACCTCCTGTAAACTATATGAATCTGCACCTATAAACACTGTGATATAGAACATCGCCGCTAGACTTTTGTGATGTGTAATATAGAACATCTCCGCTAGACTTTTGTGATGTTCTTACTAAGCTAACGCACTTTCTGCTGTGTTATGTACAATATAAAACATGTGTTTATTTGCTACCACTGATTGTCTTCGGATAAATCTGTTCTGTTAGAGAAGATCCTGCCATTGTTGATTATTTGTCTTCCTAAGCTGAGACACTTTATTACGCCATTGTCATTTTCTGTCATAACTAGTGAGCATACCTACCACGCGCCTTTGCCCTTTAGCGAGTATGGTTTCTGTCCAGCACCGCGCGCGGGTTTCTAGTCCTCCGGTACAAATCAAGGGAAAGTTCTCGCGCGGTTAGACAGGCCACGTCGTTTCGAATATTCTTGCACGTCGGATTCAGCGCTCCTTTCGTTCGCAGCCGTCTGATTCCTCTTCAGTTTCGCTTGCCTGTGAGTCCTGCGCGCGTCGTCGCTTCCGCGTCCGATCGATGCTCTTCCTCCTTCCTTCTCCGTCGTTCGCTCATCTGATTCTTCCTTGTCGTCATCCCCTCCAGGCCTGAGGTCTCCATCCAATCTCCCTCCATGCTTTCTCCGCCGCCGCCCTCCACGCTTTCTCCGCCGCCGCTCCTCCCCTTCCTCATCAACTCCAGGCAACTTGAGGCCTGCAAGAAAACAGCAACAGCAATAAACCAGGGCGAGATCTTTGGAAACACCGCAGCGATGGCGCCGAAGGGGAGGACGGAGATGGACGTGGGGCCGACGGCATCGCCGTCATCACCATCTGCAACCCGCCCGTCAACTCGCTCTCCGTTGATGGTACTACTACCATCCTCGTCTTCTCCCCCAATTTATTTTGCTTATTTTCTGTCTTTCCTTCTTTTTTTTTCCTTCTTTTTTTTTGTGGCGGTTAGATGCAAGATTGGGGTTTGAGTTCTGCAGCTGGTGAAATTTGACGAGGAGAACTGTAAAAAAATAGTCTCTTTGATGTGATTATCACTAAGGATTGTGGGCTGAACTGTTACTAGGCTTAATTTTGCTTCCCTGAGCTGACGGATTCGAGATTGGTGCTTGTGGAGGTGCAGGTTGATGCAGAGCTGTTCGATTCTTTCCGATTTAACTGCTTCTTGGTAGAACTTGACACAGAGCTTAGAATTATTTTCGATTTAATTGTTTGTAGAATTTGGGTGTTCTTATGCAAGATTTAGATTTGCGGTGGGATAATTTGACGGTGTGAAAAAAAACCTCCCTCAGAAAGATGCCTCTTTTGCGTGTCCCTTGCTCCTTGTTGTGGTCTAGCTGTCTCCTTACTGGAACTATGGTGCTTTTAGCTATTTTTGTTGTCTCCTGTTACAGTAACGAGGCCATGAAACTCAGCTGCCTAAGAAAAAGCTTCAACTTCGTTAAAGTATTACAACATTGGTCAACTGTTTCTATTTGAGTGTGCGCCACAGCATAAATGAGTTTGATTATGGACTCTGAATGAATAGGTAGGTTGTGTAATACAGTTATGGAATAGCTTGCATATTTAAACAAGGATAATATTGCCTGGAGGCAAATGATTTAACTGGGTAACATAAAAACTCTTTCATGGAGAGAGGTATGAAACAATTTCTGTAACAACCTGACAACATGGATAATAGAATTTGTTATCTCTTCGCTACATAGGCTTCAAGGTTAATCTGAAGCAATGCTGCTACTTATTTGTAGTTTCTCATGAAAAATTGTTGCCTGGTGGAGGTACTGCGAGATGTTTTGTTGAAATAGTTTTGTTAACACATGAAGTTGAAAGGTTCCTGTATCTGTGGTAGTTTGGTTGGATACGAACCATTCTGAAATATTTTCTCACCATGCATTTGTCAAATAGGAGTTTACAGATAGTGGTTCAGACAACAGAGATGCAACCCTATCAGAATGTGCTCAGCGCCTAAGGTAATTTGTAGTGAACCATATCATCTTTCAGATGTCCTTTGAAGCAGCAATTGTAGCACAGATGTACAATTCTACATCTTTAAACTGCACGACATAGGGTTTTTTGTGCATGGATATTTTTTTACAGGTCAGGGGCCAATGAATAGACAATAGTAGATAAGTTCACCCACACTAGAGCACACAAGGTTGTCACGGCGACCTTGGCGACCACGGCGCCTAAGGGGCGCCAGGACGCCTAGTCGTCCAAAGCGGGCGCCTAGTCGCCCTCTAAGCGAGGCAAGGCGAGCTACTATTTTCACATTCTATATAGAATATCTGATCATTTTTCGGGAGCGAAGATCCTGGGTCGCCACGCTCGAAATGCCCGTCACGCCTCACGCTGCCTGCAAACAAAAGTCGATTGATACTCCTCCTGCTCGCGATTAGTCCCTCCTCTCTCCTGGCGTGGCCAAGCCCTCCCTCTCCTTCTGGCCATGGCGGCGATGTCTCCTCCTCTCCTTCCGTGGCGATGCTCCCTCCTCCCAAGTGACCTGATTGCTTCCCTCCTCCCGCCTCCTCGCTTTCCCTCCTCGGTTTCGAGGGCGGCGGCGACTTGGCCCAGCCGGATCCGAGTAAGAGAGTCCGGATCCAAGTGAGACGGAGACGGGATGGGCATGGAGGAGGAGGAGGAGGAGGAGGAGAGGAGGAGTGAGATGAGATGAGTACTGGCACGGCGGCAAGGCGACTGGCTGGCGATGGCTATGGCCAAGATGAGCGATCATGGCGTCTGCTCAAGACCGCCGGACGCCTAGGCGACGCCAAGGCGACGCCTTGGCGACGCCGTGACAACCATGAGAGCACATACATCAATCAAGGTAGTAGAGCTTAGTCAACCAAGTGCTCTTACAAAATATGACTAGACTGTTAAATTGATCATGTATATGATCTACATTCCGATTTCAAATGTCTTCTTCTGAATAGATATCAAATGACTTAGAATAACTAAATGTTGTTTAATACCTTCACTCAACATAAATCCACAGTATTTTTTATTATTCATTTGACTATTGGAAAGGGTAAAGATACAAAATACCCTTAGCGTTACCTTCAATCACCCTTAACTATCCATAGTGTCAAGAATGGCATTACTATTCACACATTTACAATATGTTTGCTACTTGACAGCAGAAGGAACCAAACTTGATTAATGATTATTGTGTTATAATATGAGTTTTCACTATCCTTGTCTTAAACTATGGTTGCATACTTTTTAGCGAAATCATCCTTAACTGTCCATAGTGTCAAGAATGACATTGCTATTCACACATTTACAATATGTTTGCTACTTGACAGCAGAAGGAACCAAACTTGATTAATAATTATCGTGTTAGAATATGAGTTTTCACTATCCTTGTCTTAAACTATGGTTGCATACTTTTTAGCAATTATGTATTAAAGACAATAATGTTCAAACCTCATTTAGTACTGTTGGCAAAACTAGATATTATTTTGACCCACAGGTTAGGTATGCCTCATTGCCTTTGATGAAAACTATATCACTAAAAGCAAAACATCACAATCACAAAAGAGAATCTAAGAGCAAATGAAACGAGAAACCACATTTGAGTTATGTTTGCATGCTATAAATTGCATCTGTTTTCTTGAACCGTCTTTCAAAAACAGTTGTACTTCTTTTTATCGCAAATCCTTTTACTCAACAAATGCCAAGTTGCTTACTCCTGAAATTCATATTTTTCCTATTTTAAAGATTTATTTGATGCTCCTCATTTGATCTGTTTCTTAAAAAGTGCTCGCTAAATGAAGAATACACACTGCTCAAATACGTTATCTCGATACCATCAAGAATAATTTGTTTTTATTGTCTATGACTATAACACCATCAAATGTCAACAAATAAAGCAATGCAAAACACACTTTCTCCCATCGTTGTATATACTATCCTACTGGATATACGCTATGTATAACTACATTTCTTAGCGCTCCCTAACACACTATTTCGACTACCTACCTACAACTCGCTCTGTCTTATACCTAAAGTCATTTTACTTTTGGTTGGCCTAGGTACAACTCACCTAAAGAATCAATTGACTCTGAGAAATAACACACATATCCGAACATCCAATAGTGATCAGGCCTATAACATTACTTTTGATATTAGATTACATACATCTTAGACATATTACACGTTTGGATTTCTATATCTTACATGTTTACTATACCACACAGATCCCAACATACGCTGCCTATAGATCCAGTGCCCTCTTCTGCTACAAAGAAAATCAATCCAAACGACACCCCCTCCCAATGAACGTCAGGTATTTTATATACATCATTTCTAAATAGTCCAACGGTTTCTTCTTGGTATATACACGGCTACTGGTTACTCACCTATTTTACGTCTTGCAGCCAACACGTTTCTGCCCCATACCGTCTACTCAACCCCTACAAAAAAAATATATATAGCATACTCTGCAGACTTGCAGCAACCCACTTACTTTTGTTGTGTATTTATACAATACATCTCCGCGTTTCATCCTGTTTAGTGGTATCTAACAGGATGCACGTTTCTTTAGGACATATGTAATACTCGGTCCATATGTAATATTCACTACACAGATCTATCTACTCAGACCAAGTTTGCCTATTCTATTATGTACAGCTCTGTATATCCTTTCTGTTTGCACATATTTGAATATGCTCCTATAAATATAGTGCTTGCTATTTGAATCAATTATACATCCACTACCCACTGCCATACAACACTCACAGATCAAATACTAAACGGGCAGCTTTGCAAGATCTGAAAACTAGCGCGGCGCGCAAGGGCTACTAGTCAGATGTACTCAAGGGACATAAACAAAACGGGGGGAAAAAGGAAAAAGGAAAACTTGGGGAAGAATCTAGGCAGCGGAATAGCCCAATCCTGGGGCCCAAATTCGGCCTGTGGGCTTCACCGTTGCTGTGTGGTCTTCATGGCTTCATGGCGGTGTGTTTCCGTTCGGTCGTTCACCCTCTGCTCGGATTCTCGCGCGGACGCGTGCGTCGGCTCGAACACTCGCACGGTTGGCGACTACTTTTGACACTCGCGCTCCGCTCGCTCTGTCCAAGTGTTATTCGCTTCGCTCCTCGTCCAATTCCCCCCATTTCCGGAACTTCTTTCGAGGTAATTTTTCCTAGCTGGTGGGATTTCGTCTGGGATTTGGGGCTGTGGTGTAATCTCGAGATTCTAGGGTTTCTTCCCCTACCCGTGCCGTGCGCGTCTGAGATTTTGAGCTAGGGTTTTGGTTTGGTTCGCTCGGCGATTCTGTGCGTACGGGTTACTTAGGGTTTCCAACTATACCTATTTTTTTTATGCTGTGCGGTGCTCTTAGATCGACTTGTGCCCTACAAGCTGGGGGGAGGAGGAGTGGTAGTTGGCGTCAATTCCCCTGCGTTTGTATACGCATATTTGCCATCTTCCACAGAGTTTTAGTTCCTCTCGATTCTCAATTCGTGACTGATCTGCCCTCTTTTTGTGCAGGATTTGATGGTGGCTTGATCTCTCCCTGCCTCAACAATGTATATAAAGAAGGTAAATTGTGGGGACTACCTTAGGAATAAGTAAATGTTGATTTTGATCATATATGTGGTTCCTGTCGACCAATTAGCTGCTGTCTATGCAGGTTGTAATCGAAGGGTTCAAGAGCTACAGGGAGGAGATCTCAACAGACCCTTTCAGCCCCAAAGTTAACGTAGTTGGTAATCTCTTCCTCCCCTTGTAACTAACATGACTGTAGGGAACTTCGGTTCATGTGGTTCGCTTGCCAACTGGCTAACTTAAGTTGCTGTCAGCTTGTCTCGCAGCTACCTCCATCAACATTTGAGTGATGACAGACATTGGTTGTTAATTCAAGTCACTGTTTTCCTGCTAATCTGATTTTTTGTTATGTTTCTCTAAATATGCATGACCATTGCATACATGCCCAATGGTCTAAATCAATGAAATGCGGACTTGTGATGAATTTATGGTTAAATCCTCTTACTCTTTTGTGCACTCATTATTGGCTTGCATGATAGTGATAACATATTGATTGAGTATCGAATTTACTAGACGTACTATATGAATCTAGGTAGAGTTTAAGTGCATAGTTTTGTGCTCTTTATGAACTAACATTGATTTACCTGTTCATCACAGTTGGTGCAAATGGGTCTGGCAAATCAAACTTCTTCCATGGTAATATTTTAAAATATGTGTTGCTGGTAGTGCTAGGTTATTATTCTTTCTTTTCCTTATATGAGACTTCCCCCCCTAACTTTGCCATCCTAAATGCCCCAGCTATACGGTTTGTCCTAAGTGACATGTTTCAGAACCTGCGCAGTGAAGATAGGGGTGCTCTTCTCCATGTATGCCTCCTCTTTCTTTGAGTGATCTAGTCCTAGAAGTTGAAATAGGTTATTGGTGTTTGATACTGATAACCATTGGCAGGAAGGTGCTGGACACTCAGTTGTATCGGCTTTTGTCGAGATAGTGTTTGATAATTCAGACAACCGTATTCCAGTAAGTCCTCTAATTTATTGAACTTTAGTTTATTTAATTCAATTTATCTAGTTCAGTCTCAAGCTGCATATTTTAATGACAAAGGTATCAAAACCGAGATCTTCCATACGAGTGCATGCATATAGTTATCAGGTCTGCATAAGTTGCTATATAAGTGATCATGCAAGGTAGTGAACATTCTGGTACTAATTATTTATTAGCATATTTCGACGACAGTGTTGTGGTAGGTGTTTCCTCCCTGCTTAACAATGTATGACATATTTCTTGTACTCCTGACTGTGAGTGGAGAAAAAACTACTTGTCTGCAGGTTGATAAAGATGAGGTACGCTTGCGCAGGACGGTTGCTTCAAAGAAGGATGAATACTACTTGGATGGGAAGCACGTCAGGTATATTGTCTTATGCCCTCAACCGGCCCAACAGTGTTATATCCTGTCGCTTGCTCAGACCCACTTTTTATTGCTATTGCGTTCAGTAAAACTGAAGTCATGAATCTGCTGGAGAGTGCTGGTTTCTCTCGCTCTAATCCATACTACGTTGTCCAGCAGGGAAAGGTAACAATTATTCACCTGATTATTCCCATGATATGCTCAGATAGAATGCTAACAAATATGTCATGTGTAGATTGCATCCCTTACCCTAATGAAAGATTCTGAACGACTGGATCTTCTCAAAGAGATTGGTGGTACACGTGTTTATGAAGATAGACGGCGTGAGAGCTTGAAAATAATGCAAGAAACAGGCAAGTTTAAATCTCCATAAATTTTTATATTTTAAGTGACCTGTTGGGACATTCATTCATATGCTTTATTAACAGCCAACAAAAGGAAGCAGATTGATCAAGTTGTCCGCTATTTGGAGGATAGACTGAGAGAACTTGATGAAGAGAAAGAAGAACTGAAGAAGTACCAGCAGCTGGACAAACAAAGAAGATCACTTGAGTATACTATATTAGACCATGAACTAAATGATGCTAGGAATGAATTGGCTTCGGTAAGATTCTACATTTTTGTTATGTATGTATACTTTTTTGATTTTTTTTCCATCGTGCAAGTTGGAATAACTAAAAAAAAAAAATGAATGAAGGCCTTGGGAGTTGGGACTGAGTTTGACAAACAAACCATTAACATTTCCTACCCAGGCGATTTTTTTTTCCATCGTGCAAGTTGGAATAGTCTAACTAAAAAAATGAATGAAGGCCTTGGGAGTTGGGACTGAGTTTGACAAACAAACCATTAACATTTCCTACCCAGGCTGATTGTCTGACTATCTTTTGGGCGCTCTTCCATCCTGATGGAAGAACCTTTTGATTTTTGGTGCTCCCTGAACAGTATAGAAATTCTATTAAGATATGGAAGCGTTTCAACGCTCTTCCAAGAAAAAAAGAAAGGAAGAAAAGCACATATTTATGGCCTGATCTGCAACCACCCACTACACCACTAACCATACTGATCTGTGCAACATAGTTTTCGGGAGAGCACAGGGGCACCACTTTAAAAATATTTGTTTGATTATTGGGTTGGTGAAAGGCTGAAAGCCAGTGTGATAGGTTCATTTATCATCTTCACAGTGAAGGCCTCTTTGGTTTTATTGACTGCTTTTATAATCACAAGAAGCCTGCAATTTATTATTTCATACTTATGTTTAATGTCAGTCAGGTGGTCCTTGTTAGTGGATTTCCTGTGAATCGATGCAAATTAGTTTTCCTCTACCTTCCCTGTATACTGGAATAATTAAGTGATACCATCTGTATGTGTTGCTATTATAACCCAACAGAATGTCCTTTTCATCTCATTGGCTAGGTCATACTGTGGAGCTATTCAATGGTCTAATATTTTTTTTGCATTGTTCTGTTCAGATAAATCATTATTGATGAATGCTATTCACTACTTCCATCGCTACTGTTATTCATATTTCTTCAGTAGCATGTGCATATGCATATAATATGCTTCACCATACGTTCTTGCCTATTCACTACTTTTTAATTTACTTCTAAACATTCTCTTTGTCTGTCATAATTTGTGCCGGCCATGTCTCTATTATTATATCACCTTGCGCAACAACTCCATGGAGTTCCAGCTACTGTGCAAGGCATTATCACTAAAAAGAGATGTTTCTAGATCAAACCTACTGATATCATTGTTCCTGCTTAATATATAATGCTTATTCTACTCTGTTCATTTGATTTCCCTCTTGTTGTTAGATGGATGATAACCGAAGAAAAATTTCTGAAAGAATGTCCCATGCGGACAATGAAGTGGTAGATGTACGTGAGAAGATCAAGAGTTTCGACAAAGAAATAAAAGTTTCAACTAAAGGGATAAATGATACCAAGGCTCAAAAGGAAGGTGTAGAGAAAAAGCGTACTGAAGCACTGAAGGTAGTTGCTCAGATAGAACTTGATTTGAGGGATATAAAAGACAGAATTTTGAGTGAAAAACGAGCAAAGGTATGCCATGTTTGAGATCTCTTGTGAATTTGAGTTAATTTTGTTTTGTTGCTGTGCTTAGAAGAATCTATTGTTAGGATGAAGCTGTGAGGGATTTACAAAGCGTGAGGATGGAGAGTGAAAAGTCAAAGTCTGAATTGGCCGAAATTAGTAAGGTGCATCAAGCCAAATTAAAGGAGGAGGAGGAGATATCAAAAAGGTAAAACATATTTATGGATAATTTCATTATGTCTTGATGAATATTCCTTTTGACACTTCCATTTTGTGAGGATAGCATAATGGACCGTGAGAAGCGGCTAAGTATATTGTACCAAAAGCAGGGAGGGCAACCCAATTTGCAAACAAAGCTGCCAGAGATAAGTGGCTTCAGAAGGAAATTGATGATCTTGAGCGCGTACTTTTATCAAATAGAAAGCAGGTAATAAACCAACGACTGGTTTGATTCTTGCGAGACCTTTGTTTTCATGTACTACTCTATTTTACTCTGGTTTGCTTCTACATGCACTAAACCCTACAATCCTACATTTTAGTATGCATTAGTTTGATACATTCAGAGCGTTCATCTGTATCCCCCCCATCCTTTCATTGTTTGGTGGATGTGTATGGCTGATCTGTCTGTAACATTCATTCTTGCAACTATGCCAGGAAGGTTTACTTCAAGAAGAAATTCAGAAGCTTAGAGATGAAATTAATAACTTGACGAACTACATTGAGTCCCGGAAAAGTGAATCAAGTAAGTTAGAGTCTGCACTTGCAAAGAAGCACAATGACTACAATGACTTGAGGAAGCAGAGAGATGAGCTTCAAGAAGAAAGGAAGTATGTACATTTCTTAACAGCTATAGCGTTGTGATTTGATGGAAGATGTGTCGCTTTCGATTTTAGATACTAAGTAGAAGGAAAATGTTCCAGATCATTTTGGAAGGAGGAAGCTGATGTGACAGCTGAAATCGATCGGCTAAGGGAGGATCTTGTGAAGGCACAGAAGAGTTTGGACCATGCAACACCCGGGGTATGGAAAATGTGGCATTTTTGACATGTCCTTTTGTTCATATTACTGACTGCTACTGATTTTTTACTTTCCGAGGGTTTCCATGGTGATTCCGATGTACATGCCTGCACATTGCACCTTAGATATGCATCCATAAATTATTCCTGAACATCTAACAGAATTATAAATAAAATTTGATATTTACTAGTTGGGTTGTGCATTGCTTGATATTGATTTTCCTTGGTAAATGTTGCTGTTGCTAGGTCTGACTATTGTGGAACTGATATGGGTTCTCTATATTGTGATTTACTTAATAACACCGGTTCGTGTTGGTCGAAAATGTATGAGCAAAGGCCCCCTGTTGTTAAATAAGCAGAACTACAATACTCACTTTGTTGTGATTTTCAGTGGTTGTTTTTACTTTTTACCTTTTCCGGAGGTTGTGAGTTCGTGGATAACACTGAATTTGCATTGACAGTTGTATGTACGATTTGTGCAATCAATTGGCATGCATGATGATGCTATCTTAGATCTTTAAATGTTATGCATTTTGAACAATTAAATATTCAATATTGACAGAATTGCATATATAAGCCCTGGTTGGAATAATTAAATATTGGCAAAGTAGCATTAGTATAACCCCCAGTTGGAATAATTAAACATTGGGGGGGATTGCATTATGAAATACTTCTGAAAAACATAGATCTAATGATCCGCTTTAGCTGTTAATTTTTGTATGGAGGATATAAATGACCCTCAAGCCTTCAGCCATGAAGTAACTTGGACAAGAGTACAAGACCCTCCCGATCTTTCTGGGGATTACAATCATTAATGCAAATATATCATTAGAAGTCTAGAACTATTATGAACCATATTTGATTGGGTATGGTGCACTGTAGTAGATGCGGCACTGTTCATGGATGCAGGATACCTTAGTCGTGTATGCTACACTGCCTTGACGGCCCTTTGTCCACAACAGGAGCCTTGTCTCATTTTCATCCTTTATGCCTGACTGGCAGCAGTTAGCTTGTCACAGAGAAATACTGTATGCATTTACAGAGCATGCTTTCTAAATTAAGATGAGAGGATTCTAAATTTCTAATCTATATTGAGAGTACACGAGTGAAAAACAGTTCCAGAGGAACAGGTGCATGATGTATCATTCATTTCTGCACGCAATTATATTAACAAAAACCACAGCACTAGTACACAGCAAAAAATACAGATAGGATCCAACAAAAAGCAGGAAAACAACACACAATTTCAAACAAATAAAGCTAACCCGAAGTAGTGTATAGTTTACACTTTATTCCCTGCAAGGCTGCAACTCTAGCATAGACCCTCCCTTTCTAGTACAATATTCTATGCTATGAGGCATTTAATTATTTCTAGTGTACCTCCGTTGCATGTCTCGCAAGGCACTGTCAAAGTTATCATACGCATGTGTGAACACCACAATTTGTGCATATTATTAATGTCCCCAAGTTTGCCTAGGACAGCAGCCATAAGCAGGGATCACATAACTAGAGCAGTGCAGAATCCCGGCCAGCCACCGGGAACGGTAACCGGCCGGTTACCGGTTTTCCCGGTAAAACCCCAGATGAAATTCGCTCGAATTTGATTAAAAACCATTCGAAATTTGAAATTTAGAATTTGAACTTGTAAAACCCGGGAAAACCAGCCGGGATTTTGTATCCCGGACCCCGGCCGGTAACCGGCGGTTACCGGCCAGGATTTTTTTTCCCTAGCCATAAGTGCCACAATCATGTATTACCAAAAGCACAGATGACCGTGATCAGGCATTTACCTATAGGATATTGGTCCGGCTGTCCATAGTCTAAACAGACTAATCCTACTTTATACATATAAGATCCAACCAAGAAGCCAGAGACAGACCCAAGCATACCAGCAGCGCTAGTAGATTATTGGTATAGCTAGAACGAGTGGTCTTCAAACGCACCACCTCCACCATAAAACAAGCCAGACATACCAGCAGTGCTAGTAGATTATGTTGTTTACCTTGTGAATACCTTTTTCTATAAAATATGAACAAGTAATCTATGAATTTACTAAACATGTAATTCCATTCCTTCCTTTTCTTTGTGAGGAACATTGACGTATAGATAGAGCTTATGAATTGTTTAATTCTATCTTATAGCTAATGAAATATATATATATATATATATATATATATATATATATTTTTTTTTGTCATATATGTTCTGGAATAATTTAATAAAACATGTCCAACTGGTGTTCCACCAGTCTGATCGCCTCGGTGACCCGGTGACCCAATACTTTGGCTGGGTCAATGGCCGGGTTTGGGTTTGGTAACACTGTAAACAGCTCAAAATTTGCACGCGAAGAAAGCAAACCATAATTTTGCTTGACATATACTTAATACTCTGCAACAGCACAAGATTTTATGCTCCGAGGTGTTTACGTTTTTCTTGCCATCCTCTTCCCGATGCACGTCTCACAGAACATCTATGCACGCACACACATGTGGAGACCATGATATTTGAATATTATTAATGCCCCAAGTTTGCCTAGGATAGCAGCTTTAAATTCCACAATCATGCATCACCAAAATCACAGATTGTGATCGGACATTTTGGATCTTGGTCTGGCTTTCCGACGTTTAGGATGAAATGGTGGGAAGTAACAGAAGGGTTCGGTGAGTTGGAGGGAATAGTGGGGCAAGAATTGTAAATAGAATAGTTGGGTGTAGTAGTATATACATTGAAAAACTTCAAAGGTAACTTTATTAGAGGCTTACATCAATTGCATTTAACTTTGTGCTTGTTGTGCTAACAGCAACCAGACACAGATTTAGGGGTATATAGCAGGCAAAACCTGGGAATAGGGGGCAAGAATTGTAAATAGAATAGTTCGGTGTACAAGTATATACATTGAAAATTTTCAAAGGTAACTTTATTAGAGGCTTATATCAATTGCATTTAACTCTCTGCTTGTTGTGCTAACAGCAACCAGACACATATTTAGGGGTATATAGCAGGCAAAACCTGGTTTTGCAAGTGCATTTATTTATTTCCCGATTTTCAGGGACAAATCCATAACATTATGGAAAGATCCAATATACGGTGTTATCACAAGGATGTAGCCTCAATTTGCCCTGTAAATATTGAGCTGTGCCCCTGTTGTCATATTATAACATATTCTATCAAAACAGTGCTTGAAGCTATCTTTACATGGTGCTAATTTTGTTTCCTTCCTCAGGATATCAGGAGAGGCCTGAATTCTGTTAGCAGAATCATCAGGGACCATGGTATTACAGGAGTTTTTGGTCCAGTATTAGAACTGGTTGACAGTGAAGAGAAGTTTTTCACAGCTGTTGAGGTCACTGCTGCGAATAGGTCTTGAATTATACTGTCTTTTTAATAGATATGACGGTGGTCTTGATTTTGTTTTCACATTATTTCATTGTTTTCTTTGTTCAATAATCCATTCCTCTCTGATGTGAATAGCTTGTTCCATGTGGTTGTTGAGAATGATGACATATCAACAAGGATCATCCAACTATTGACTCGAGAAAAAGGTGGAAGGGTGACATTTATACCGCTTAATAGAGTGAAAGTTCCGGATATCAGTTGTCCACAAAGTCCTGATTTTGTTCCGTTGTTAAAGAAATTGAAATATCGTGCTGATCATCGTCGTGCTTTTGAGCAGGTATTATCCAAGCTTCTACTCCACTCCTTTCAATTGATGCTGCATCTTTTATTGGGCCATCTTGGTTAATATGATTGAGGTTCTATTCCACACAATCTCGCCCTTCATCTGCATAACTAACTAACTAAGGCTATCGTCTCTTTCTTCTGTTCTGCATGCATCCATCTCACTTTTATCAACTTGAATTTAACACCCAGCAACATCACTTGGGCTACAGTTGCCATGGCAAACCATCTAATAGTTTATTCTTGTTTGGTGCTGCGTTGCATTAGTATGTCTATGAATGGTAGTAGTATCAGAGTACCAATTCATGTACATACTGTGTTCCAGCTGAAACTAATCTTAAAGCAATAGGTTGCTTTCTAATTTATGTGCAGTTGGGTGTGATATTGTAGACTGTTTTAAAAGAAAAAGTAAGGTGTGCAGTTGTATTGATAAGATATTGCTCCTATCCTTCCCATGTTTGTGCATGTGCATGTGGGTTAGCGCATGTGTGGCATGTTCATGCATGTGTTTACTTTTTACTAGTGCATTTTTTTAGAGTGGTCATTTTGCTTCGATGTGCTTATCTGGGGCCAGATTACATAGCATTGCTTCTCCAAGCACCTAAGCTAGTTTTTTAATCACTTCTTCTGAAATTTCAAAAAGTTTTCTTTCTTTTTCATTCATTTTTTGGGTCTAACGTTGATACTTCTGTTAGGTTTTTGGCAGGACAGTAATATGCCGAGACCTGGAAACTGCGACTAAAGTTGCACGCAGCAATGGTCTAGATTGCATCACACTTGATGGTAGTCTTGAACTTTTGCACTTGATTTGTCATTATTACTTCAGCATTAAAATTGACATTGTGATTATTATCAGGTGATCAAGTAGCCAGAAAAGGTGGTATGACAGGAGGTTTCTATGACTCTAGACGCTCGAAACTGAAGTTTGTGAAAATAATTAGGGACAATAAAACAGCAATTGAGAAAAAGACAGCACATCTAGAGAACGTGGGAAACAAGCTAAAAGATATCCTGCTTTAGTCTAATGATATTCCTGTCTCCCTGTTTACATGAGGATGGTGCAAGACTGTATGTTACGTCCTGCTGACCTGATGAACAAGGAGTTTATGGTTTACACACTACTATTAAATTTGATATTTCTTGCTTGCGTCTTAGCTCATTTTGTCATTAGTCTTATGGTTGGAAAGAAGCTTGCACAATATGTAGGTTTGATTCTTGCAGAATCTAGTGTAGTAATGATCTAGTATCTGTGCCACAGTACCCTTTTTTGAAGCATATGGATGATTACTGTAACGATCAGGATACTGCTGGTTCTTCAATAGATTGGGCCTACTCAATCACCAAAATTAGTTTATCAAGACTCATGACTTCCCTCATGTTTGAAAAAAGAAGAAGAATTGACTTCAAGTTCCAACTAATTTGAAAATGTGAAGAAAATATGATAAGTTCTCTTGCTGTTTACTGCTTATTTGCAAGATAAATATTATATATCCTTGATTTCTCTTTTCTTAACTTCCCATACATATAGATAAGAAAATTACAGATTTAGTTACCAAACAGCAGCAAATGGATGCTGAACGTGACCATGCCAAGTCGGAGTTGGAACAATTTAAGGTTGACATTGCTAGTGCAATGAAGCAAAAGGGATCACTTGAGAAAGCCCTCGGAAAGAAGGTACTTAGCTCTCCTTTTCTTTTACCCTGTTGTTCATGGAATCCTCTGTTAATATGCAAGTCATTAGCTGTTTATTAACCATCCGTTCTGGTATAGTTCTGCAATTATATCTGCGATGTAGTCTAATAGTTTCTACCTTGCAGGAAAAATTACTTGACAACATCCACAACCAAATTGAGCAAATCCAATCTGGCATTGCAATGAAAAATGATGAAATGGGCACAGAACTTATTGATCAGTTAACTTCCGAAGAAAGAGATCTTCTTTCGCGATTGAATCCTGAAATTACTGAACTAAAGGAGAAGTTTCTCTTGTGTAAAAACAGTCGGATTGAGGTTGTTGAAGTAAATTTAGTAACCATGCTTGTGGTTCCCAAAGATGCCTTTATCAGCTCTAATGCGGTTACAAACTATTATTTAGATTGAAACAAGAAAGGAAGAGTTGGAGACCAATCTATCAACTAATCTTATGAGGAGCCAGAAAGAGCTGGAAGCAATAATTTCATCTGCAGATTCTAAAACCTTGCCACTGGAAGTTGAATCAAAAGAGCAAGAATTGAAAAGTTCTAAGAGGAGTCTTGATGAGTTGACCGCAATGTTTAAGGGTATAGATTCACTGCTTGATTTCCCTTTTCCTTTTGTGTTATGCTGAATGCTTCTTAAGCCTTATATTTTAACTCAACAATCCTTTGGACAGCTAATGTCGATGCTATTAATAACTTTACGAGAAAGATGGAGGAACTGAAAAGACAAAGGGATGATCTGAAGGTAACTTATATTATAGCTACGGGCTTTTTGTCTGAACTCACTATTGTTGTTGACTTGCTATGTAACAACATATCTTGAAATGCAGACTCTTGAAGCTAATTTGGAGCAGACCATGCAAGATGGGGCCAAGGACTTGGAGCAGTTGATGAACAGCAGGAGCATGCATCTAGCTAAGCAAGAGGAATGTATGAAGAAGATCCGGGACTTGGGCTCATTGCCTGCTGACGCATTTGAAATGTAATGCATTTCCACGCCTGATTCCTTTGGCGTCTCTACATAGTTGACTATCTCAATGAATGTAAACCATGTTCTGTTTGCATTTTCCTTAAGCTGCCAAACTGCCTGAATGAGTCAGAATGCATACCTTTCTGTTTAGGGCTTTTCAGCAGATAAATATTACGGTGCTGTAATGCTGCGTTACATTATTTTGTCTGGTCAATATTATAGGTACAAGAGAAAAAACAAGAAACAGCTGCAGAAAATGCTTTATGCCTGCAATGAGCAGTTGAAGCAATTTAGTCATGTCAACCAAAAGGCTCTTGACCAGTATGTGAACTTCACAGAACAACGCGAACAACTGCAGAGAAGACGGGCTGAACTTGATGCTGGCGATGAAGTAAGTTTTTCCATCGCTACAGCTGTTTCAGTTTCCCTTCTGAGTATCCTAAGCTTAGAATCTCATAAAATCTACTGGTCAATATTGCAGAAAATTAGAGAACTCATATCAGTTTTAGACCAAAGGAAGGATGAATCAATTGAGCGCACATTTAAAGGAGTTGCAAGGCACTTCCGCGAAGTGTTCTCTGAACTAGTGCAAGGCGGTCATGGATACTTGGTTATGATGAAGAAAAAGGTTTCTTTTCCTTGCTTTACCTACCGACATTGCTTACATGTCATGCACTTTTAGCCCAGTTATCCAGTGTGTACACTTGGTTGTGGTGAATTCAAGTTTTGCCTATCACCTGTATGCCAATTAAATTTGTTATGTTTTGTTTTATCTCTGGGTTCTTGAATGCAAAGACAATCACATGCTAAGTTCGGTTTCCAAATCAAGCTGACACATTTTATAATTTCGAATTTTGATCTTATGGCCTTTGCCTGGAGTTCCCTGAAAATGTTCTTTGCACGTGTGCTGCCTTAAAGGTGAGTTCTCTTCTTACTTTATGTTTTCCTTTCTGGTAGGATGGTAATGCAGGTGATGATGATAATGACGAGGACGGGTCTCATGAACCAGACCCTGAAGGGAGAATGGAGAAGTACATTGGTGTGAAAGTCAAGGCATGTCTTGTTTTCAGAGGCTTTTTATGTATTCCCGCATATATACTATTGTTATCCCTTTTAGCAATACATCCTAAAAATCAAGTTGATGTTCAAAAATACTGTTCTAAAGTTGTTATGCTCTTCCCGGATTAATGTTGTGATGATACTGTATAAGCTTTCCTGAAACTTCTAAAGGAGTACTCATGTTTCAGGTTTCCTTTACTGGCAAAGGAGAAACTCAGTCTATGAAACAATTGTCTGGGGGGCAGAAGACAGTGGTGGCGTTAACACTGATTTTTGCTATCCAACGATGTGATCCAGCTCCATTCTATCTGTTTGATGAGATTGATGCTGCTCTGGATCCGCAGTACCGAACAGCTGTTGGGAGTATCCTTTTTTTTTGTTCTCTCTCGAGTGTTTATCCTCACCATAAAAGAATCTTGTTCTGTTTGTTATCGTCTCCATGATATTTCTATGATATGGCTCGTGTTCTAGTGTCTAGCTATATGCATGCTCAACGCCTCTATTGTGTTTGTTTTTAGCGAAAGCACATTGAAAATAGTTGTTCCTTGGAATGTTAGAAGCTTACTCCTGCTTTCCTTAAGTTCTGTTCCAGATATGATCCGTCGTCTAGCAGACATGGCTGACACGCAATTTATAGCGACGACATTCCGACCAGAAATTGTAAAGGTTGCTGACAAAATCTATGGCGTGACACACAAGAACAGAGTGAGCTACATCAATGTGGTATCGAAGGAGCAAGCTCTGGACTTCATTGAGCATGACCAGACGCACAATGCCAGCTGAGGCTAAGACGCTTGTATTGATCGTGTGCTCCTCTTGACATTTAAGCTTAGCAACCTCATCTAGTTTTCATATTCCGTAACCAACAAAATTTGCTTCTTTTCCTGCAGGCAGATGCTAACATAGAGTAGATAGCAGAGCGTGCTGATGTCTTGCTTTGCCTGGATATTCTATCCCATGGTTGATGTAGTTGTGTACATCTAGTTAGCTTTTGGATATGTAAATTTCAGTTGATGGATAACTTGTTTTATTACTATGTCTGGGTGACGCGTGTATTCGATGGGAGATGCACATTTTCAATATGATGTGTCTACTTGTTTAATCGTGCCTGTTTCAACGGCTTCCATGAATCTGAATTGATAGTCTTGTGTTCAACTGTGTACCGGACAACAACTTGCCACTAGCCAGGTCGAGACCAGATCACAGTTCACAAATTTGCAGAAAATCCCAGAGTCTCCTGCAGGAAGCGGATTTCGCCGGGTGTGTTCGCAGATTTGAATGTGGCTGGTTTCCAGCCATTTTCCACTTGGATTTTGAGCATTATTCCTGTAGTTTTTATTTTGCCGGGCGTGTTTTCAAATTTGAAGAAAAAGGTTTCTTTCCTAAAATTCCAGTTGTTTGGCATCGGTTTTGAATATTATTGTATAGTATTATACACTTCTTGATTAGTAGTGCTCGCTGCTCAGTAAGGAATTTCTATTTTGCAATCATAGTACATCGATCCTGAGTTTTTTTTTTAAAAAAGATATTATTTATTTTTACCAGGGTGAACTTACTTTGGTTTACGAGAGTGTTCTCGCACGTGTAGTACGCTCGGGTGGTGGTGGTGTGTGGACTGGACGATTTTAGTTGGTTCTTCGCACACACATCGTGGACGTGGGAACTCCGGTGGTACGACAAATCATTCGTAGAACAATTCAGGTAGGGTTTAGCCCTCTTGGTAAGCCACTTACGTTTTCGCAGCATCTTCGTGTAGAAGTTCACTGAAAAGTCTGATATCTCCTTCCTCTCTGTTGTATGAACAAAGCTTCGATGAAGTGTTGGGTGTGGTGGTGTAGTGTTCTCCTCTAGCTCTCTTCTCCCTCTTTTTATAAACAGATAGGGTGTAATACTGAGGGTGGAGGGAGAACAGACAAGACATCGGTCCAAAAAGGTAGTGTAATCATTTCTATATGAGAAGGTAGCGTCACAGTGTGTTGTCACTTCGGTATGAAAAAGGTGGTGTGGCAGAGTGCGGTCATTTCTGTCTGAGAAGCTAGCGTCGAAGTGTGTTGCCTTTTTGGTCTGCAAAGGTGACAGTGTGTGGCTTGGTAAGGTGCGGTCTTTTTCGGTCCGAAAAGGTGATGTGACAGAGTGTAGTTATTATGATCTGAAAAGGTAGCGTCGTATGCCTGTGCCCATTTCCTCCTGTGCTGCAAGACCTCATCCAATCACTTATTTCCTCATTGGTTGGTTAGTCCCTTCAACTCCTTTAGCTCGTCCTTGAAGTCCCTCTTCTCCAAACACCCACACAACAACTTGAACTTTTTGGTGAGATCTTTTGTATTGCATTGCTTAAAAAAAATTTGTCGCTAAGTGACACATGCACCACCTATGCAGCATATCTGAGTGTCCAACAAGTTTGCTCTTCACATCATTCACAAATACCGCGGTGCCTATCCGATACAATGTAAACCTTCCGTCCAGGTCCAACAAGACGACGACGAACTATATCCATGAACCATTTCCAGCTGGTATTGTTCTCACCCTCAATAAGTGCGAATGCAAGTGGAATCTGCTGGTCCTCTGCATCAATACCCACAGTGACCATCAAGGCATCATAATACTTCCTGGTGAGGAATGTGGCATCAACAGATAAGACATACCTACAATGCTTGAAGGCCTATTTGTATTGCACAAAAGACCAATACACCCACCTGAGGACATGTTTCAACACTCCTTCATCGGGTTCCGTTCGGTTCCCATGCTAAGGATAAAACTCCATACCCAGGTTCTTGGCCTGCATAGCGCTTAGGATCCGAGAAAGCATCCCATAAGCCTTCTTCCAATCACCCCACAGTAACTGCATCGCTCTCTGCTTTGCCCTCCATACTTTCCTGTACTTCACGCGGTGCTTAATGAACCCAAATATAGCCTGAATAAGGGTGACGATGGTCACATTAGGGTCAACAGCCATAATCCCAGTTATACGCCTAGCAATGAAATTAACGGTCGCCTGAAGGTGCTCCCCGTACACTCGTGTAGTCCCACAATAGTGAAGTTGCTTCACATTCGTTATTTTTCATTGATTGTCCGTAGTTTTCCATCCCCATACCTTCCATCTGCACCCCCTTTCGCACCTCACAGTATACCTCTTGTTCACATTGGAGTGTTGTACTACAAACGAACGATGGTGTCTCACGGAGTATTCTTGCAGCCAAACTTTCATATCATCTATTCTAGAAAACAACATGTCCTTGCGTATGACGTCATTATCTGAGTCAGCAATGCTATCCCTGCTCTTCAATCCATTTGCACAGACCGCATTACCAACTATTCTGACATCCTCGAATGTATGCACTAGCGAGATCTCATCCATTATACTTTGAAGAACCCAGCCTTCCTCATAGGAGAAAAGCGGAGTGTGCGCTTCGTTTTCGGTCGAGCTCCAACCTTCTCCTCGTCGAGCTCGTTGTTCAGTACAACGCCATTGAAATCAGTCACGAGGTCACTAAGATGGTGATGGTGCAATGTAGAAACGAACATATATGACAAATCCACTACCGGGGGGGGGGGGGAGGGGGGTTATCGTTGTCAAGACCGATGCCAGTTGCTCCTCCATTGAAGGGTCTTGCGAAAGTTCCACAGTGGATTCAACTTCCTCCATGGTGTCGTCCACCACATCTACATTCTTTCCCATGTCATCGCCGGCGATTGTCCTCTCCACCACAACCTCCAACGATCGCACCTCAGACGTGAGCACAATCTCCTTGTACGTGTCCAAATCATCGTTGCACAAGATTGGCATCAACAAGGTGTGCGCTTTTGAACCCAGCCCAGCATCATATCTCCCATCCATTCCTATAACGAGCCCACGCTCATCCCATCCAAGGGTCGACTTAATCCTCATCACAAGAGTTCGAAAGGCTAGTGATTCTCGAAACATAAGTACAATAACTTCCATAGCAACAAACTCGACACCACTACCTATTTAGCTAACCGGCCTACCAGTAAATACACGTACAACTTTATCCATCTACATCCAACAATTTGAACAAAATATTGTAAAGTCAATACTGCATGCTATAGGTACCAACTACCACACATACTACTAACAAACAACTACGAATTCTCAAATTCGTGCATAAAACGCTTCAAACTAGTACTAACCATTTCATATCTGACTAATGTTGACCGGTATACAATGAACACAAAATTCGTCGACTACTACCAATAGATAGTTCGATTGCAAAAAGGTTTGACATGCTAGGAATTGAATTTTTGAACTAAATAGGCCTTTGTTGAAGCAAAATTCCGTTACTAATTGCTCGCCAACTATATTTTCCAATCTGACCCTTTTGGTCACGCCACCACCTGGGGTGTGGCAACCAAAAAAAATATTTCCTCACAAAAATAACAAAACTACAATTTAATAGCCATATTTCTATCACAACTACATGAAACTACAATGACATATCCTATTTCGATCGCCCAAACAAACTCTACCCACAACATTCAATTTTATCCACAAATCACTAAAATCGCATGAACACAACAAAATATGCACACATTCAAGTACCATTGTGTACTAATGCTATCCAATTCACTCCGAAGTGCAACGATGCAAACCAATTCCGCTCAAACATGCAATTCGATCAAAACCCTTAATCCACCAATCTAATCGAATTTATCTAAAATGGGGGGATCGAAGGCATCTAAGTTATCTCTGTCACGCCACGTGTGTTGGCGTGATAAGACAGGTTTGTCACGCCATGATTACTGGTGTGACAAGGAGAAGGACTTGCCCTCTAAGCTGACCCGTCGTGCGCACGATAGCTTACATGGCAGGTTGGTCACACCGAGGTAAGTAGCGTAACTGAATGGTTTGACCACGCCGGGCGTTATGACGTGACCCAATGTGTCCGAATTGAAAATTAAGTTAGCGATGTTAACTTTAAAATATTAATAAAAAAGATTAAATAAAAAAATCAAGGCAGTTACGAGGCACCTCGATGTCCGCAAGAAGTCAACTACTCCACATCAAAAGGACCGAACAAAAACCTCCCGATGCCTTAGCCCTTAGGCTTAACCCAACATTTTTACAACCAGTCAATACACACACACAAACTAGTGCAGTACTACCGCACAATCTAGCACAATTAGCAGCAATGGAGCCCCATAAACCCACCATCGTGACCCGCAAGCGGCTCCTCGGCGCCGCCGGCGGCTGCCTCTCCCTCTTCCTCCTCTCCCGCGTCGTCCTCTGGAGCTCCAGCCCCTTGCTGCCACTCACCGAGCCGCCGCAAGAAGACGAGCCCAGCAAGCTCGAGCAGCTGGCGGAGGCCTCCTCACCGCCTCAGCATCCTCACCACACCGCAGCTGCACCTGCCCCGAGCCCAAGTGCGGGTGGTGGGGTGTATCGAGAAGCGGAGCAGGCTGCTGGCTCGCCGGCGCAGGGGGAGTGCGACCTCTTCGACGGCGGCTGGGTGTACGACCCGGCCGGGTACCCGCTCTACGAGGCGCGGGAGTGCCCGTTCTTGAGCGACCAGGTCACCTGCAGGAGGAACGGCCGGCCGGACTCCGTATACGAGCACTGGAAGTGGCAGCCCCGGCGGTGCGGCGGCTCTCTCAGGTTGGTGCTTCTCTGCTTCTGCAAGCAGCTGTGCTAGTCTCAAGCAGCTAGCCAAGCAATTTTTTCCTCACAAAAAACGAATTTTTTTCTTGTGTTTGATTCTTGAATCTAGAATTTTGAAATGTGCGTGTACACCTTTATGCATATGAACATTATGAGTAATGGCTAAATGAGCAGGCCGTGCAAGTGACAGGGCACGTTCTTGGATAGAAAAAGGTGGTGAAAGGGGAAAGTTCTCATGTTAGTCTTGACGTTGCTTTTGTGTTGGGAACAGAACTCTGACAGTGCCCTGCCTTGGTGTTAGAAAATTGAATCCCTTTATAAGGAATTTCTGAAGACACATGACCATACATACACGCAGCACAAACCTTTAGATTCTCCACGTCCACAGTACACGCCTGCCTGCGAGGCTGCGACCCTTCCTCCCTTGCATCATTGCAATTGAACAATTAATCGTGTGATTCTCCACGAGTAAAGTTTGCAATCGTACTCGTTGTCACTGAAGAAAGCTGAATGCATTTTCTACTTCCCTCTGAAAAAAATGCAGGTTGGGTGGTGGGGAGATGCTGGAGCAGTGCCGGGACAAGCAAGTGGTGCTCGTCGGCGACTCCCTCAACAGGAACATGTGGGAGTCGCTCGCCTGCATCCTCTACGCGGCTGTGCCCGACCGGTCACGGGCCCTCGCCGACGATGCCAGCGCGGAGCACAAGATCTTTCGCGCATTGGTAACCATTCTTTTCCTCGATCCAGTCCTGCATTTGTAGTTTACTCGTCAGTATGCTCCCTTCGCCATACAATTCTTATTCAGCACGATCACGACCAGGATTACAATTGCTCGGTGGAGTTCTACTGGAGCCCGTTCCTCGTCGATCTTCAGGAGAAGGACGACCAGACCAGGGCACTCAAGCTGGACCAGCTCCCGGCGACGTCGAGCCGGTTCGTCGGCGCGGATGTCCTGGTGTTCAACACGGGCCATTGGTGGACGCACACCGGCAAGTTCAGGGCGTAAGTTCCTGCTGAGCTCGTGAGCTCATTTTGTTCCATAGGTAAACGACCATGATTATGCATGAAACTGCCATGACTTCAGATGAGGTGACCTCAGGTGGGACCACTTCGAGAGGAACGGGAAGAGTGTTCAGATGGAAGGAGAGGAAGCATTCAACCGAGCGTTCAGGACATGGACTCGATGGGTCGATCAAAACGTGGATTCCAACAGAACCAGGGTGTTCTTCCGGAGCATCTCCCCTGAACACAAGAGGTACAATAATTCCCGCCACACTCATCGATAATCTGCATATAATCGCTCGATGATCTTGTTCGAAAAATATAACCGAATGACGAAACAACAACATGATGATGATTTCTGCAATGCAGCATGAACTGGTGCTACAACCAGACATCTCCCATCACCACCGAGACATACGTGCAACTCTTTCCAAGAAGCATGATCTCCATCGTCGAGAGGAACTTGCGGAGGACGAGGACGCCGATCGCATACCTGAACATCACCTGGCTGTCCGAGTTCCGACGCGACGCGCATCCGTCGGTGTTCACGGTCAAGGGAGGGAAGCCCCTGACAATGGAGCAAAGGAGGCAGCCGGGTTCGTATGCTGATTGCAGCCACTGGTGCCTGCCGGGAGTTCCTGATACTTGGAACGTGCTACTGTTTGCCTCCTGGATGAGGTCTCTCCCCAATGTGCCATTGTTAGGATAGAAACACAATTTTTTTTGGTTGCATTTTGCCTGGAGTGAGCTCCACAGCAGAAAAAACAAGAAGAGAAGACCACATGATCGATGTACACATCATTTATGAGCGGGGCTTCAGTACTCAGAAAAAAAATCACATATCTTGAAGCACCTCTCAAGGGTATTAGCGGTGAAGCCCGAGATTTTTACTTTTTCCCCCTTTGAAATTACGAGTTAGTTTGTTTATCTTGAGTACCAGCAGTCCAGCACTACCTATCTAGATGGGAACAGGATGTAGGCACAATAAAATATTACTCTTTGATCAACAAGATTTAGTCTGTCTCTCTAATTTAGCACCCATCATCAACAAGAACGTGATTGTAAAGTTTTATCTCCTATGACCACGAGATTCATGACAATTGGTGTCATTAAATTCCTTCAAAGAAAACATCTATAGTATCTAGATACTTCTAGGAAACTATCTAGGTTATAAAATATTTACAAATTTTTTAATTGGATGCTCTATAGCATTTTTAGGGAAAAAAAAAGGTATCTCTAGTTTTTTAGAAACTAATTGAGCGTGTGTACGTTGAAGATAATATATTTTTTGCGAGGGCAGAGAATATTATCAGTATGGTAAGAGACATATTGCTAATGTAAGCTTTGCTTCGTTGATTGGTAACCTAACAAGATTGTTTTGATATGTGAACATGATTCAGTTGCGTTTGTCAGAATTGAGTAGCAAAAAAAAAAGATTTATTTCCGCTGATCCATGGTGGTGACTAGGATACGAAGGCAGCGGCTAGACCCGGCTCAACCCACTTATGCTTTCTTCCGCAGGACGCAATCTACTCCCGCACTCGACGCAGGCCCAAATCAAATCCCCAACCGGCCTCACTCGCTCACTAGTCACTCCTCTCACGCACGGCTCACGTGAGCCCAAAATCCAAATCCCCGCACGGCATCGGACGCCGGTGCGGAGGCGCACAGGCGACGGGGCGACCGGGCGCGACGGGAGACGGGCGACGGGAGGCGACCCGGCGACTCCCCAGCGGGCGACGGGCAACTGACTGGTAACATCCTCACTTCGGCACTTCCTCAGATCCATTCGCGTGTTCTTCTTTCGGTTTAGGAAATTAGAACGCACTGACAGTTTGGCGGCAGCATGTGGCGCCGTCGTGCGGGAGGGCTGCGGCGGGTAGGCGTGGGGAAATGGGCGATTTAATTGCTGGATCATAGTGATCTACTGCTACTAATTGGAAATGGTGAATTGATGTGTGGTACTCCATTTCTGTCGATGAGAGTATAAGTAATTTACGCTAGTATTAACTTTCTGTTCGTCTAAAAAAAGTATTAACTTTCTGTTTAAGTTGGGCGCATTGCATGAGCTGGCCGATGCTGAGATCCTTAGCTAGTTAGATCTTCAGATTTGCATTTGCACGTCCAATTTAGTAGTGTAGATCCTTAGCTTTAGCTATATCTGTCCATTCATTCAAGTCATATGGTTTAGTTTCCTTTTTTTAAGGAAAAAACTGTTGCTGTGACATAAAATCTTATTGAACGCTTATTATGATGCATATTTGTATAGGTAAAACATATATTTTTTCTGTACCAACATGGGAAGTTGGGAACTGTGGTCTGCGGTGCTTAACACATTGCCGTATGTCTATCTAGGTCAAGCTATTACATTTGTACACTCGGCTGAAGAAATTGGTCGTTCTTAGGATGAAGTCTAAGACTAATGGGAGCATACAGAAGGCAGGAAAAGTTAATCATGTCCAAATAGGAGAACCAAACTGGGTGGTTGTTGCAGGAGGAGTTTTGCTTAGCACACTTTCAGTCAGACTTGGGTGCAAATTGAAGCAAATGTTTGATACAAAACAGCGAAATAGCACTTCCAAAGGTCTAATGTTCCATTTGCAGTTTTAACCTCAACCCCTTTTCCATATTCTTTATACGCTGCTGACTGCTGACAATTGCAGCGAAAAGAAGGACTGGTGCTTGTGAGCTGCACTCAAATGTCTACCGGTTTAGTGGCCAAACTAGCTGCTACTGCTGTATGTCAGGTGTCTTTTCTGTAACCCAAACTCTTGGAATTGTAAGTAATTGTTGTTGGGTGGGGGGTTACCACTTAAACATTTTCAATTCATGATTTGAGAGCACAGGTGGTCTTTATTTTTTCAGTGGCTTTAAATTTCCGAGAAGAGAGAAACCATGATCATAAGACTATGATGTCATATGGTCAGCTATCATGTTCTTCAAAGAAATTTAGGGAGAAAATACCAATATACTGGCTACCAAATATATAAGATGCTATTTGCAAAGCTAGTAGATACTACTACATCTATACTTGTTACATCGATGTCAACTGTGCTAAGCTTCTAGCTTAGTTGGTAATGATATGCATATTTCAACAAACAAGTTCTCAAAGCACAGGGGTGGGAGTGGGTTGTGTGGATAGGATTTTTTTTTTCCTTTTATAAACTTATGTCTTTTAAAATTGGGAAGAGTGAGCACCATAGGTTGCTAATGCACAGCGGTAAAGAAACCTACCTCCCTAGAAATGATAGGAATGGTTCCTAGGCTCTCCCAGAGTTTAGGTTACCACTTATCATTGGCATTCTGCTGTAGCTAGCCTAATGGGTTGCTGCCTGGCTGGGACATCTATCTAGGAGTATCTGATTTGCAGCAAGTTAAGGGAAACTTAGAGTGGTTTTAAAAACAGGTGTTTTATTTGTGTAGTTGCTCATAGATCATAGTTATTGAGTATTATTAATTTAGTACTAACCAGAAAAAGGAGAAAAATTACAGCTCGCTGGATTTTGGTGGTACCTCCTGAAACCTGCTGGATGCTTGCTGAGTTCGAGCATCAAATGATATGCAGTTTGGTTTAGCGGCTTAACACCAAATAAACTTAATTTTTTTTACCACCTGCAGCTAATAACTGGTACATGCTACTTGGTGTAAACCTGCATTCTCCTTTGTTTTTCTTCCTTCCTTAGTACGTTGTCCTGTAAAGAACACACCATTTATTTGGGCTGGATATTTCCATGACAGCTTTGCATGATTCATATGAGTAGAGTTGTCCTTATCATCGCCTCACGTTAAACTTACTCATCGAGCACCGGGATGTACAAAAATAGTTCTGATTTTTAGAATTTTGCATTTGTATCTTATTAACAATTTTGGATATGAATTTAGCATTTAGAGACACCATGATTCCATCTTTGTGGTTCTTGGCTGTTCCTCTAACACTGCCAATTGAATTGAAATTGTTAAGTTACATCCCCTTTCATTACACTTTTGACACCTTAAATTGGACTTTAAACTCAACCTTTTGTTCTTTTTTTTGGCATATCAGTTATTCCAAAAGATGGAAAATATTAATTGCTGCTTATCATATGAAGCGCTTGCAGATGGTGGAGTGGAAGTCAAGCAAGCACCTGCAAGTCCTGTATCAAAATCAACTGAACCCTCCCTTCTTGTGAAGATACCAGAGCCAGAATCAAGCAAAGAGAACAGTGGCGTCATGTGGACGTCATCGCCTGACCGGCTTGAAGATCCTCACAAACCATTTCAGTACTCAAACAGTTCTGGCTCTCCCTGTATCTCAGAATCAGGATCTGACATTTATGACAAGAGAGAGATCATACAGAAGCTGAGGCAACACCTCAAGAGACGTGATGAGATGATCATGGAGATGCAAGCTCAGATCGCTGATCTTAAAAACTCTCTTAGCATCCAGGTGACGCAGACCTCCAATTTGCAGTCCCAGCTGGATGCTGCTAACCGAGATCTATTTGAATCTGAGAGAGAGATTCAGCATCTAAGGAAGATCATTGCAGATCGTTGTGTTGCAGAAGCACTCTCTCATGATAAGCCTTTGCAAGCTGGACAGTGGCAATCAGATGCTGCCAATGGGCATGCTAATGGCTATGCTGATAGCAGTATCGATGACCCTGAGCTGCATTGTATTGGTATCGAGAAGAGGAAGGGAGAGGTAGAGAGGCTGGAGATGCTCAAGAGAGAGGTCGGTGAGCTGAAGGAAGTTATCGAAGGGAAGGACTTCCTGCTTCAGAGCTACAAGGAGCAGAAGGTGGAGCTCTGCTCTAAGATGAGAGAATTGCAGGAAAGGCTCTCAGCACAAGTGCCGAACATTTTGTAGGATCTACTCATAATGTTACGTTGCTACAAGGTGCAGAAGGTGGAGATATGCTTCACATTGACCAGGGATTTACTGATTTGCAGGAAAAGCTCTCGGCACACATGCTGAACATCTTGCTAGGATCTTTGCAGAATGTTAAGTTGATTTGTTTTCTTTCTTTTCCGTCATTATATTAGGTTGATTCGCTTTCTTTCTTCAGGTTTTTTGCCCTTGGTTTGCTTGGTGTTTAAAAGGGTGACCTTTTTTAGTTGCTAGGCCTAGGTAGCTTAATTAATCATGAACTTGATACTTAAGGTGCTGTACTGGTTTTCGGTTTGCAGACAATGTGCCGTCACTTTTAGCTCAGTACGGTTTAGTGGAAGTTGGAATGTATGGATGATGACACCTCAAATTAAGCTTTGCTATGCTAGGCCCATCTGCTATGTATGGAATCGCTTCTTGTTTGCGATGCCTTCTGTTTGCAAAGGGAGTTCACTAGAGAAATTTTACTTGATTGATGGGCTGGCAAGGTTTATTTTGCTTATGTTTTTTTTATGATTACAAATGTACACTTGTCAAGTTATGTTTACGGGCATTCGTCTCGTGCATCGAATTTTTGATTGCGTAATGTGGTGTTGACATTGCTGCGGAGCATGTGATTCCTCTTCCCTTACCACAGCTTACAGCCTAGCAGTTGCATCTACAGCAATTTGAGATGTTACTGTGATAGCCCAGCCCAATAAGAACAGAGCCCATGTGGGCAATATGTGTGTGTGAGAGCATCAAAAAATGAGTACAACCTTGCTAGTTGATGCAAAATCACCAACATATAAGGTCAATGTGTCCATGAGCAATAACCACAGGTTAACTATTTTGCATATGTGGAGTAAGAAAAGTGTAAATGGGTTATTGTGTGTACATTACCAGAAAGTGTCAATATTTCGAGTGCCTGAAACAATCGAAAAAAATACCAAAAACACTCAGGATAGCTATTCCCGAAGGTCGGCCATCAGGAAAAAACACTCGTGATCATTTAGTCGGGGTAAAACTGATTTCCTGAGTGTTACACTCGGAAAAAATAACTTTCCCGAGTGTAAATCTGAACACTTGGGAAACATCCAACACTCGGGAAAAATAACTTTCCCAAGCGTAAATCTGAACACTTGGGAAACATACAACACTCGGGAGAATAAGTGCCACAACGGGTTTAGCCACCGTAATGGAATACTTTTACCGAGTGTTGACACTCGGGAAACACTCGGGAAAGTAGGAAAAGTGACACCCACTGAGTACTAGTAGTATATCACTCAAACACAACATCCGTATCCCGAATTTACTATGTGCTACATCTAAAAAAGTGAAGAACAATCCATATGCTGGTAGTTTAGCAATGCAAACTTTGCCGCTTTATCATTAAAAAGAACATATATTTTTACAACGTACGAATGAATTGTTAGTACATACAGGTTGAAACACATATTTTGACGACATATGAAATGAATTGTTAGCACATACAGGTTTACAAAATGGCGATGCTTTCTTTTCATCAACAACCAACAAACAAACGATAGAAAATCTACACCTCAGAATGTATGCATCACCTTGTACAAAAAAAAGAAAAGAAAAAAAGAATGCAGAAGTCCAGTGAACCACCTAGCAAATTCAGCTATTTCTAGGGCATCCGTTGCTCCTCTCTACAACTGATAAAACGGAAGATTGAAATACTCAAGGTGAAAAAAACATCGAGTATACTGTCAACCACTAGTGCTTTCAAGTTTCTAGGAGATGGAAATCAAATAAAGTGTAATGGAATCGCGAAAAATAGGACATGAACACAAAATTATGCTCAGCTGTACAGTGCATGTTTGAAACATCATATCAAGTCCAAGGGAACCAACTTTAGCAGCTCTTCAGAGAGGGATAAAATGATCTACTGTAATATCCTGTATAGCATTAGAGGGAGAATTAAATAAATCAAATTTAGAAATTTAGATTTCTGAGGGAGAGTAACAAAACCTGGGCTTTTGGCCCACGGTGTCTTGGCCCAATTGAGTCGGCCGGCCTCAAAAGGAAGGGGGAAGGCCACCCAAACCCTAGTCCCGCTACTGTAGCTCCCCCACGGTATTGTAGTGCCGCCATCAGAGCACCTCCTCCCAAGTGCGCCGCCTCCTTGCAAGTCCAAGAGAAGGAAGAAGGTGGAAGAGAAAGAAAGGAGGAAGAGAAGGGGGGAAGAGAGGAAGAAGGGGATGGGGAGCGCTGGGATTTCACATTCTTCATCTTGATCTCCAAGGTTAACACCCAATCCCATTCGATTAGTCGTGTATTCATGTATTTAGGCAATGTCGGTATTAGATCGATTTAGGGGGCAGTCTGTAGTGGCTGACTGTTTTGAGGATGATAACTGCAATTTCTGATCTGGCCGTCTCCTAGAGAGTTGTGGTTAGCGTCACTAGCTTTCCGTGGGTTCTTGGATCACGTCGTTTGGACGAGCGGATTAGGAGTTACGAATTTCGTAGCGTCGCTATTCTGTAATTCTGTTATTATGCTGACAGTTTTTGTTAATCTGTCTGTAGCATATAGTTAATGAATTTTTTGGAAGATCTCACCCAAACGAAAGTTTTAGGTTATTTCCTAAGGTTTCCAGAAAGATAAATATCATAATTTTTGGATGTCTGGACTGAAAGTTATGTTAGTTTTAGTCTCGCTGTCCAGAACCTCTGACGGGATTTAGCAGTTTTGGCAATCTGATTGGCAAGGATATATAAAGGCCGAATCAGGAAAGATCACCAACTAGGTTTAGGTGGGGAATTTGATAATTTTTCCAGAAAGTCTAAGAACACCACATTTGGATCTCTGGTCGAAAAGTTATGGATTTTAGAATGTGACAGTCTGTTAAGGGAACAAATGGCAGTTTAGGAATTTTGGGGGTTAGGTTGCGTTAAAGACTGTAGCAGGTTCGTTTGTGCTTCTAGTTTTGTTTCTTTGTCCGGAAACGCTATCTTAGATGCTTATAAATTTAATTCAGGTGAGGGAGTGGTTCCGGGGGCAGCACCCTCTTCGCATCTTCCATCGTCGCACGGTTGAGGCAAGTACTTGTTTTGCTAGAGTTGTTTTGAGTGAATGACCTTGTTTGCTTGTATTGTTAGTATATATGATATTCATAGATGCTAGAGTGTTATGGATATTAATGGTCATGTTTATTAATGTTAAGAATAAATATGAATATGAATGATAGAAGAATGAATAAGTTCAATCATATGTGATGTTGTTGAGAATGCATGATTATGATGATTTAGGAACGGTTCATATGCATCATGCTGGTATATTGAAGACTTGGTCACGTGGTGACCAAGCATTCTTTTTGTTGAGGTCCCCGTCATGAATATGACAGGCTTTTGGTCCCCACACTCGTGGAGTGTGGGCTTAGGTCCCCATACTTGTGGAGTATGGGCAATGGTCCCTGTGCAAGATAGCACAGGCATGGGCATGCATCGACAGATGCATGCTTTGCATTACCGGTAAAATGCAAAAGAGAAAGAGAAAGAGAAAGTGCATTTGAGCATCTTGCATAGCATGAGCATATGACATGTTTGTTATGAAGATTTGTTGATGATTATATTTGTTTATGTTATTGTTGCCAGTTATTGTACTTGCTGAGTCTTGTGACTCACTCTTGCTTTGTTTGTGTTTTAGGTACTCCTCGTACGAACGACAAGCATGGGAGGGAATAAATCTAAGAATTGTGCACACAGTCACGGCTCACTCATATTGAATAAAATTGGATATTGGATTTAGTTTTGAGTAAATTGCTTAAAGGATTCCTTTTATGGTTATGCCTTATGCTCTAATAAATTGTAATAGCGTTGATTAGATGGATATGGATGCCCCATTTTGACTACTTATAGTTGATTAGCATATTTCGGATATTCTTTGATAATTCGTTATAACTGGTTGTTTGGAATATTGAATGATGTTTATTAAACTGTTGAACCTCCTAGATAGCCAACTATACAAAGGAGTTTCTGCCGAAATATAGAGAAATGTCTTAGGTTTAATTTATTACTTTGTTTTTTTAGTAACATTCTAGGCTCATGTTGAGCTGGGTTGTTACATCTACATGAAGTACAAATGTTCTTCAGCGAGGGATAAATTTGGGAAACATGTTACAGACGAAAAGAGAGAAAAGCGAAGGTTGGACAGTAGATCCAAACAAGGAGATTTGAAGGAAGACTTCACCTTTGGTGCTCCACTAACTGTTCCAATAGGCAATGCGGCTCACAGGGCATCCCAGCTTTGGTTATTATCATCCAACTCTCCACTAACCTGCAAAGCATTCAAACAGAAATTACATTATTTTTCAACATACTGCAAAAGGCTAGAATTCCTCACCATACACGCTTATGTCAGAGAGCATTTCATAGTGAGAAACATGTCATATTTTAACAGAGAACTATAGCCTTCATAATACAATTTTGAGAAAAATGTTCTATTCTAAAAAACCAAGTGCTTATCAAATGGTCACTGGTCACTGGTCAGTAAACATATATCGTATCAACCTTAGAAATTATAATAGAGATGCCATTTGCGGTGCAAGCTTATTTGAACTACGCATTCTTATGTTTGTTGAATAAGGCCACATTGGAAAACAAACATAAAAGTGCCGAAATTGCAGAACTAGCAAATGTTTATAAATCAAGCCAATAAGTTAATTAGAAACAACATGTGCAGGTTCCTTTGATGAACTGAAAAATGTAATTTGGCAGAAAGTTTTCATGTACTGAGCTAAACCTCTATTGTTCCTTAGCAGAATAAGATGTTGGTCTCAATTAACAACTTAGCCCTGAATACTAAAGGAAATAACAGTAACGCAACAAACATGCCTAATTTAAGATCATCGAATGTGATAAGAGAATAGCGAAAGGAGCTAAGTCGAAACTGCCATAGTATAAAATGGATGTCATAAGAACCACTGTTCAGACAACAGGAGAAGAGCCTAACCGTTGATCTGATGTGCATGACATGGGAGTACCGCTCAATGTTCATTAACCTCTCCACCTTTACAGATCTAGGTTTGGAGACCTGTCATGTAGAAGTACACATAAGAAAATTTGCAATACTGCAGCAGTAGTAAGACTAACATGTTCCCTTTTAGAAGTTCTGGAGAATGGCTGTAACTGAAGCCTAACAAAGCTATCAAGTTTATGCCATCATGGCTCAATAAAAAGGAAAGGATATTGTATTCATGTCAGAATTCGATGTAGTAGATCTGATAGACTTTTATTTATGCGAATCCAGAGCCTACGCAAAAGGAATACAAACCTTGCCAACATCATTTCTTCCCAAGTCTACTAGCATAATGTGCTCAACGCATTGTTTTTCATCACTTAATAGTTGTTGCTCTTGCATTTCATCTTCCTTCTCTGTCTTGCCTCTTGAACAGTCCCGAAGAAGTGGCCGATTAATGATTTTACCCTAAAAAGATGTGTAGATTAGTGAAAGGATAATGAGGCAATCGGCTAATAGCAATAAGAGGGTTGACATACCTTCGACTCATGTTAGAATTTCAGACTAGATGTTACGAGACACGACCCTTTGTACTTTTGCGTATCATAATGACATGGAAGTTGACAGAGACACAGACAAGAATATTATCCAAATACACCGAACGCTTTTCAACAAGAAGAGATTACGATGATTGGTTCATATTTTAAAGTACATCAAATTGTTTACATATACATCTAAATAAGATGTTCCTACTTCCTATGCAAACAAACATTCATTCCATTCATGTCCAATCAGATGCACCTCCTTCAACATGACTCACAAGAATTAAATTCTATGCAATAACAGAATATGAAAATTTACGTGTGTACTCTCCAGATTTTTCATAGTCTTAAATGAAATTCGCCCAGACTGAAGCCATTAGCTATGAATGAAATAACAGAACTACAAATTCCAGAATTTGGTTTAGTTTTTTTTTTGCAGATGTGTGGGTGGCAACATTTTTTATCCAGTTACTCCTGTACTTTTGACATAGTATATGATTTGGTAACTTTATACTCTTGAAAATTTGAAAGACTTCGCACAAGCTCTTCTAATCTATATGGCACTTTACAACAAGAATGCAAGTGGTTAAATGGTTAACATACAGAGTATCACATTGATTCCATCACCTGAAAATAATCTAAACTGGGAAATTTTAGATCAGTCTAGAATAGTCAGGAGTTTAACTCTCATTGAAATGAATAATTCACATAAAAGGCTAATTGAGACTATAGTGCAAGCTATGCAAAATGCATATTTGATGGCATACAGAAAATAGCACCACGCTAAACCCCAAATTCAACCCGTCAAGCGCATTACACACTTCATGAGGTAGCAAGAACACGTAGTCTAATCTCCTTTCCACATATGCAGAGCATAGATTTGGAAAAAGAAAAAGAAAAACTGTCTTTTAAGAGACAATGCATGATAACTGATGAGAAAGCAAGGAAAAGGTCAAAACAATCACTTGGGAATACCAGACTCTGCCTGAACTATTTTGAAAAATAAATGACTAAACAGAAGATGCAGAAGTATTAGAATGAGAATGCACCTCAGCATTGATGAATTGTGAACCCTTCAAGTTCCAAGACATGATCTTAAAAGATCCACCTAGATGGTCATGCAATGCCAGACATCAAAAAATCAGATCATAACTCACAGGTACCAACCAACCAAACTGGTACCATTCATAAACAAGTGACTATTGTTCAGGAAAGACTAATGGAATAGAACAGAAGAGAACGAGAGCAAGCACATTTCTTTTAGATACCAAACACATCTTAGCGATGGTACATATTTTTACGCTATGTGAGCAAAGACAAGAAACTTTGCTTCAAGCAAACATATGGCATGCTATGCATGTCCATGGTATAATTCCCAAATGGAACAGTTTAGCTTTATAGAAATTAAAATAGTATCTTGTGTTCGCACTCACCAGTGGCACTAAAATTACATAAGAAAAGAAATGTATATTGCAACAATTTTACACAGATATGAAACAAACAAGGCATCATGCTAACCATCACAAACTCCACAAAGGCAATGCGAGTAGAATGATGCTAGTCACCAAGCAACCTCAGCCGATAGACCTGTAACAGAGATATCACAATTGCAATTAGCGAATGAACATGTTGTTACTTGAATTGCATTTCAATTATAGTGGCAACATACATAGTATAATAGGGAAAGAAAAAGAATGACCAACCTCTCCACATATTGACTCAAAGAACAATTTCACATATGCCTGAGAGACCTATACCAAGTGCATCAAATAAAACAAAAACATAAGTGTAAAGAATATATAGATGCAGAGTATAATGGTATGGTAGCAAACCTTCTTGTCGACGTTTGTGCAATAAATAGTCCTTGCACACATCTCACCCTGAACCTTCTTGTCGACGTTTGTGTGGATAAACAATGAATAGCAGAAGCTAACATAAATATGGAATTTAACAGGCTCCACAAGTTAGGTTTAGAAGCATTACCAAATACAAAAGGTCACAGTAGCCAAGTGATAAATAAATAAGTGCTGAATGTCAGATTAGGCAAATCACAGCCTCAAAGCTTCACAAAGCAAGTCACAACCAAGCAAGGCCACCAACAGAGAGGGGGCAGGAACCAAATCCGAGCATAAGGGGAACCAAGCCGGGCGGGCCGATGTCGCACTGCCCGAGCGAGCGGTAGGGGAGGAGCACAGAGGCGGGCCAAGCCGCCGAGGGAGGAGCACACCGGGCCAAGCTGCGAGGAGGCGCAGCCACTGTGGGCGTATGGAGGCACGCATGGGAGGAGACCGCAGGGAGTCTTAGGCGAGCCGGGCGCGGCACACATGAGGAAACAGGCGCGGGCCGGGCGGAGGGGAGAGGCACGAGAGCGCGGGCGCGGCTCATCAGAGGAGACGACGGTGCGTTAGAGGAGGCAGCACTGAGCCGAGGAAGGGCAAAGCCAGAGGGGGAAGAGACGACGCCAGCCTCCACGACGAATGTTCGCACACAATCGCGGACTGCCGTACTATCGCGGCCATGCACGACTACATGTATTGCCGCCAACACCCAACTAAGCGGGAAGACGCTAGGGGCGCCGGCAACCAGCTGCCCGCCCCACCACCCAGGCCGCGTATCGAGGGAGGCCATGGCGAACCACGTCAGCGGATCATAAACATGATAACGGGAGGATCTTCGCTTGGCCTAACATCTAAGAGGCAGTGCCGCGCCTATGCCCGGAAAATCCACCACGTCGCAACGTGGCCTGTATCCTAGCCACCTCGGTACGCCGAGGTGCCCATCACCTTCAGCCCCGAAGATGCCTAGGAATCCACTTCCCTCACCAAGACCGCCGCATGACACCGGAACGCCTAGAAGCGGCAAAGGTAGAACTAGCCAAACTACTAAAAGCGGGGGTCATTCGAGAAGTCAAGCACTCTGAATGGCTGGCCAACCCTGTCTTGGTCCAGAAGGGCACATGCAAATGGCGGATGTGTGTCGACTTCACCGACCTCAATAAGGCGTCTCCCAAAGACGATTTCCCCTACCTCGCATCGACCAGTTGGTGGACGCCACCTCCAGATGCGAGCTCTTGAGTTTCCTCGATGCCTACAACGGCTATCATCAGATATTCATGGCCAAGGAGGATGAGACGAAGACTGCCTTCATCACCCCCATCGGGAAGTATTGCTTCCGCCGCATGCCCTTCGGCCTCAAGAATGCTGGAGCAACGTTCACCAGCCTTATCACCAAGGTCTTTGGGCAGGCGGTTTGGAATGCAATGTCGGGCTTCTCGTCGACGATATCGTGGTCAAGAGCAGGATTGCCATCTCGCACGCGAAGGACCTCCAGGAGACCTTCGCCAACCTCCAGAGGGAGGGAATCAAGCTAAACCTGGACAAGTGTGCCTTCGAGGTCAAGGCGGGTAAGCTGCTGGGGTTCCTCGTCTCAGAAAGGGGCATATAAGCCAACCCTGAGAAAATCCGAGCCATCCAAGAAATGGAGCCGCCCCGTAGCGTGCGCAAGGTGCAAAGGCTGACAGGCCACCTCGCCGCCCTCAGCCGGTTCTTGTTCCGATCAGTTGAGCAAGCTCTACCATTCTTCAAAACCCTCCGGGGCGCAGAACCATTCCGCTGGATTGAAGCCTGCCAGGAAGCATTTCAGGACCTTAAGAAGTACCTGAGCCAGCTCTCAAGCTTGACCAGCCCGGCTTGAGCCAGCTCCTCTGCACCTCGTCGCCTCCTCCGGCGGCAATAATGATCCTTGTCTAGGAGGATGGTGGCCAGCGCCCCATATACTACATTTCGGAGGCCCTCCAAGGGGGCAAGGTCCCAGATACCCAATCGAAAAGCGGCCTACGCCTCGATGGCCTTGGCGCAAGCTCGGCATTATTTCTGGCGACGCCATCATCAGATCGACGTCTTACCTGGCGCTCATGCCGCAACAAGGATGCGCCAGTCAAATCGGCAAGTGGGCGGCGGAGTTTACACCTTTGACATCGCCTTTCACGGTAGCAAGACGCCGTCAAGTCGCATCCTCGCCGATTTAAATGCGCCGAGTGGACTCCACACGCCGAAGGTCAACTTCAGCTCGATCGAGGCGCCTGGATCGCCCACATCGATGGATCATGGTGCGCGCGGCGGGGCGGCGCATGCCATTCTAGTTGCCCTAGATGGCAAGCTCGTCAGACGCAAAGACGCCTCGATTCTCCTACAACCAACAATGCTTCGGAGTACGAGGCTTTGTTGCTGGGCCTCCGCAAAGCCAAAATCTTGGGTGCCAAGCGCGTCATAATCAAGAGTGACTCTTGCCTCATGGTGGGGCACTTCGACAAAAGCTTCGTGACCAGAGACCGCGAGATGGCCTGATACTTGGCGGCAGTGCGGGCCGTAGCAAAAAAACTTCCTTGGCATCACGGTGCAAGCCATCCCAAGAAGCGACAACGGGGCGGCGGACAAGCTTGCAAAAGCAATAAGCTCCGGTGGCTAACTGCAACCCGAAGTCTTCTACGAAGTGCTTCGTGCCCCCTCGGTCATGCCGGAGGAAGAAGGGGCTTCGCCCGAAGCACAAGGGGTTGGGCCTGAAGTAACCGACCAGGCAGCGACAGGACAAGGGTTCGTGCGCCCTATACTGCTCGTCGGTGAAGCAGACTGGCGAGAGCCGATCACCAGCTACCTCCAAGGCAGAGAACCCGAAGACCCAGCTGAAGCAAAAAGGCTTGGGCACCACTCCCGAAACTACCGCATCGTCAATGACGAACTGTATAGAGGGGACGTGTGCACCCCCTTTCTCCGATGTATATCACGCCAGGAGGGACAGGACCTGCTGAGGGAAATCCACGAGGGGGACTGTGGAGCACACCAAGCCCCCCGAAGCATCGTAGCGAGGGCCTTCCGCCAGGCTTCTATCGCCAATCAAGGCCGGGACGCTTAGGACCTCGTCCAAAGATTGCCGGGGATGCGGTGGGCGACCACAACCCCAAGGCACCGCGATACCCTCTCCGGCCGCCTCGTTCGCCTTTTGCGCGGTGGGGGCTCGACATCATCGGCCCTTTCCCGGCAGCGAGTGGCGGCCTCCGTTTCTCCTTCGTCGCCATTGAGTATTTCTCCAGGTGGGTGGAGGCGAAACCTATCGTCAAGATCATAGCCGTAGCGGCCCAGTGGTTCACATGGAGGAATGTCATCTGCAGATACGGGGTGCCGTGGGACATCGTCACCGACAAACGGCACCCAGTTCGACTCCGTCGCTTTCAAAGTATTTTGCCAAGACCTCGGGATCACCGTGTGCTTCGCATCAGTGGGCCACCCCGATTCCAACGGGGCGGTCGAGCGAGCCAACGACAACTTGCTCGTAGGACTCACCAAACGCCTGGTGGGACTGTTGAGGGGGCTCTGGCTAGAAGAACTTCAGAAAGCCCTATGGGCACTCCGCACCACACCAACCCGGGCCACAGGCTTCTCTCCATTTAAGCTCCTATTCGGAGATGAGGCAATGACCCCCGGTGAGCTCATAGCGAGGTCCCTCCGAGCAACCCAAGACATCAACCCTGCCAACTGGGAAGTGTCCCTCGATCTGGTCGAGGAAAGCCGAGTGGAAGCCATCTCAACCATGGAAAAATATGCGGATGGAGTCGTGAGAGCATACAACAAGAAAGTGAGGCCCCGCCCCCTCGCACCTGGTGACATGGTCCTCAAGCGAGTTGCCAACCCTTCCGTAGTAGGCAAGCTCGAGTCCAAGTGGGAGGGGCCCTACATCATCACCAGGAGCACGAGGGCCGGCACGCACTACATCGCCACCCCGGAGGGACAACAGCTCGGCCATACGTGGAACACCAAGAGCCTCAGCAGGTTCTATATAAATAAAGCCACCGCGCGTGACCATCGACCCCGGGAAATATCAATAAACACCATGGCTACAAGCAACTAAGCAAAGACGACGCGCAAAGCTAACCCTGGCGTGAAATGTCCCCAAGAACAAGTCACGCTAGGGGGGGGGGACGGCGTCGATCTTCGCCTATCTGAAAAAGTATGGGGGACGGCGCGAGGCTTCACCTCCCCCTCGCAAAAAGTTAGGGCTCCCCGGAGCCCTATTTGAAAAGTATGGGGGACGGCGCGGGGCTTCGCCTCCTCCTCACAAAAAGTTAGGGCTCCCCGGAGCCCTATCTGAAAAAGTATGGGGGACGATAGCAGGGCCGCATCCCCTCAAGAGTTAGGGCTCCCGGAGCCCTATTTGAAAAAGTATGGGATCGACGCGGGCTTCGCCTCCCCTCAAAAAGTTAGGGCTCCCTGAGCCCTATCTGAAAAAAGTATGGGATTTGCACGAGCCGCCTCTCCTCATAAAAGTTAGAGCTCCCCGGAGCCCTATCTGAAAAAGTATAGGGGACGACGCGAGACTTCACCTCCCCCTCGCAAAAAGTTAGGGCTCCCCGGAGCCCTATCTAAAAAATTATGGGGGACAGCGCGAGGCTTCGCCTCCCCCTCGCAAAAAGTTAGGGCTCCCTGGAGCCCTATCTGAAAAGGTATGGGGGACGGCGGGAAGCTCTGCCCCCCTCGCAAGACAGGAAAAAGCGGGAGGGGAAAGAAGGGGAGTCCGGACCCCGCGAAGCCCTATCTCCCACGGCCACTACCAGCAAGACGTCAACAACATACAATCACACCATTTTTTATTAAGCTCAACACAACCTACACATCTCATCGCGCCTCCACACGAACAACAAACACGGAAAACAATAGGTACAAATTACATTTACACTGCGGCACACCACATCAGGCACCGTGCGCCCTCGGGATGAAGTCCCACTCCTCCATGCACATCGCCCACTCCAGCAGCTCCTTATCCGACGCTCCGGCAGCAACCAGCTCCGCGTACTCCCTCCGCACGATCACGTCTTCAGGAGCGTCGGACGAGCTCGTCGAAACTTCCACTGATGCGGAGGGCAGCTGGGGCCCCTCGGCCGCACCAGCAGCCCCCCTGCTCTCCCAGAAGGCCCGCATCCGCGCCCTCGTGGCCTCCTGCGCGCGGATGCGAAAGAACATTTTCATAGAACCGGTCGGGTTGGCCTTCCTCCATCGCTGCCACTTCGCGTCGTGGCAAACGATGCCCCGGTAACAAATCTTCAGAGGCCACTTCAATAGAACTTCGCGATCATCCTTCAGGGCCTGCGTTGCGACGTTAGTCTTGAACCGTCGCCCCATAGGCGGTCGGGGACCCCTCCCCGCCGCACGTTTAAACAAGCATCGCTCTCCCTGTACAGGTCACAACGTATGACTTCAAATATACAACCGAGGCTAGGGCAAAGCACGCGCCCGAATCAAAAGCTTTTCATTTAACACCAGGAGGTCATTAAAAAAAGAAAGGGTTTTCCTCCTCGGAGTCCCAAAAAAAATATCAACAAAAACACAATGCTAAGCCCTAGGCTACTCTAGGAGTTTGAGCCGCTTCTAGCAAACGGAGGGTCACACCTTGTCTCCGTGGAGGGACCCCCGCTTGCCCCCTCCCTGGACCTCAGTCGAGCCAGCCACCGGAGACTTCCCTTTAGCCTGCCTCGTCTGCACCTCTCGAAAAGACTCGGTCGCATCTTCGTGACCGCGCCGCGCCCAGTAGTCCTCCAAAAGGACCTTGCTGGCCTTGCGCATTCGGTGCTCCACATTCGCCAATTCTTCCACAGTACCCACGGCAACTGCGCGGGTGGCGAGGGCGTCTATATGCACACACCCCGCCTTATCCAGCGAGGCTAAGGTCTCGCACCAGGCCACCTTCGCGCAGTGATCTCCGTATGAGCGGGCCGCTAGCACGCATACCTTCCCAACATTTTTAAGCCGCTCAAAGGTAATGTCCGTCTCCGAAGGCCGGTGAGTCCTTGTAGGGGGCACTGCGCCGAGCTGCGTCACGGCATCCTCAAGAATATCCAGAGCCTCAAAGGCCGCGAGCCCCATGGTTCCCAACAACTCATGCTCAGCCTCAGCCTCCTCCTCAGCAAGCACCCGCGCTTTTTGCGAAGCTTCTAGGTCAGTCCGAAGGCCCGCCACCTGATCCTCCAGTGTCTTTACCCTCACCGCGAGGGAATCGCGCTCACCAGTGAGGGCCTCGGTCTTGGCGCACTCCTTGTCCAACTAGCGCTGGACCTTGCCGAAGCATTGGGAAACATCGTCGTCCAGCGCCCACGAAAGCATCATCATCTACGCAACAAAACCACCTCAGTAACGGGCCAGCAGAACAAAGTAGGTTGTTGTAGGACAACCACGAACCTTCATAGCATTCGCCTCCACACTCTGGAGCATGCCCCTTATAGCCATATTTTTGAAGAACTCCGAGAGAAGGGGTGAATGAATGAAGTCTCCCACCGCCTCGCACACCTTGGCGGCGCCGAGGTTGACCATGAAGTCCTTGTTGGACAAGGGGCGTGCGTCCACGCGACCCACAGTCACGGAAGCGGGCGTCGGGGGGTGCGGAACCCCGAACCCCACAGAACCAGCCGCGGCATCCTCGGCCGTAGCACCCACATCACACTCGGGCTCTCCGTCGCCCTCCCTCCTCGCATCATCACCCACCTCTGCACGGCCGCGCAACTGTCAGACATGCAACAACAATCGCACATATAGAGAAACGCTCATACCTTGGGGCGACTGCGGAGTGGGAGGGTCCTCCACGGCAGCGTCAACATGCCCTGGAGTAGGCGGGGTGTCCAGCACTACCTCCATGTCCGCGTCGTACACACGCGATGGAGTGTCTTCACCAGAGGACTCAGCAATGACGAGGCCCGTCAAGCCGATCATGCTCGTCGCCTTGGCCACCCCCGCCGAATTGTGCCCCGTAGCATCCCCCGAGGCGCCCTCGTCGGCCTAGTCAGTACGCTCATCCGACGAAGAGCTGTTGGAACCAGAAGACTCCTCCCGTTCCACGGCTCCCGCCAACCTTTTGGCGGGCCGATCCACATCTTTCGCGGCCTTAGAGGGGCCGTACACGTCCCGAGGGCCGGCGGCGCGCAACGGCACCGCAGCAATTGGCTCCGGCCCACTGACCTCGGTGACGCGAGCACGTTTCCTCTTCCCAGCGTCCGGGTCCGAGTGCTCGGAAAGGCGAATCGACAGAGCATACGCCTGGTTAAGTTGACTCTTCCGCACAACCGTCACGTGCTTCGAATGCTCCTCACCCGTATACGGGCCTAAGAGCACCTCCGTCGCGCGAGCCGCCTCGGTAATGGGCACAACTGCAGCGGCATACCAACGCAGCAGTTATGAGTTGTACCGAACAATAATAATAATAAAAAAACACAACAAGGGGAGGCGTCACGATCCGTACCTTCGCGCCCCTTCACAGTAAGGATTGGGCGCCCGAACTTCGAAGCCCCGTTGTCCACACTCCAATCCTAGGCTAAAGGCCAAATTCCGAACGCACAAAACTCTTCCACCAGGTCTCAGGTGGAGAGGCGCTTCGTCACATCCAGCAAAGTTGGAGGAGGGCCTCCTCCCGAGCGGTAGGATCAACCACGGGGCTTGTGATAAGTCGTATCGGCCCGCCCCGAGATTGTAAACCGTCCTTCGACGGTGACTTGTGGTAGAACCACTGCCAAATCCAGTCCGTATCCCAGCAATTCTGCGCTGCCGGGTAGGTAGATACATCATGCACCAGGCCCTCGGCTGGAAGTTCACGCTGCCGAAGTTCAGCGTCTTGCTGGTGCTCTTCTTTTTCTTTGGTTGGCAGCGCCCGTCGTGGAGATGGGCAAACAGCTGCCCCTCGCCGCTGGCTCCGGCCGTCCGCAACATCCACTCGAAGACCCCCCAGCTTGACGATGGAATTCAGCGTTAGCTGCGCCAACTCCACCCCGTACAACCGGAGCACATCCTTAACCAGGGCGACGCACGGCAAACGGAGGCCGGCGTCAAAGAAGGCGACGAAGACAACCACTTCATCGCATCGAGAAGTCGGAGTGGTCTCCACCCTGGGGGCGCGGACCTTCTCAAGGCTCTCCAGTTTGCCCTCGTCAACGAGGGTACTGAGCACAAGGTCGGTCACGAGAGACTTCCCCAACTCACTCATGTATGTCACCTCCCCAGTGTTATCCTTAGCCCGCTTCGACATGCTCGAAGCCACAAGGAATGCCCTCGCAGGAAAATCAAATCACCACAATACCAACAAGGCGCAACAAAAGAGGAACATGCAAAGTGGAAGTGGACGGCGCTAGAGGGGGGCGCCACATATTTATAGGCGGGTGGAACCCACGGGAGGGACACGAGGTGCCATGGACCACTCCGCGTGCGCCACGTGCACCCATTGTACAGCAAACATTAGATCATTTACGTCGCACACAACCCAAGAGTCGGCGCGTGGAACCCCAACAGGCATACAGCGGTGCCATTATGGCGCCCAGCAACCCGTGCCGCGCATCACCCAATGGCGCGCGCTACCCCAGGAGCCGGGAGACTCCACCAAAAGAACTCCTTCGCCAACCCTTCCAAAGCACGCTTCGCCAAGCCAGAGGGAACGGTGTGCCTGGACCCTCCAAGAGAACAACGCGGTTTCAGCCATGGCGAAGTAGGACCTCGACCGCGAGGGGCTTGTCGTAAGGGCGGCCCATCGGCCCCATGGCATAGGCAGCACACTAGGGGGTCCCCGAAGGACCCGACGGTGCTTGAGTGGCGCTCCGCGGGTGACCTCGAAGGAGGACCCCCCCGAAGGGGCCCCGAGGTCCCCGGAGATGCTTCCGGAGGCCCCGGAGGCGAACCCGAAGACGACATGCGGAGGGGCCCCGAAGGTTCCGACGAGGTCCTCGAAGCCTCCGAAGGGCCCAGAAGGCAGGACCGAAGGTACCCACCGAGGAGGGCCCTCAGAGGGGCCTCGTAACCATCAGTGAGGGTGTGACAATGGTGGACCGGGCTCACCGCCCGGGTGGACCGGGTCCAAAAGAGTCCACCGTGCGCCAATGTAACGATCCAACTCTAGCGCACCCGAGAGGTCCTCCAAGACCTCTGGAAAGTCCATCAGGACCTCCCAGGAGGTCCACAAAGGACCTCTCGGACAGTTCCCCAAGACCTCCCAGAGGTCAGCGAGACCTCCGGGATGTCCGGAGAACATGGCCCGAGAGGGTCTTGGAGCCAAGGCGCCCACGGACCTGCCACGGCCACAACCAGAGGGAAAACGAGGAGGTCTGAGAGCTCCTCAAGATCACTCGCGATCCTCCAGAGGAGGTCGGGGAGGTCTGAGACTTCCTCAGAACTTCACTCGTTCACCCCATGGTGAGGACATGTAGGTCCGAGCTTGCTCGAGGTTCCTGTGAATCCCGAGCTAGTCCCAAGGATCATGGCTAGCTCTTCACAGAAATAATACAATGGTGATGACATCCAGAACGTATCCTTATTTAAGCAAAATATCTACAAAGTTGTTTACAAAGTGGCCTTGGGCCCAACACATATATACAAAAGAGCAAAAGAACAAAAGATCACAGGTCCATCAAGACACCACAGCGGTGATCGAAGGCACAACCTATTAAGCTTTGATCTTCTTCATCGCCAAGGTCTTCTCTGGCAAAGATTGTAATGAGCAAGAGTGAGCACAACAACCGTGCTCGCAAGTTACACCCGTGGATTAGCAGAATGACATGCATATATGGATAATCAAAGGATGACATATTATGGTTAATTTGCACAAAGCCAATTTTCTTTCAAATATCATTACTAAGTTCCAAAGCAGGTCTTTAATAACTAAAATTCATTTTAGTAAAGCAATTTTTCAGTTGGATAACATTCATCAACAAGTTGGTGAAGGATACCCTCCTGACATCAGGCTCCCTGCCCAAACCCATGGGATAGCAATCCCAAAACAGATTTGAAAACATTTCTGGAAACCCAAAATCAACATCTAACTCTGAGTAGTCTTTGCCAGCACGTTCATGACCGTGGACACGGCTATTCGAATAGATTTAACTCTGCGCAGAGGTTGTACACTTTACCCACATGACATGATTTCTCTAGTTTATCAGGCAAGATCCGTCAATGCCACCTCTCACTACCAAAGGTAAGAGGTCTAGAGCTATGACAAGACCTTTACAATGCATTGCTCCACCACAGCCTTTCCTTGCTAAGGTTTCACCCCTATGGACAACAATCCAATGAAGCCCCTCTTGCACCATGGGAGCATGGGTCATAAAGGACCATCAGTCTTACAAGACCTCCCACACCTCCAATGGAGCAGCATATGGTGAAGTTTTGCAAATTACTCAACTAGGTCCCACGCCCTATTCTGGAGACATGTGGTTGCACGATTGTGGCATAGCCCATTATAGGCTTGGCATTGGTCGCTCAAAGACCGGTCCTCACATGACTAGGGCGACTTTCACAAACCCCTGGATCTCTACCTTTGCCAGGATAGAGTCCGTGCACAAACATTGCACCAGCCAATCCAACCAATTCTCCCCAGTCTCAATCCATTTTCATTTTCTTTGCTTCCCCAGCAACACTTTCACATTCCCATGACACCCCAATGTCATGGTCAAAACATTTTAAGCAATTTTTTTGGTCATGTTGGTAAAGATTTCCCCAAATCAATACTTTTGGTCTAAGCTTGACTAAGCACCAGTTTTTCAAATGGTTTTGGTTCACACTATTGCATGACCCAAGTTTGATCTAAAGGTGACAATGAGTTCAGTTCAAAATCAACAGGGGCCATACAAAGGAAGTTGGTATAACTATGAATTTAAACCAGGTATTGAAATACTTGGTAAAAATAAGCATGCATTAAACTTTGAAACTGAACATAATTAAATTGAATTATTGGGTGCAAAATGATTAAGAGTGTAACTTGTCTTGCTCACTGTCCTGAGAATCTTCCTCTTTTGTGCACTCAGACTCCTTGGAGTCTTCGCAATCTACATGGGTAAAGGAACAAATTCAAGGAAAACTCAAATAAAGAACCAATTGAGAGCAACAAGAAAACCGAGGAGACCCCAGAGGGAGTCCAAAACTTAATCAACAGAGAGGTCTACATTTTAGAATAGGTTCTTATGGAAGAGGTCCAAAGCTTATCGGGAGGAGGTGGTCTTTTAGCAAAAGACCCCAAAGGAGTGATTCAAGCAGTAGAACAGAGAAGTCCTGAGAAATGATTCTTGCGTAAAGCCCAGAGGAGGTCCTCACACAAAAGCCATAGAAACCGAAAAGGAGTCCACGGAGGAGGTCTGAGATGGACACGACCATTTCGGTCTTGAGAGTAAAAACGAGAGCGGAGGAGATCGCCCATGGACTTACCAGGGAAAAGAAGAAACAATGGATGGAGGGGAGGTTGTGGGCGACAAGGTTTTCCCTGGGAGCCACTGATCGAGAGCCAAGATAACAGAGGGTGGAGAAAGGTGATGTGGTAGAAATTTTCGGTCTAATTGTAGTCAAGGTGGTGAAGAAAACTAGAAATATCGTGTCGTGATAAGTATAGAAATGGGGCAAAGGTAGGTAGTGGCAGGGCAGGTGTCACTACCATTCTGGGCAAAAGGTACGAGGAAGGACAATGTATGTTGCTATGGGAAGGAACAAAGAAAAATGTCAGGGTACGGCTAAGTGACCAAGTTCAAAGTAAAACACCACGTATATGGATGCATTTAATGTGACAAGACACGCATTAAATGCCCAATATAATAACGTGGCGGAGGAAATGAGAATGATTAAGACTGGCAGGTGGGGCCAGTCAATTTAGAAACAGTCGGGTCAAAAGGGGAGGTCTTGCCCCGCAGAGGAGGTCCAAAGGCTAAGAGGTCCTGATATACACAAAGGAGGTCCGAACGTGGAGAGGTCCAAATACACATGGAGGAGGTCCATGTGACTAAAGTTCGAACAACCAGACTTCATCAAAGGAGGTCCCGTGGCTCAAGGAGGTCTCAAGGCCGAGGAGGTCCAGCGCCAAACGTAAAAGGCCAGGAGAGGTCTAGGACAGAGGTCCGAAAACTTCAAAGAGGTCCTGTGGTTGAGGTTAAAGACAAGTTGAGGTCCAGGCGCGTTGGATCTCCCGGAGGAGGTCCAATGCCAGATCAAACGTGAAGGGGAGGTCCCAAAGAGAAATAACGCACGGGAGGTCGGGCCTTTGGATTCAGAGTGAGGAGGTCCAAACCGTTAGATTCAATGCAAGGAGAGGTCGAGCAAAGGAGTTACGAGAAGGAGAGGATCCCACGGGAGATTCACAAAAGGTGGTCCAACAAGTTCGTGAATCAAGGCAACTCAAAGGAGATTCCAACCTCTTGGGTGAGATCAAAACCGTGGTGGTTAGAATGAACCCTAAGGAGGTCCATTCGGCCAAGAGGAAATGCCAAGGGGTTCAAATGAACTCTGGAGAGTCGAAGGCACACATAAGAGGTCCACTGGAATGCTTGGAGGTCCGAATGAAAAGAGGTCTGGGCCTAGAAAGGTGCCGAGCAACAAGAAGTCTAGGATCAAGAGAAGTCTCAGCAGAAAAGAGGTCTTATTCCAAAGAGATTCGAACCAACAAAGAGGTCCGAGTGACCAAACTCAAAGGAAAGGCCCGGACGTAAGGATACGTCCAGGTGAGAAAAGGTCCAAGCCTCAAGGGAGGTCTAACCTTAAGAACCCCTGGAGAGGTCTAGGCCACAGAGAGGGTCTAAACCTACATAGCCCGAAAAAAATAAACTAAAGGGAGGATCTGCCAAGCATACCAGGAAGAGATACCAACAACTCAAACCTCTCCAACAGAACCAAACTTGAATTCTCATTAAAGTAAATAGTTTTAATTTATTTTACACATTTTAAAAAGGATTTAGAAAATCAGAATGTTACAGCCAAGGGCTACACCTAGGGTTGAAGAAGCCCCTGCTACCCCTATGATAGTTGTACCTTTGTAGGGGTGTATGCGTAATTTCATGTACTTGGTTGGATAGGCTATAAATAGCCTTCTTCCCCCATCATGTAAAGGATATATGACAAAAATTCTGACAATCAATACATGCACACTACTAGTCCGAACCCCTTCCTTAGGATCCTTCGGCCCCTCATTCCGAAGTTAGGGGTCCCCCTTTATTCACTGTCTGGTCCTTTTACTACGACAGTTAGTGTCCACCAAAATAAAGGCAAGATGTTTTTCTTTTTTAGAATTATCTAAAATTCTTATATCTGTAAGCAGACTATCAAACTAAGCTTTTAAAATGAGGGTCCATCAAATGGAGGGCTATATGTTTTTTTAGAATTTCTAGCATATTTCTCTTTTTATTAGCAACTGCAAATCACAAGTCACCAGCTTTTATTATATGAAAGAAGGGCCTTCATTGTTTTTTGATCTTCTCCACTCTCAAGCCCTCAAGGCAACAACACCTCCATTGCTTCGTTCCTTCCTAACTATGGATGTGATTTGTTTTATCCACCGTCACTTTCAACATTTTTTTTATATTGATGGTCACTCGAGGATGTTTGTGGTGTTTATTGAACCGAAATCATTGTTGGTGAAAAATATCTAGTTCCTTTAATGCAGAGAGAATATCTATATGGCATCCGCTTGTATTTCATGCATTTTAGTAATATTTTTCTACCTTCACTACTCATCCTGTAAATGGGATGGCAGAAGTAGAAAAATACGTAGGGAGGCAACATCACATTTTTTTAGAGACAACATTACAACTTTTGACATACAGAACTTGTCAATGTTATAGTAGATTAATAATTATTGTAAAGTTGTAATACTATGGCTGATAAGGACATCAACCCTAAGGATGCAACCACTACTTCGACCCACGGCACTACATCCTCTACTTCAACTACATCTTCTCCGATTGGACTTTCGGCCACTGCAATGCCATATTCACCAATTGGGCCGAGCTACTTCTACCCCTACGAGCCGAGCTATGCCTATATGCCATGGTGCTGCATCACCAATTATTGGCCCACCGGCTATGTAATATATGGGTCGACCTGGCCGATTTGGCCCATAAGGCCCATATGCTGGTTGGCCACCCTAGGGAGCCTGTACTGTTCACATAAACAGTGCCTGTGAACAGTATCGCTAGCCCTAGGGTTCCCACCTCCTGGCCGTCCTCCTCATATAGGAGCCGCCACCCGTTAGCAAAATTTGGGTTTTTGTTGATTGAAGTTTAGCTTTGCTACTTTATACTTTGTCCTCTTGTTCGGCGAGATCAACAGCGACATTGTTCTTCGGAACCCCACTTATCAATACAATTTCAATTTCTATTCACAATTTTAGATTGCTTATCTATCTTGTTCTTGCGTGCTTCTTCGGTGTATGCAAGAATTGACCTTCGTGATCAGGTCATCCGGGTATTCGTGCACAGTTGATAATGACTTGTCGAGCAGCTCAGCGATTGCGTGGTTTCGAGCCTTGCGAGTTCGTAGTCAGGATCGTGAGAGTTGAGCGACTACTATCGAACTTACCTTCTTATCGAAAGATCGGGCCAGGACAGGACCTTCGTGGTTTATCAATGGCATTGTTTTATGGGAAAATTTGATATATGCCATTGCAGAGTTCATAGATCCAAATGTGCCACTGAAAAGTTTTTAATTCTAAAAATGCCACTCCCTAGTGTAAAACTTTACACTAGGGTGTGGCATTTTTAGAAGAAAAAACTTTTCAGTGGCACATTTGTGAAACATCACCTTTGCAGTGGCATATATCAATTAAATCCTTGTTTTATCTATGGGTGTAATTGTGTTATTTTTATCATTTGAAATATGTGAATGATTAAAAAAAAGTTACAAACAAAAGTATCATTAATTCATTTCGGATTGAAAGATGTATAAGTTTAAATGGTTCAAATATATGTTTATAATTAAAAGTCATTTTAATACATATTAATGATGGTTCTAATTTGCTCTAGAGCCTACCAAAAGCCTCCACCACTTGCACCCTTGCCCACCTACTACGACGACCACTTGATTCAATCGTGTCGGCGCCTCAGACGCCGACCTCCCCTACCGTTAGCAAATGCCTCCCGCCGCCCCAACAACTCGCTAGCGTGTGAATCCCGGTGAACCCCAAAATCCCAAAACCCTAACTCTACACCTAGATCTGGCTCGAAGCTAAACATACCTGGTACGTTGGTCTAACACACCAAGGACTTGATGCTCCCAAATTGCCTGTGCGGCCTGAACATCGCCATGGGCGATGTAGTTGGTGTGCGGTTTGGGGGGAAGGGCTTCATTTTTGGATCAACTGAATAACACAAACCCTACCTTGGGGCGGTGACCACTCAAGTTATTTATAGGGTGACTATTGCTGGGTTGGGCCTCTGCCCAATACCACGCGATACACCGTTGGATACTTGGATGCATGCTTTGGTTTCATTGTTTTGGGTTGGAAAGAAAAACTCTGAATTGCAATATGCAAGGCATTTAATTACGATGGAATTTGCAAAATAAGAGGAGTTCCTAAAATGCAACTATCTCAACAGAGGAGAGTTTGCACGAATGCTGAGCAACAAGCTCGATGCCGCAGCCACAAGCACCATGCTGACCTCGCACCGCGTGGCGAAGTATACAATATCGCAAAAGCGCCGGGTGTGACAGTGTTTCTTACAAAGTGTTGGACCAGAACAATGACTAGAGGGGGATTGAATAGGAGCACTACTCTTTTTTGACCTCGACCGAATTCAACTTATTGTTCACCTTTATAGCTATAGAATCTATGAAGATCAAAAACACAAGCACAGCAGAAGTCTTGCGTTCAATCCAACGAAACCCCAAGGCAAAATCCCTACAACCGGTCTGACCGCCTCTGCTTGGCCGGTCCGATCTAGGGCTGGCTGGTCTAGCCGCTTGGATGAGCGGTCTAACCGCCGGTTGTAGGAACAACATCCCACCAAGAACACCAAAAGACCTAACTTCTACTCCGATGATCCAAATCCTCTGAAAATTCAACCATAACTCATCAAGAAGATCAGGAACCTATTCTAATTGACGATCGGAAAGATGGAAGCCAAGGTTCCATGAATTTCTTGGATGGGGTCAAGAGGGCACAAGAACCGATGAAATTCAATCTTTGATCCAAAAACTTGCTCGTGGGTGGATGATGGTCAAGATGACCTCAGATCTATTCCCACATATCCTAGTAAGCAAGATCAAAGCAAGAATCCAAACAAAAACCTAAGGAATACAAAAATCCCAAAAGGCATCAAAGAGAGAGCAAGAACAAGAGAGAACTCATATTGGAAGAAATCTTGTTTGGATTGATTAAAGAGATTGTTGGTTTGCAGTCACTCCACCATAGAGGACAAAAGCTCAACACTTGAGCACTGATTCAATCCATCTCCCTCAAACCTTAGCCTCCTCTACTCCACTTTTTCCAAATCACAAATTATGGTTTATACTTAAGGGTCAAGAGGTTGCAAATCCTACACCTCTTCCTTTAAGAGTGGAGGCTAGTCAAGAAAGAAAACCTTATCAGGCACCTGTTAAGCCCACACATAGACGGGTCTACAATCATGTACGCTTCTCAAAACGGATGATGAGCCGGGCCTCCCGAATCCGTCTCTTTGTGATCTCCATCTTCACTTGACCTAAATTGCCTCTCCTTGCACCGTCTCGCACCGCGGTTTCTCCAAAGGTCACCAATCCAGTATTTTAGTGAAGATACCAAAATACCCATTCTCGATCTTTCTTCGAAGATCGAGTCTATTCGTCGTGAAGCAATCCCATGCTTCGCCACATGTAGGTTGATCAATGACTCTCTTCATGTCGGCAAGTCTACCATCTGGCTCCTACCGGAAAAACTATGGCACTTGCACCGACCCTCGCACCACTTGATGCACCCCATCACACAGAACTTCTTGTTTGGTCATCCTTGTCCATCTTGCGCCATGCTTCAGTCCAATGACATCACCCGACATCCTTGATCGTTCTGTACCTCAGCTCTCCTAGCCTTGTCCCGATCATCCTCCCCATTGACCATCGTTGACTCCAAGCTACCTGCATAACAATAGACCAAGAAATCACTTCCGAGCACAAGTTCTTCACAACTTGACCCGCGTTAGCCAAAACATGCATCATGTAACACATAAGCATTGAAATCCATGACTTTGGTCCAATCCACGCAGTTCACCGCCGTCCTAGCCAATGAATTCGACCGATCAGACTGCTACCCCTAGCTGGTTTGACCTTTGGCCATCCGGTCTGACTACTCCCCTGACTGGTCTGACCACCAACTGGTGGTCGGTCATACCGCTCCAACACTTTTGCCAAATTTTCAAGGGTGAAAATCTGCACCCTCTCTGGAAATTTAAAACGTTATCTATTTTCAGCTCGAAACTCCAAATCCAATGAGACCGAGTGCAAACACATCCTCTCGCCTTCCTACACCCTCTATTTTGGCTAGTTTCCAAAATTCACATTTGCTTTTTGGCGGTTAGATCGCGCGCCGAGGCGGGCCTCATTGCTAGCCCACTAGCCATCCTCGGCGGTCGACCGCCATAAGTGGTGGTCGATCACGGCATAGGCCGGTCGATCGCCACCTCTGCTAGTATGACCTCCTAAGGTTTGATAGCACCTGAAGGTTAGCAAAAATGAGAGTTTCTCCAAACACCTCGACGTTATTGTCAATTATTCAACACGCTGAGATTAGGAGTATATCCCCATGAAATCCACATAGATCAATTTTCAAGTATGGGATTGGTTCCCAAACTGGATTATGAATGTTCCTTTGCTTTATGCGTAGTGAATCCTGTGCTAAGTTCTGCGCTTGGCACCAAGGCTTGTTCTCTCTTGTCTCTCGTATTTGTATGAGATCTCCAGTTACCTCTATTATTTCTTGCCTGCTATTTCTCATATTTGCAAACATTCCTGAAGATGTGAAATGCAGAATTGTGTTAGTGAAATCGGTGCTCACCACAACACACATCCACCACCTCACGACCTTAGACCCACCGGCTTGGGTTATGAAGGAAATTGACAAGCGACGTCGAGCGTTTTTGTGGAAGGGGAAGGACAACATAAAAGGTGGACACCGCTTGGTCGCTTGGGCAGTGGTATGTAGGTCGATTGCCATTGGTGGTCTTGGTATTCACAACCTTAAATTGCTAGGTCACACGTTAGATTACGGTGGCTCTGGTTGCAAAGATCCAACGCCGAGAAGCCTTGGCAAGGTCTCCAAATCCCTTCCACTGCAACGGAGCAGGCTTCATGGCTGCTGGGGGATGGGAACTCGACATTGTTTTGGATGAATAGTTCACTTGGTGGGGCGTACATTGAGAGCCTGGCTCTGAAACTGGTGAGCAAAGTGCTGATGTCAGTAAGGAACAAGCAGACAATTGCCAGTGGAATACAAGATAGACACTGGGTGAGGGACATCTGTGGAGCGGTCATTGTTTAGGTTCAGGAGAATACTCAGCAAAGTCTACTATTGAGCCTTCTTCCACGACTCGGTTAGCTATCCATGGGTGCACATGCTTTGGAAATGTTGGGCGCTTCCACACTGTAAGTATTTCGTGTGGGTTTCTCCAAGGCGTCGATGCTGGACTGCTGACCATCTCGCGAAGAGAGGTCTCCCAAACAAGAAGAATTGTGTCTTCTACCGTCTCCAGCTAGAGACAATCGACCACACAATCATCAGTGCAGGGCAGTGCACCAGATTTGGGCATAAGCTTTCTAGTAGCGTGGGACGCCTTTCTGTGCCCCATCCATAGCCGAAACCTCCCTATCCAATTGGTGGATCAAAGTTAGGAGATGGGTGACAAACCAAGTGAGGAAAGGGTTTGATTCCTTGGTAGTCTTGGTCGCTTGGCAAATATGGAAGGAGTGAAACAATCGGGTGTTCAGGGATAACCAGGCGTTGGTTTGCAAGACAGTGCAAAGAATACAACTCAATGTTTTTCTTTCTTTGTAGTTTATGGGCTAGGAAGCTGGTAGGTAGTTGGTCGCAAACTTGTAACTGACGTGTAAGTGCTACTTCTCACTAAGTGGTAGGTCGGAGGCAGAAGAAATCGTTTGCCGTAGTAGGTTTAAAGGCACAGTTGTGCCATTGTTTTCCATTGAATAGCTAAGATTTCCATGAATTCTAGGATAGCTCCAATTGCCAGGCCATGTAGGCCCATATCATGCCCAAGTTCGCTAGGCCAAGCAACGCATGACGCCGTGACCTGCAGCTGCGAGGGAAACAGCGGCAAACACATATTTACTTGGCTCTAATTCCACTTGTTTACAATATTCCAAAAGAATAATAAACATGCAATTAGTTGAGATCATTCTCTCAAAAGATTTGTTTAGGTCATACCTCATATCCATGGTTGCAAAGTTAAGAACTCTATTGGAATAAATTGAGGAGGGCATACACAAGCAAGACTCGAAGAGTGAGGAGATCATTTGTATATGATCCTAATATTAGTGTGTTGAACAATTAGCACTGGTGTCGAGGTGTTTGGAGAAACCCTCGGTTTTAGCAGAGTTTCTGCTACCTGTCTGGTATAGGCGGTCTAACTGACCCTTTCTTCTGACTGTCAGGTTCAAGCGGCCTGATCGGGCGTAGGGTGAAATTCAGAACGACCAAGGTCTGGCGGTCAGACCAGTGAAAAGTGGCACTCAGACCGGCCGGAGTTGGAAAAGTTGAATTTTGAGGAATGCATTAAAACACTTGTGTAGGAGTATTAGAAGGTGAGTTTGCACCAGGTTTCATGGGGAGTTGAAGTTTGAGGCAAAACCAGATAGAGTTTGAAATTTCCAGAGAAGGTGTCTCCAATCCTTGGGAAAATTTCTGGAGCGGTTTGATCGGCCAAAGGGGGTTCAAGTGCTGGGAAGATGGTGATGTATGTTTTGGATAATGTGGGTCAAGTTGCGATGAACTTGTGCCTGGAATCGATTTCTTGGTCTATTTTTGTACAGGTGGCTTGGAGTCAACTACCGTCAATGGCGAGGATGATCGGGACTAGGCTAGGAGAGCTGAGGTCCAAAACGAACGAGGATGCCGAGTAAAGTGGTTGGACTCAAGCATGGCACAAGATGGACAAGAACGATCGAATAAGATATTCGGTGCAATGGGTTGCATCAAGTGGCTTAGGGTTGGTGCAAGTGCAATGGTGGTTTCAGTGGGAGCTGGATGGGAGATACTTGCCGACATAAAGAGATTCACTGATGAACCTACGTATGGTGAAGCATGTGATTGCTTCACGTTGATTGGGTTCAGCCTTTGGAGAAGGATCGAGAAGACGTATTTTGGTATCTTCGCCAAAATACCGGGTTGGTGATCTTGGAGAAACCGCGGCGCGTGTAACATCCCAATGTTCTATTATAAAAAAAAAATTATTGATTTTCTAAGTTGTAAAAGAGTTTCCTTGATTTTCTGAGACTTAAAAGTGTTTTATTTCTTGTCTTGAATTTCCTGGAGTTTAAAAGTAAAAAAAGAAGAAGTAAGTTTATGGAGTTTTCTAGAGTTTTATTGGATTTAAAGTTAAAAAGAAAAACTTAATTAATTTGTAGAATCTTACGGTATTTAAAAGGTTTTTATTGTCTTTCAAAAATTTAAAATAGTTATGTGCAAAATAAAAGCCAACCTTAGGTTGGAAGTAATTTTATTATTTCAAAGCTAATCGATTTTATTTTTAGGCCTTTTTTAAGTTTTCAAAATAAAAATCACCATTTGATTTTTTTTTTCCGATGTGTTAAAGCTTAATTTGAAATTTGAAATAAAAATAATTTAAATGTGAGTAAAATAAACTGCAATTAAATAAAAATTGTTTTATTCTATTTCAGATTCTTTTGAAGCTTTAAAAATAAAAGAACTATTTCAATTTTATTGGATTAATTTAAAGCTTAAATTGAGTTTTTGAATGAAAAACATTTTAAATAATTAAAATAAACTTCAAATAAATCCAAACTTATTTTATTTGATCTTTTTAGGTCCCAATGTATTTTATAAAATTTTCTTAGATTTTCCTAATTTCTTTTCTTTTTCTCTCTCTCCTCTCTTTTCTTTTCTTGTTCTTCTTCTGAGAGCTGCCCATCCCGTGCGCCATGGCTGCCATCCTCTCTCCCACGATTCCTGGGCACCCCATGCCCCGAGCCCATGCCCTGGTCCGCACCATCCCCATCCCATGCGTTGCCGCTCCGTTCCCTACCCCCTCTCCTGCCAACCCTGGCTCCCCATGTCACGAGGCGCTCCCCCCCCGAGCTCCCTCTTTTCCCCCATAAGCAGCACGATGGCTCCCCTCCTTCCTCTTCCCCCTCTCCTCCCATCCCTCCTGGAGCCGCGCCAAACCACCCCCAACCGAGCTCCATCTTCTCCCAAGTCTGGCCGAACCTTCCCCCTCCTCATTCTCCCTCTCCAGCCATCGCTTTGCAGCGCCACCCACGTCACGGCATGCCCCTCGGTCTCCTCCTCCACCTCCCTGAGATCACCCCCTCTCTTGCTTTCATTTCTCCGCAATCAAAGCTTTACCACCGTCGATTGAAGCACCTTCCTCCTCGCATTCTGTCGCCGTCGCTGATGCCTCGGTGACATATCTACCACCCTTGGATTCATCTTGCGACGTTCTATGTCGTGCTCCCTTCCTTTTCTTTGAAGCACCACCGGTTCGCTGGAGCCCCGTCGCAGATCCCACTCGCGTTCCTCGTCGAACCGTGTGCTGCCTTTGCCTATATAAGTGAGCACCGCATGCTCTCAACCTCCCTCTTCAAATCATCGCCAACCCCACTCTAACTCCTCCCCGTTTGCCCGCATTGCGTCAACGACCGTGTGCTGTCAAAGCTCCTTCTCCATCAGACTGCGTCACCATCGAAGGTCCTCTGTTAGAGCCACCACCACCGTCAGGTTCGCATTATCGCGTTCTTCGCGGTGCTCCCCTCGCCTTCGATGAAGCATTGTCGGAGCTTTGTTGCCTCCTTACGCCCGTGTCAGCCGTGCGCCTTTCTCGCTGCTGCCGTTGTGCCGGACCACCTCCCGCGACGCCACCACCACCCTTGGAATCCTCACCCTCGGGGGATTCCATTTTGCTAATTTTCCAGCACCGCCACCCCTTCCCTCGCCAACGCCGCCCCATGCTCCGAGCCGCCAGTGAGCTCCCTGCTCCTTGCTCCTTCTTCCTTTCATCTCTTCATTTCTTCCTTTCTTCCTTAGTCTCTAGCACATGGGACCCACATGCCATACATACATCCCTTCCTCTCCCTCCATCTTTCTCACTTTCAATTGGTCCCTCAAAACAGCCACTCCATTTTCTATAAATTATGTAATTTCGAAATTCCAAGATCTCTCTCTCTCTCTCTTATGATTTTCCATCATTTCATGTGATTATTGACCTTTCGGACGTTCGTTCTCCTTCATACGAACTCTGATTCCGTTGATTCTTGTTCCTAAATTCATATAAAGGCGATATCTTCCTTTTGGTACTAATTTTGTTATTTTTGGATTTTATTTGAATTTAGCTTATTTTCGCGTATAGATTACGATGACTTCGGAGAACCAAATTTTGACGCCATTTGAGAACAACAACTAATTGAGCAAGGTAAGTTACATCTTTGATCATGTTTGAATCCCATTGTTTTTAAATAATTTAAATTCTATTTTAAATTATTATTGCATGTTTATTTATATTCAAGTAATTTAAATTCATGTTTTAAGCTTTATAGTTATTCCCAATTTCTTTGTATGTCCAATTATTGTTAAGATAAACAGTATGGATAGTATTTCTGAATGTGATGTATTTAGGGGTTAGAAATTGAAAGGATTGGATTATAAGAATACATTTATGTTGGATGTTTGATTATAAGAATACCTTATTGTTGGATTATAGCAATATACGATGGATGAAAGTTGGATTGTAGGAATACATGATTCTTGGGTATTCTGAAGTGGGTAGGACTTGGCTAACAAATTTGTAATATTTCACTATGGTCGTGCCATCTGGTTGCGTGGGTGTCTTTATGACCTACTTTTATGTATTCCCACATGGCGCAAGAGGGGGCTTAAATCCGATGGGTTTGTATCCAAACGAAGCGAAACCATAGCGAGGCGGGACTACGGTGGGATGACGCATTGTAAAGGCCTTGTGGTAGTCTCTTAGTTGCACACCTTCGGAAGTGTGTGAGTGGACAATATAAGATGATTATCTCTTGTGGGTAAAGTTGTACAACTTCTGTAGAGTGTAAAACTATTCGAATAGTCATGTCCACGGTCATGGACATGCTTAGCAAAGCCACTCAAAGTTAGATCTTTGGTTTTGATTTCAAAAGATTTTATCAACTGTTTTTGGATATTTTATCCAACTGGGAAATTGGGCGGTTTGCCATATGATAGGAAGGTATCCTTCACCACTCTTGGATGCATGTTATCATACTATAAAAATGTCTTTTTTAAAACTGATTTCTGATATAGAATAAATGCTTTGAAACTTAGTACAGATAATTAAAAAGAAAACATTGCTTTAGGCAAAATCAACACTATAAGCCTTCCTTTGATACATCCATGCATGCATTATAATTCTGTTATTAGGTGTAACTTGCGGGTTACAGTTGTTTGTGCTCAATTTTGCTTAATAAAATGTTGTTCAGAGGAGAAGGACTTTGCAACTGCTGAAGATCTCGATGACTAGGTTGCTACCCCAGCCAATTGCCTGTGGCAAATTAGCTCGGCTCTACTACTTCTTCTTTGTCTTCTGTTGTGTTCTTTATTGTTGGCTCGTAAGCCTTTCTGGTAATCAACTCTAATATTTATTAATAAAGCTTTGCGATTATGGATGTTACCATATTTGTTTACTATGTGAGCTAGCCACTAATTATGGGACTAGTTCAGTAATACACAGGGGATTTGAGAGTGTTAATCCCAGGTCTTGACAGCGTGGGACAGCGCAAAGAAGAGACAATTTAGGTCAAGAGAAGACAAGATTCACTAAGAGATGGATCCAAGAGACCCAGATCGTCATCTGCTTTGAGAAGCGTGCATGAGTGTAGACCCATTTATGTGTGGGCTTAACGGGTGCCCGATAAGGTTTTCTCTCTAGACCTAGCCACCACTATAAAAGGGAGTGGTGCAGGATTTGCACCCATCAGCTCAAGCCTAGAAAACCCTAATTTATGATTTGGAGAAAGTAGAGAGATAGAGGAGGCTAGGGTTTGAGAGAGATAGATTAATTGAGTGCTCAAGTGTTGAGATTTTGTCCGCCATGGTGGAGTGGCTGTAAACTAACAATCCATTGAATCAATCCAAGCAAGTTTGTCTCAAGATGACTGCTATCTTGTTCTTGCTCTCTGTTTGATGTCTTTGGGAATTTTGTGTCCCCTTCCTGATTATTTCTGTGTTAAGGACAAGGCAACAAAGAAAACTCTTCTTCACGGCAAATATGAAGGATGACTCTATCCTGTTCCAGCTAGTTATCAACCTCGGCATTCCTTTGCTTCTATCAGAATCACTCCTAGTCTTTTGCACTGGTGGCTTGGTCATCCAGATACCTCAGTAGTTTGTCATATTTTACAGTCTTTAGATATTCTAGTTGAGTCTAATAAAGATGTAACGGTGTGTGATGCCTGTCAACAGACAAAAATACATCAGTTTCCTTATAATACATCGGTTCATGTGTCTACTTTTCCTTTAGAACTCATCCATTCAGATGTTTGGGGGCCGGCTCTCACCTATGTGGGAGGATATAAGTATTATGTGAGTTTTCTTGATGATTATAGTAGGTTCACATTGATTTATCTCTTAAAGTATAAGTCTGACGTGGAACGTGTTTTTATTGATTTTCAAAAACATGTTGAATGCCTTCTCGATCCCAAAATTCTTGCTGTTCAGTCTGATTGGGGTGGAGAATATCAGAAATTACACAAATTCTTTACCTATCTTGGCATATCTCATACAGTTTCTTGTCCTCATACACATCAACAAAACGATGTCATTGAAAGGAAACGTAGGCACATAGTTGAGACGTTGTTAGCTCTTTTAGCTCAGTCAAATTCTACACCTCTCACTCAACTCCTTGGTTTTCCTATTGACTACTCAATGCTCTGCGTCTTCGGGTGTGCTTGTTGGCCCAATATTCGATCATACAACTCTAGAAACCTTTTTTTAGTTCCCAACATTGTGTGTTCCTAGGGTATAGTAATCTTTACAAAGGTTACAAATGTCTCTATCGTCCTACTGGTCGTATCTATATTTCACAGGACGTTGTTTTTTACGAATAAGTTTTCCCTTTTGCTACTGGTTCCCCAGCCAATCTCTCACGCATTGATGAATCCACGCACGCTTTTGTTCTTCCACCATTGCTTAGTCCAATTTCTCCATCAAATATTCTTGAGCCAGTAATAGATGTTGATTCTTCTGTGAATTGCCAATCTCCTAATGCAACTAATTATGTGGCATCAAGTTCTGATGATACAGGGACATGTTCTACACCTTTGGAAAATGCTCATCATGGGAGGCAAAGTAGTCGTAACCATGAGCATGTGGTGGAACAACCGCAACATGATTTTATTGTTACACGGTCACAGAACAACATTGTGCAACCCAAATGGTACACAGATGGGACAGTGAGATACCTTATAACTGGAAGGAGAGCCTTTCTTGTTGTACCATCATCGCATATTGAAGCTCTTCAGCACTCCAAGTGGCGAGAAGCAATGGATGATGAGTATGAAACCCTGATAAAGAATGGTACTTGGCAGCTTGTTGCACCTCAAAGGGGACAAAATGTCATTGGATGCAAATGGGTTTTTAAACTCAAACAAAAACAAGATGGGAGCATTGATAGATACAAAGCCAGGTTGGTTGCAAAGGGGTTTAAACAACGGTATAGAATTGACTATAGTGAGACGTTTAGTCCGGTTGTCAAGCCAACCACTATTCATCTCGTTCTTTCTATTGCTGTGTCCCGAGGCTGGCATTTACGTCAAATTGATGTACAAAATGCTTTTCTTCATGGAGTTCTTCAAGAAGAGGTTTACATGCATATTGCATTTCCAGTCAACAAAGTTTGCCAATTTTTAGCATCTCCTACAGATCAGCACTGGGCATCAGTGAAGAGAATTCTCCGCTATATTAAAAGCACTGTAGAAACTGGACTTCACCTTCAGAGGTCCTCGTCACAGCTTCTTAGTGCATTCTCGGATGCTGATTGGGCTGGATGTTCAGATGATCGTCAATTGACAAGTGGGTTTGCAATCTTCTTTGAACCGAATCTTGTGTCTTGGAGTTCAAGAAAGCAAGCTACTGTATCTCGATCAAGCACAGAAGTAGAGTATAAGGCATTAGCTAATGCAACAGTAGAAGTTATTTGGCTACAGTCAGTACTACAAGAATTGGGCATTTTTCAGTTAAGAGCGTCAGTTATTTGGTGTGATAATCTTGATGCGACTTACTTGACAGCCAATCAGATTTTTCATCTCGTACGAAGCACATAGAAGTTGATTTCCATTTCGTCAGAGAACGGGTGGCATGTAAAGCTTTGGAGGTTCGTTTTGTTTTATCTGGAGATCAAGTTGCAGATGTGTTCACCAAAGCTTTGTCCAAATCAGTTTTCAGAAGACTACTAAACAATCTCAACTTAAATAATAGTTGTGATTGAGGGAGAGTGTTAAACGAAGTTTGAGCTATACTCAGATTGGTTTCCGCTGTACATACGGCAACTGTAACCTCTCCGGCCGGATACATACGCCAACTGTAGTCTCTTCGGCTAGATACATACGACAACTGTAGCCTGTCTGGCAAGTTAGAGATATTGCCAATTGCCACAATCTCTGTATTGTTGATATGTTTTGCTTTATTGATTCACAAGCAGGTAATCTTTATCTGTAACTCTTTGAGTATAAATATACATTAATCCCACGAGGGTTCATTGCGACAAATCATACTTTCATACACTACAAACAAGTAAGTGATATTGTCTGCATATGTGCACAATACATAAATTTTAATTTGGCTATGATTCAAAATAATGTTACAATTGGTTGAAGCAATGAGATCAACGAAGACGGCATGCTAGTACAAAGGGTTTCTTTGCCTCATGAAAAATCTGCTCCATTTGAGACCTCAAACAAGTGAGTGCCATAGTGAAATCTATATCTTTAATTACTTTTGTACTGTATATTCAGTTGACTTTTTTCATAGTATCAAAAACTGAATAAAAATCATGCCATGTTTTGCAGCATAAATAACACGCCTTCTTGGATGCCTCGAATAGGCATTCAGGTGGGCTTGAACGTCAGGAAAAAGTATAAGAATAAAAGTAAACTCGGCGGGACAGGTAGATCATGCAGGTATGTTTGTTCCAATCAATGTTACCGAGCACAAGATAAGAGAGATCAGTTGACCAAAGTTCCTCGAGATGAAACAAGAACAGGTTGCGAATCTTGCGATGTTCGCATGGGAATTACCTTGGATCGGGTCTTTGGATGATATATGTTGCATGATTTAGATGTTCATCACAACCACCTCCTCTAGTTGCCAGAGACAACTCATCTAATGCCTTCACAACGGAAGATTTCTGAAGTACAAGCAATCGAAGTTGAAATGGCTGATGATTCTGGAATCAGGCCTAAAGCAGCCCATGAATTGGCTAGTCGGAATGTTGGTGGATCAGGAAACCTTAGCTATACCTGCCGTGATCACAAAAACTATCTACGGACTAAGCGTTAAAAGGAGCTCAGGGATGGTGAAGCTGGAAGTTTGTGGAGGTACTTCCAAAATAAAATTGCTGAAAATCTATCGTTTCAATATGCTTTGCAGTTGGATAATGAAGAGCAAATAACAAACATATTTTGGGCGCCGCCTGGCCATGCGAACTTGGGCCTGATATGGGCCTGCATGGCCTGGCAATCGGAGCTATCCTTCCTAGAAGGCATGGAAATCTTAGCCATTCAATGGAAAGCCTGCTACGGCAGACGATTTGCTTCCGGTCAGAGGCCCTCTGTGGCCGGTCGTGTGCTAAAAGCTTCTGTGTACCGACGGTTTCTTCCTTAATGAAATGACACACAAGTCTTTCGTGTGTTCTCTACAAAAGAACTCGAAGAGCCAGATAGCAGGTGGTAGCATACTACGTGGTTTGCCATTTGGTTACGCTCTTAATCAAGAAATCGGTTGTTGTTGCTTATAACCTCCACTAATCTCCTAGTTAGGATCAATATCCAATCCAACGTGTACTTCAGCTCATGTCAAATTTGATAGGTCTCGACACCCAGCACAGTATAAATATTGACGCTTGTGCATAACAATCACTAACTTACATGCTCCATGCATGTGCATCTCTCTTTTCTTCTCATGTATAACTTTGGGTGGAGTCATGAGAAAGAGAAACTTTTTTTAAAGAAAAGGTCAGGAGCTCTGCCAATCAACCAATCAATATATTAAGGAGGAGAGGAGAGTAGTACAGATACAGAGTTAGTAGCCACAAACAGGAGCTGCACAAGAGCAAGCAGGGGGTGAGGAGAGAAGCCCATCCCGGACACACACGGGGTGGTTTCACAAGAACGAAAATGAAAATGTCCTTTTCTTTGCTTCATCATTACATTTTTTATGCAGTCTTTTTGCTTAGATATAGGAATCTTCCTTCATTCCTATGATCATCTTAACTATGTTCCCTGTTTGCTGTTGTCCTGAATTATATCGCTGCCAAGTGCCATCGGCATTTGTTGTGGCTTATGCACTGGATCTGTGGTGGCAGGAGCAGGAGCAGGAGCAGGAGCAGGAGCAGGGGTATTCAGTTTTATGCCGGTTGACGAGCACCAAGAAAAATGGGCGCGCAGAGAGAAGATGGCAAGCTGGAATTCACTTCACTCCACTCCCCTCATCCCTACTCGATCATAATGGGAAGGCCAAGATGCCCATGTTGCCGCAAGTGCAACTCCTGCAAGCCCTTCAACTCCATCATGCATGCATTGATTGACAGATTCAGCTTTCTGTGCAACTAGACAGGCAGCCATAGCTTAGCCCAGACTTTCATTCCATTCCACAGTGCTCAGATCAGTAATGGAAGATTTCAAAGCAAACGGTGTGCCCGGTAAAAGGCAGGGAAGAAATGAATTTGGTAGTAGTAAAATGCGACAAGGCCTGTGGTGATGCATGGCCACCGTTTCTTCATCTGACAGTACTGGTCGCCTCCACATGTACGACCGCATCCCAGCTTCGATCAGCGCCGACGGTTCCAGATCGGATGGCCATGGCCATGGCCCAGTTTGAGCTGGAAGAAGCTAGCAGTGCCCTTACGGCGCAGGAAGATTGCATGCATGGGATGGTCCATGCATACGCAACGCGCCGTCCTTTCATCTGGCCACGACGTGCAGACGTTGCTGCATATATGCATCGCCCTGTCCAAAACAAACGTACGCTGGTCAGCCGGCCATTTGTCACAGGTCGCAGCTTGGAACAGTGACAGAGAGAGAGAGAGAGAGAGAGGCACTGGCACACCCGGTGCCGGCCCTAACATGCTGCAGCGCTGTCAAGTCTCGAGATGCTGCTACTGGAGACATGAGAATGTGAGAGGAAATAATGCATGGATTTGGACAGGGGCTATATGACAACGCTATTCTGCTAGATCCAGGGCTAAGAGCCCTGTAGTGGAGAATCGTTTGCTTCTTGGGACATTGACCATAATATAGTTTATAGCCTTTGGTGTACTGTACATGTTTGGCGCAAATGATTCCTCTGACAACTAAAGCCCAACTGAAACAACAAATAATAAGCGAAGGGTACAATAGTAGCGGATAGAGATAGATATCGTTAATCTTGTATTGTATTTCGTATTTGTTTACGAAATCGAATATAGATAGTGTGGAATACTCATTTCTGTATCCTGTATTCGCTATACGAATCTTTGGTTGGACGAAAATTATTCACTTCTTTTGCACTCTACACAAGACATTGGACTGTATGAGTGCAATTAGAGCGAACACGGAGAGACTAATCGCTGAGATGTTGAAGAGAAAACACTCAGTATCCCTGTCTGCGCAGATGCAGTAACTCATCTATCTATTATCATGTTCCTAAGTGAAACCATAACAAACTTTCCTCATACCACCTTACATATAGATACAAACCATAATAAACTTTCCTCATATCACCTTACATATAGATACATACAGACGTATATCGCTCATTTCATGTCCTATTCTGTATTTTTTTTTCTCGGAGTCGGAGTCAGATACAGATAATACCGGATATCCATTTATCCCTTCCGTATTCACTCTGTAAACCTTCGATCGATCGGTAGTGGAAAATTATTCACTTCGTTTGGACCTCTGTTGGTCTGTGTCACACTAGATATGCACATCATATAAAAGCTGCTTCATCCAGACAAGGTCCTTTCATCTTCCTTTGGTCTATCTCTCCTCCAAACAGGGCAACGTTGTTGTCAACCATTTATTGTTTTCAGCGCTCACAGTTGCAGCTTTGGAGCCACGCATATCAATGCCCATACATAAATTTCAGCAAAACTGCAGCTGAGTTGTGCCGCATGAGGTTGGAGCGAGGACACGGTACGGTACAGGAGTGCCTAATAGACGTGGCCAAATGTGCGGCCGCCTGCGCCAGCGCGGGCTGGATGACTTGACTAAGTAAACAAGTTGTGCCATGTTGGTTCGTGGATTTATCCGTCAACCCAGACAAGACATGGCACGCTAAGCTCATAGACCGTGTCGTGTCGGCTCGGACACAATTAGCCCGACGGACCAACAGAGACCATTGTAGTCCATCTAGGTAAAGTCGCTGTCGCCACCTCCTCTGTCGTGCACCGCCTCCGACGTCGTGCGTCACAGCGGGAGTCGCCGGCCCACCACCTCCTCCATCGCCGGCCATGCTAGCGGGCTGTGTTATGCTTGGACCGAGCTGTGTCAGGTATGGTACCGTACGTGCTAGACTGGGTCAGTCCACTGTGTCAGGGTGTCGATCCAAACACGACATGTCGCGTCAGACCAGGCCATCCTTGGGCTGGGCCAACATTGTGGTGCCTCGGGCCAGGTCGGCAGGCTTTGGCCACCTCTGGTGCCAAAGATAAAGAAATGGAATAGGCAAAGATGGAATAGGGATGGATAGAGCAGGGGTCCCATAAAAAGGGCAAAGACATTGTCTTCTTATCTGTAACCATATATCCTCATGACTTCCTCTCCTCTCTTAATTTTATATCTCACCTCCATTATTAGACTTGCTAACCACTAGAGGTGGCTAAATGGGCCATGCCAGCCGGGCTACCCCGAAGCATGCCACGGTTGGCCCGGTCCAGGTACGACACGACCCACCAACTTAACGGGTCATGCAGTCTGAGCCCGACTCACTGTGACATGCTTGGGTCGTAATCTCGCCTAACTACTGCCTCGGCAACTGCATTGCAGCCCTGCACTGTTAGTAATGTTTATTTTTAATATTTATATGATTTTATTTTATAGTTTTAAAATTTTATATAGTTCATTTTATAAGTATATATATACATTTATTTTTTATATTTTAATTTTATATATCTCCTAGGATTTTTTTACATTTTCTCTAAATTTTCATACCAAATGGGTTAAATGAGCCAACACCGACCCGACGGGCTAACCATACACAGGCTGGCCTGGCACGATCCATAAGGCTATCGTGCCGTGCTTGGGTCGTTGCATCGGGCCATAGGCTGTCGGAGCGTGGTTCGTCTAAGTAATGGATCAAATAGGCCCATACCTAAATGGATCGTGTGTAGATGAATCCGTGTCGTGCTAGACCGGCCGCCCATTTTGCCCCTTATACTGACCACTGCAGTTTAGGCTTCAATAAAAGTAATGATTTTCGTTCAAAATAATAATAAAAAAAAGTAATGATGAAGAACAGTCGAAGAAAAATACTAGCTCAGCATGTGGAGCACGTGCAGGGGAGCCCCACTCACGTGGCGGAGTGGATGCAGGCCACATGTCAGCCACTGCTTGAACTCGAGGTGCTCAGCTCGATCGCCACCACTACTCCGTCATGAGTCTTGGTCCAAGCAACCACCTAGATAGGAATTGAAGGCGATGTGTTGCTCAATTACATTTACAGCTTGGCTCACTGTAAAAGTCTTGATGGAATTGTGTGATCCTTTTGCCAAAAGAATTGTTGTACTCGCACTGAAATCCACCATGACTTCTGAATGACCTTTGTTTCTTCTCTGTTGAGCGGGCAATGCCACCAAGCATGCACTGTCTTGTTCCTCGTGTACATTTGCTCACTAACTTTTGGAGGGAAATCTGGAAGAAGAAAAATAAAGAAAGAAAACATAAAAAAAGTAGAAGAAAAAAAGAACATGCCATGTCCTGTTCCCTTGTGAACTGCGACCATTCTTAGATCTAGGAAAAGCCAAGCTTCCAACTTTCATAGTCACTTTACAATGCACATGTCAAGAAGTGAGGCCAATGGAGTAGTTGCCCTGAGAGAGCCTTTAATTTTAGTGGTTGGAAGTCATGCATGTTAGCCCATATTTTGCAATGGTAGACATTACTCTCATGGGAGAGGCTAGCTGAAAAGTTGCAATTGGTGTCTTAAGATGCTGCAGCCTCCTCGCGAAAATAAGCGCATATTTCTTTGTTTCAGTCTTTTTTATCACTACTATCCCACCCTTCATCAGCTAGGCAGACCCTCCTAACAGGATAGATATAAAATCCAGTAACCGATAAAGCACTGAACTGCACATGCATGCAACTTTTAATCTCCTGATGGAGCCAATGATCTAGTTGATGTTTCATTGGATCCCCTTCCTTTCACGGCCCTTGAGACCCAATCAACTGACAGTGCCAACTAAAGGATAACTAAAACAAACCTTGTTTTAGGATCTTGAGGGCTCATTGCATGGTAAAGAACCAATTGACCCTTCATCTTGAGGCAATCATATTACTAAGAAACAGGAGTAATATTGCAGACAGCTTGGGAGCAATGCTGGTGTCATTTGAGGTCAGCATGCAGGGGGCTATATGGTGGTTGGACTTTGGAGCATCACAGATCACAAAGTACAACCAGGTCTTGAGTTGGAAGCAATGTGGATGGGTGTATTGCATGCAAATTATTTATGGCCTTTAGCTTGTGGCTCCCAAAGCTAAGCTGTGAAGCATCTGAGGAGAATAAATAATGTGCCATCACAGGTGGAGAGTGATCTGCATTAAGTAGGACAGGTGTGCATTCATCTACTTTTCTCCACTCTTTAGGGTTCAAAATTGTTCCCCAAACATTTATGTTTTGGTGTCAAACTCACATGCTGGCTAGCCGTTTCTGCAGCCACTATCCAATATAACTAGCTTGCCATGAGCCCATGACAGCTCCTATTGGTGGGGTGTATCTTGAGACTAGATTTTTCAGGACTAAAACTAGTTCAAGCAGCCTGACAAGTTTTGTGAGATGTTGTGTTCCAACTTCATTTTTTTCTTACCAGACTCTAAATTCAATGAATAAACATTTTTCATGTTTAGACTGAAGCTTTAGACAACATTAATTTTAGTTTTTCCCAGAGCTACAACTTGGTCAAACTGCAGACTCTGAAGTCTGAACCTGTAATCTTCAGTTAAGTCATCATTTATCTGTCAACTACTGAATTCCTTTTGCCGTATAAAAAACTGCAAATGCTAAAGTTTCATACTGCAAGAATCTTGTAGTGACAGGATGCAATGATTATGGTAAGGGGCTTCATCTTTCAATGCCTTAGTGAAGTATATATAATTATGCTCTGACCAGTAGGGCACAAAAGCTTCAGCTTGCATACACTGGAGACTGAACCTTCACATAAAAAGATATGAAAAATTGATGCTCATCTGTGCCAAGCAAACAGAGTTATTGTCCTCCCCCAACACAATATATTATCCAAATACCATATCGGTGTTTACTATATACACGTTTACTCGCTTTCTCATTGTTTAAATACTAGTACTGCGGTTGCATCGAATGGTTGCTAATTGAGAAGAAAGAGAGAGCTAGCTAGCTCTCTATATTTGTCAAGCTAGTTATTAGTTTTGCTTCAACAGTGCAAAGGAATCTATGGAGCTATCAGTTCTGTTCAAGTGCACAAGATGAGGCTGCAGGTACTTATCCCGGCCTGCCTGGTGTCTCATTGGACCTGACAGGCATCACATGGCCTCCAGTGCTCAAATCTAATTGTTAAAGAGTTGCAAATCTTGCAAACATGTCTTGTGACACGATATATACTGCGTTGCTTGCGCTCAAACTGTGTCCAACTGTCTCAAACTAATCTTTATTTCATGGGGGCTCTCAAAGTGTGAAAATACTTACAAGTATATATCACAGCTTAGTTAGCTATATATGCAGTATGCGCACATGTGATGCACATGTTTCTAGTTGAGTCTGATGAACTAAAGCTGGTCAATCATCTCTCGAGAGACTCAACATGTTAATTAGGAAATATTAAGAAACAAATTCAGACCATATTCATTGTATCTTAACAAATAGTAATACTGTCACACTAGGTAGGCACTATGACATGGAGTACATAGATAACATGGGTCTTATTTAATAAGCAATCATCTGTGTCTGCACGCATTATTGATGCATGGAAAGAAAGAAACTTGCATGGTTTCAAGTGTGTCTCTGCAGGATGGCACATGTAGTACCAGCTAGCTAGCATTTTCTGTAATATTCCATTATTCCTCTAGACCTCCTAATCTGAAAGGAGCGTTGTTTTCCTGTTCAGAAAGTGCCCTTGCTTGTCGATCCCTTGAGACATTTGTTAACTAGTTCTGCAGAAAGAGCTGAGAGCGATTAGGAGACGCCATTACTGTTCTCTAATGAGGATTAAGGCATGAATTAAATCGTACTGTAACAACTGACCAAACCGAAAGAATTAGTCTGTCCCCTGACGACAAAACACATGCTTTGGGAGGGACAACCGTGCTGCATGCAAGCTGTTATGCCTGTAATGCCGTACACAGATTAGTTAAGTGTAGTTAATTGCAGTGTTTTACTGTGGTATGATCGATACCAGTAGTGTTTAGTCTAAATTATCTTATGTTGTTGCTAAAATTAACCATGTGCACTTAATTAATTTCCTGTCCTGTGTGGTGTGTATACCATGGAGTCATGGAGATGCACTACGGGAGAACGCAGATTTGCCGAGTGCCGCCAGCTTTGCCGAGTGCCAAAAATCGGGCACTCGAAGCCACTCTTTTGTCGAGTGCCAGTCGGGTGGCACTCTAAGAAAGTCTAGCACTCTAAGAAAGAGTGGCTTTGCCGAGTGCCTCAGAGTGCCCAAGACTCTAAGAAAGGGCGGCACTCGGCAAAAGCCCTCTTTGCCGAAAGTGCAACAATCGGCAAAGAGTGCACTCGGCAAAAAAAAATGGCCCTTGACGCCGAGCCCGCCCACGCCACAAATTTTTTTAAAAAATTTTGCCGAGGGCCACAGGACTCGGCAAAGGAGGCAAAGAGGTCCTTTGCCGAGTGCCAACCCTGCACTCGGTAAAGATCCTTCTTTGCCGAGTGCCACTCTGGCACTCGGTAAAGACCTCTTGCTTGAGTCCCAGGCCAAGATTTTCAAGACTTTCGGCAATTTTTTTTTTTTTTTTTGACCCATTTTTTGTGAGGTTTTCACATTTTATTTAAACTCCATGTTCAAATTTTCATGAAATTTTGATCTTGACGTAACATTGATGTTTAAAACCTGCACATCTTCACATGCGATCACATGAGATGTCCGGGTTTTAGGCATCCGACGCCGCAACTTGCTCAAACCTTCTCAATTTTTTACCATAGACTCTATATATATAACACGACGCTCCGACAAGTTTCGCTATTTTCGACTTCGCTCAGATTTTATATAATTTAAATACACTTTTCCCGCAGTACCTCGTCATGTTACGCCAACAAGATGCTCGAAATTTCATGTGAGTTCCTGGATACGGCCTCAACATACACCAAATATCATGAATATCATTTTTGAATGACCAAATTCGATTATTCCATGCACCGCAGCTCAAATTTGAAATATTCCATAAAATTCAACGAAACAAAAAAACTAACTAAATATAGAAAAAAGTCAAAATTGTCCCAAATTTGAACATGGAGTTTTAAATAATATATTAAGGCTGCAAAAAATAATAGGAAAAAAAAAAAAAAAAAAAAATTTGTCGAGTGCCTACCTAAAGACTCTAAGAAGAGAATTTTTGCCGAGTGCCGTGAAGTGGCACTTAAGAAAGAAATTTTAAAAAAAAAGTTTTTGTTTAGTACCGCCCAAAGACTCTCAAAGGGGGAAACCCTAACTAAATGTGTGGGCTGCCCACACACTCACTCCACACAACACACGACGACGACGACACGCACGCACACGCTTGCACGCACGCCGCCACTGCCTGGCCCATCATGCTGACCGCCACTCGCTTGTCTCGATCTGCGCCCTGCCACGCCAAGCCAAGGCCGGCTACTGCCTCATGCTCGGCCTTGCCGCCATTGCCTCACTTCTATTCTTCGCCTGCCCACCTTGGGGTTGTTTGCAAATGTAGGTATTTTTTGCAAATGTAGGCATTTTTTTCTAGGGTTGCATTTACCTTAGAAAAGAAAAGGAGTTAGCAACATGTATGTGAGATGTACTATCAAGTCGTGATGATGTGTTAGACCTAAGTAGCTAGCGGTGGTAATATAATGGATGTCTTAGCCAAAGTGTCTTTCATTTTGGGAAGCATTATCTTGTGCTAAACATAGTTTGCAAAATTGCACCATATTATGGGGATGCTATTATACTTGAATGGTTTAATTTAGATATCGTATACCGTGGAAGAAATTTCTATATGCAAAATTCAAATTCATGCATGGGGTTGTATGTCAACAATAAGCAATTTTAATTTTTGTCATATTGGCATGTGTCAAGCACAATTCAATACGGCAACACACTCTAAAAAGTATTCCTTCCGCTTAAGAATATATGACGCTTTTGGATATTGACACGGTTTGCACATGATGGAGGTTGATGACAATGAGCGATTATGATAGACATAAAGTGAACGGTTGAGATGAAATTTGTGGTGGACTAAAAGATCATTCTTTTATTATTTGGTGATTTTGTTATACACATGGGTGAACGGTTTGGATTTATATGAAGTGAACGAGATAAGATTGCAGTGGGTTATTTGATGATTTTTTATGGCGAATGGCAATTATTTTATGGTTAAAAGTTTCAATTGCATGAAAATTGAATGTTGCTCGCATATCTAGCTTGGTAGTACATATCTAGTCCTCGCAGACCCTTAGTCAGCCTTTAAATGCATATCTAGCTTGGTCAGAATCGATGGTTATATTACTCTGCTATGTGTATATGCTAGAGGATGGATAACCGTGGAGTGGATGTACACGGACGCCCAAGTCAGCTCAAATCACCCGTGAATGGATGGATAAGACCGAGAAATTCTTGGACCATGCATTTAAGGCTGACTAAGGGAGCGAGAGACACGCTCATTCCTCGACCAATGTGAAAACAAGAAAAGAAAAACAAGGGAAGTCATGGTGAAAAGATCTTTGCAAGTATGGATTTATGCTAAACTATACCCGGTGGGTGTCCCATGGTGAAGCCTATCGTCCTAGAGAGGAGGCCGTGAGACGACGCTTGGAGGCATTTGACGGTGACAATGGGTACCAGGATGGTTAGGTGACTATGAGGATGCGACGCTTACGAACGGCCCACGGAGGACGAAAGGGAGGATGAGGAGGAGGAGCGAGCCAAGCGCTAATGCGTTCTTGGCCATGTTGGATTCGCATGAAGGTCCTACATGAGAAGACAACGGTTTTCAACCGATGCCATTGGCCGCCATGGGGTTGAAGTCCCAAAGACAACATGACTCGATCCCGCTTCGATGCTATGATGGCAATTATTGGGGGCCGCTCGAGGGTCATCATCCGCCGAAAGCAAATTTTGTACGAAGTCAACGAGACTCCTTCGAATCAAGATGCCGATGAGCAGATACATTGTTGTCCAGAAGGGTGCGCCCTATTTAGGGAAGAACACAAGGATGCAAAGTATCGCCCAAAGTGTAAATCCTCTAGGTATGTGGAGGTAGACAAAGGTGATGGAAAGAAGGAGCGAGAATGAGGACATCCCCATGAAAGTCCTAAGACACCTTCCGATCATACCGAGGCTCCAACGGCTATTCATGTCCGAGGAGTCCGCTGAAATGATGACATGGCACAAGAATGGCGCTCGATATAATCCTCGACAAGATGGTACATCCAGCAGATGGTGAAGCATGGAAAAGCTTTAATGGCAACCATCGTGGCAAAGATGAAGAGGCCCGTAATGTACGCGGTTATACCGGCAACGGATGGGTTCAATCCTTATGGAATGATGTCGGCCCCATACACTTGTTGGCCCGTGTTCGCTATTCCCTCAATCTCCCCGGCCCTACTTCAACCGGCAAAACATATTCTTGACGTTGATAATTCCCCGACACCCGGAAACAAAATGGGTGTGTACATGCACTGCTTATGATGAATTGATCAAGGCTTGGAATGAAGGCGATGGACTTACGATCGAGCTACAAAGAAGAACTTCGAATGTATGTTTGGTACCAAGACTCCATGCATGACTTCTGGCGATGGGATATTCATTGGCCGGTGTGTCCACGGAAGTTTCCATGCCCCAGATGCAAGGCGACTCTACATTCATTTGGTTGAAGAAGGGTGGGAAGTTCTCGCTGCTCGACAAGCATCGGCAGTTCCTCCCTCTTGACCATGCATTCAGAGGAGACACCAAGAACTTCACGAAAGGTGTCACGGTGACCGACCCTCGCACCTCGAAGATGACTAGTGCCTGTGTTCATGCTCGATAGATGCTCTCGTGCTCCTGCCCAGAAAGATAATCCAAAGAAGGGTAAAAGAAAGAAAGTTAATCCAAAGAAAGATAATCCAAACAAAGATCGCTTTGTGGGCTATGGTGTGGAACATATGTGGACTCATAAGTCGGGATTGGAGAGGCTTCCTATTTTGATGACCTTCTCCTTCCACATAACATAGATGTAATGCACACCGAGAAGAATGTCGCCAAGCACTTTGGGCAACACTCATGGACATTTCGACAAGACAAAGGACAACCCTAAGGCCGAGTAGACATGGTAACACTATGCGATGCATCAAAGTCTGCAGATGTCGCTTCCAAGAGACTCAAGAAACCATGGAAAAGGCCTAAGGCCGATTACGCCTTGGAAAAGAAGCACAGACTAAGTGATACAATGGATGCAGACGTTAAGTTTCTCGATGGGTTTGCAAATGAATCTGAGGAGGGAGCGAACCCAGACATCGCCGAGTCTTAGGGATGAAGAGTCATGACTTCCACATATGGATTGAGCGGCTTCTTCCGCCGATGGTTCGAGGCTACGCCCCTAAGCATGTTCGAAGGTGCCGGCAGAGCCGAGCTTTTCTTCCGCCACTTTGTGCCAAGGAGATATCTCTCAAAGTGGTTGAGGAGTTGGAAAAACGGCACCCGAGTTGCTCAGAAGTTGGAGAAGATCTTTCCACCGGCTTTTTCTTGTCGATGCAAAGATTTGATTTTGCACCTCCTTAACGAGGTACGAATGGGGGCCGTGCGTAACTGCTGGTGCTATCCAATCGAGAGATGTCTAAAGACTGCTCGCGTAAATGTGGAAACAAAGGCAGATTGAGACTTCCATAGCAGAGGCATTCATTCGTGAGGAGGTGTCAAACTTCACAACATTGTACTATAGTGAGAAGCTTCCTAGCGCAGCATAACTCCACCCTCGTTACAACGAGGACGAAAATGAATCGACCCTCAGCCTATTCAAAGGGCAACGCGGGAGATCAAGTGGAGCGGCCCAAAAGAGGCTGACCAATGAAGAGTGGCGCAAGATCATGCTCTACGTGTTGACTAACCTTGATGAAGTCGACAAGTATCGGGTAAGTTCTCAACGAACTTGTTACATACTCCGTAAATTTTCTGCATCCAACAACCTTGTTGCTTGTCGGTGCAGGGAATTTTTTGATCAATACTGGCATCTTTCAAGGCCACCTTCTGACCATGAACGAGAGACCCTTCTTCAACATGGTTCGCCTGATTTCATTACATGGTTCCAAAGAAAGGTACCTTCTGACCAACTTAGGTCGTTTCAATTTTGGCGTTCCTAGTTGCCTAATTTCATTTCTCTCTTGCTTGAGCTTGCAGTGCCAAAGTGATTTGTCTATAAGTGTCGAATTACGACAAGTGGCCAGAGGCTTTGACTATAAGGTCTCGTCATTTAACGCTTATGACGTGAATGGATATCGCTTTCACACAACAAGCTACGAGAAGAGTCGGCCCAATCCAAGGACCACCAATACCGGAGTATTTACGCCCGGAGTAGTTACGCCCATGAGGAGCAAAGGACTATTATGGCACGATTGAAGAAATATACGAGCTCAATTCCATGGTGAAAAGCACCTAAGCCACCATATTCAAATGCGCTGGTTTGATCCTGCGAAGTATCGAAAAAGTCCCCTAAATTTGGGATAGTCGAAACTAGACAGGATTCCTTCTATCCAGGAGATGATGTCTATATTGTGGCTCAACAAGCCAGGCAAGTTTATTATTGTCCATATGCTTGCAAAACCGACCCACGTCTTCAGGGTTGGTATATTGTGCACAAGGTATCACCACATGGTAAATGTCCTCCCCCAAACGATGATGATTACAACTTGAACCCACCCACGATGACGGGAGTTCTATCAACAAGACGAGGGCTACCAGGATGCTTGAGATAGACTTAACCGAGAGATTGAAATGGAAGTAGACGAGGAATGGGTTGTTGACGAGGAAGCTGCAGATGAGGTGCATGATCCGAGAGACTTGAAAATGCTTGACGGACTTGTACTTGACAATGATAGCGATGAGGATGAGGCTGTTGACGATTTGGAGGCTCTTGATAGTGATGACGATACCTATCGTCCAGATAATCCCGATCATGAAGAATATTAGAAATACATGTAATACTATGTTATTTTGTAATTACATTTTCTTTATTTTGCATCCCTTGGTAAGTACTTCTCGCTTATCCGCACTAATCTCGGTTTATTCTTTTTAATTGCGGTGATGGGGCCCACTAGGAGGTGTCACGACTTACTCGAGACCGAGGGACACGCCACCTACCGAGGACACGGAGGCGGAGACGCCGAGAGGCAGAGGAGGTCGAGGGCGGCCCAAAGTGAGCCGCCGACCGACCACGACCTTGGCTCTCAAGACTTCTAGGACGACGACGCCCTCCGCCCACTGGGCGAGGATGCGGGTCCGCAGATGTACGACGACGCCTGCTCGCACGCTGGCGTCGAGGAGGGGTTCCGCACACGTCCGAGGAGGGGGAGGGGTTCGACTTCCTCAATCGCCTCAAACCCTACTTGCGAGGTCCCACCGGCTCCGGCGACCGATTGCACCTTAACGCCGCCATCGATTGCACCCGAGGGGATAAGTAAGTAACTTCATATGTTGTTCATTTGATATGTTGAAAAATCATAATAAGAGCTAATGTCAATGGGATCACTTGTGCAGAACCGGATGCTTGTGGAGGAGGGGTCCCGCCGCAATGTCAATGGGATCCTCGACTTCGCGGCAGGAACACTTCGCCCGTGTGGACGCCGAGGATGAGGACCCAGAGGTACCTCGTTCGACCACTACGCCTCGTCGCCACCGATGCTTCGCACGTAAACTTGGCGGATCGGGTGATTTTGAGTTGTGGGTAAGCCTCAATTCATTGCATTCATTGCATTCATTGGACATTCTTCAAATAAAATAATGGATACCTCGTGTCTTTATGCAGACTTCTTCAGATGCACCGCCAGAGGCAAGGGCGATCGTGGCTTACGCTTCGTAAAAGGCGTGTCTCGGACTTGTATTACGAGGTTCGCCCAAAGACGTTGACTACAACGCCACCTACCGTAATAGAAGAATCAACAAAACACAAAGCGAGGAGACGACAGAGATTCTCGATAAGGAGCAAGACTCTGGTAAATAGAAAACATCTCCTGTTGATTTATTTTGAGATTAACTATGCCTAATTTGATCTTCCGATGGCTTGTAGGCGATTCCAAGTCGGTGCGCCACCCACCCCGATTCTTCGGGTCGCTATAGTGGAGAAATGGTCGGACGCGATCGCGTAAGGGCACCAGAGAAAGCGACCAGCGAAGCGCCGATGCCAGTGCCCTCACCATCGTAAGCGGCGCCGGCCTCAAAGAAGTATGCAAAGACATATGTAAGTCCGCACCATTTGTCTAATCTAGCCGCTACCATTTCGCATGATTTCTAACCACATGTTGTTGTCTTTCTCGCGATCGGCGGCGACGGTGGCTTGACCAATTGGCCAACTCACGGCGTTGCTCGCCCACATGGGCCCGGCAAGGTCCAACATCGAGTACAACCGGATGCGGCCCAGAGGCGACACCAACTCCAGCGTCCACACCCGCCTCACTTCTTACACGGAGGCGGCAAGGTCATCTGGCCTACCACGATCCGAGGACCGAGGAGCGCCTTTGATCCCGAGATCGTGATGCGGGTGGGGAAGGCAAGAAGCATGGGCGGCTCGCTTGGCGACGCGTCCTCAACACGGCTCTACTCCTCCTCCGAACCGCCGAAAGCAGCGAGCACGAGCTCTAGCGTGTCCATAAGCCAACGGCCGACAACGGTATGGCGGCACTCTGTAAGTATTCCGCTTTCATTAAATCGTTCTTTGACTTTTACGTTCCTTAGCTCGCAATATTGAAACATTGGGGTCAAATGTTGCAGTCGAGTCAGAGCAACCGGGCCCAGCAGAGGCCCAGAAGCCGAAAGGGTGGTTGAGCGGGCCGAGCGGAGGCCGAAAGGCCGAGGCTACAAGTCGTTGAGGCCCAAAGAAGAAGGTTTGCTCAGTTCGTGCAACAACTTGGGGAGCAACAAGGTTGGCGATCCCACTACACCGCCTGTACCACCACCACCACGCCTACTCCGGTGAGTATGTTTTACTTTACGTGCTCATGCTTAGTGTCAAACCTAGAGATGGCCTTCGTCGGATTTGTTGATGTGTGGGCCTTCGTGTCGGGTTAGTTGATGTGACGGCCTTCGTGTCGAAATGTGGTTGTCGGCCTTCGTACGACGTTTTTCTTGCGTGTTTTGGAAACGCCGTCGCGCAGGAGGTGTCGCCAAATTTTTAACTTTTCTTTAAACTCCTTACATTTTTATCTTGTCACCACATGCAATATCTTCTTTTTTGTGCGGCGGACATCGGGGGCGTCGAACAGGTCTGAGGGTCGCCAGATCGCAAGTCAACCATCCGCACACCGGACGGTCGCCGGATCAAGACATCGGGCGATCGCCGTGAGCCGCTATGAGTAGTTTCTATGTATCGAACTTGTGAACTTGTGGACTATGAACTTGTGGTTTGTAATAAATTGTGGATTTCGGACAAATTTGGTCGTTTGTAATATATAAATGTGGTTTGTAATTTATTGTTGTTGAATTGTGGTTTCTATTATATATATATGCATTGTTGTTTAAATGGAAAAGCAAAAACCAAAAAAAAGGAATTTTAGAGGTGGCTTTTGCGAAAGTGCAACGACCATTGCACTCGGCAAAGAAAATTAAAAAAAACACGCTTTTGTTTAGTGCAATGCCCATTGCACTCAGAAAGAAAATTTTTAAAAAAATAAAAACACGCTTTGTCGAAAGTGCCGGTCTTGTGGCACTCGGCAAAGAGGTTTAAAAAACAGATTTTTTGCCGAAAGTCGAACTGCTGCACTCTAAGAAAGAAAAAAAAATAGATTTGCCGCGGCCGTCACGACGGCGTCAAATCTTTGTCGAGTGCTCAAGACGGCACTCGGAAGCCTTTGCCGAGTGCGAATTTGGCACTCGGCAAAGCGCCTTTACCGGAAGGGGATTCGACGGAGGCTCTTGTCGAGTGTTGCACTCGGCAAAGGCTTTGCCGAAAGTGCAAAGCTGCCTTTGCCGAGTGCAACAGGCACTCGGCAAAGAGCCCGCCTCCAGTAGTGATGCATGGGCATTATGGCCATTCTGGCCCTATGTATATCCATGCATGAGATCCTAAATTTTGCGCTACATGCATCCATCCATCCATCGACCCATCCGGCGACGACGCCACAGACGCACAAGATACCGCGCTCAAGACGGACATTCCACCGCCGGCCATCGCGACGGACGGTCGACCGTCGATCGATGAAGCAAATATACTCCATTTGTGTGGATTTCGCGCATACATGGTTACTCGATCGCCGTGGCATGCACCGCCAACGACCAACGACGTCGCGCGCGGAGCCTCCGCGCTCCATAGCTCCAACGCACGCACGCATTTTGCCCATCGCGCTAGCTTCGCGTGGAACGTGTCGTAGAACAACGTAGTCGTCCTAGCATGAAATCAATCAATCACCACCAATACTAGATAATTGTCGTAGGGGCGGCCCACCGGCCCCATGGCATAGGCAGCGCTTTGGGGGAACCCTAGAAGAGCTCGGCGACGCGGCAGGCCGGCTCCGAAGACAGTCCCGACGGAGGGTCTCTGGGGTGGCCCGAGGCCCCCGACGACGCTTCCGGAGGCTTCGGAGGTGGTCCCGACAAAGGGTCTTCGGGGGGCCCCGAGGCCCCCGGCGACACTTCGGAAGGCTCCGCAGGCAATCCGCGGGGAAGCTCCGAAGGCTCCGGAGGGATCCCCGAGGGCCCAGAGGGAAACACCGAAGGCACCATCAAGGGGACCCCGCATGCTCCTCCGAGGGGGAGGTCTCCGAAGGGTCCTCGTAACCAGCAACGAGGACGCGACAAGGATGGACCGGGATCACCGCCCAGGTGAGCTAGGTCTAGGAGGGTCCACCGTGCGCCCAGGGCTACTCCTAGGCTGGAAAACACCCCTGCTACCCCTATGGGTGGCGTACTTTTGTAGGGGTGAGAATGTAATTCCATGTACCCGGCCGGAAGGGCTATAAATAGCATCCTTCCCCCACCATGTAAAGGGGAGAATTTCTGAGAAATAAAACACACACCCACTTCAGCATCTCTAGTCCGAACCTCCCCTCGGGACCCCTCGGCCCCTCGTCCCAAAGCTAGGGGTCCCCCTTTATTTACTGTCTGGTTCTTTTTACTACGACAATAATCAACAGAGAAACAATAGACAGAGATACAATATAGAAGCACATCTTTATTAATTGATCGATCTCTTTCTTAGTACAGGGAGGTCCTATTTAAAGACTAAAACCCACCGATGATAGTTCGGTATTATATCCATCAACCTTTAATCCAGGGTTTATCAACACTCCCCCTTGGACGAATACCGCGGTATGCACATGCCTCGTTAAAAAAATCCTCCCAAAACCCAGTGGGAAAAAAGAGATCGGAGAAAAGAGTACATTGCATCCGCAAGTTGTATTGCATTGTTACATCGTTAAAAACCTTTATGTAAGAAATCTTCAGGAAAAACTCACTAAGGGAAAAAGAGTGCAACCACTCTACCTTCTGGGTTAATCTTCAGAACTAAGGTAAAACTTTGGGACCTTAAGTGGATTATGATTCATGGATTTTGATGAGGATTAAATACTAGCCGCTTTAGGACTAAGATTAAACACCTGGTTCATGTCGTGCAAGGATTTCTCCCCCTGATACCTGCAACTCTCCAAGTTGCTACATTTCAATACCACGAACGCGTCGTTGGAAATTGGACGTAAGCAGAGACTTAGTGAATAGATCAGCCAAATTTTCATAAGACCTAGTTTGTAGGATCTTCACCTCATCGTTCTTCTAGAGTCATGAAGATAGAAGAATTTGGAAGCAATATGCTTCGTGATATTACTTTTAACATAACTCATTTGCATTTGTGCAACACAAGCAACATTATCTTCATAGATAATTATAGGGGTATTGACGGTGTTAATGCCACATGACTTCTAGATACACACGTTTGAGCCAAACATATTCACGTGAGGCTTCATATAGTGCAATAATTTCTGAGTGATTGGTAGAAGTAGATATTAAGGTCTGCTTACATGACCGTCAAGAGATGGTTGTACCACCACATCGAAATACAAAGCTAGTATGAGATTTGTCACTATGGGGATCAGACAGATAGTCAGTATCTGTATATCCCACAATGGTCAAGTCTTGGTTCTTCCAGAAAAAATAAGCTAAGATCTTATGTACATTAGAGGTATCTGAGAAGAGTCTTAACGCTATCCCAATGCCTTCTGGTTGGAGCTGAACTGTGTCTAGCCAATAAGTTGACTGCAAATGCAATATCAGGCCTAGTGCAGTTTGCAAGGTACATTGGTGCTCCTATGGCACTTAAGGATGGAACTTCTGGTCTTAAAACTTCTTTGTTTTCCATCCTCGGTCTAAATGGGTCTTTATTCATATTTGGGGATCCTACTACCATGGGGGTCTTTACAAGATGAGATTTATCCATATTGAATTTTCCAATACACTACTACAAAAAGGCTAATACTGAATGCCTATCGTAGACAGCTGACCAAAACCATCTGTATTATATGCAATCACAAACGGTTTTGGTTTAGAGACCGTATATGTTACTGGTTGCACTAAAAACCGTCTGTGAAGAGGTAATATCATAGACGGTTCATATTGAAAACCGTCTGTGATAATTGTAGACTTCACAAACGGTTTTTAATTATAACCATCTGTGACAATATCGCTTCAGCTCCGGTGAATTTCTTCGTCGCCCGATGACTTTCTTCGTCGCCGTTGTCGCCGATGCGTCTCTTCGTTGCATCAATATCGCTTCGGCTCCCTGATGCGTCTCTTCGTCTCATGCGCCGAATTTATTTCTTGTTTTATAAAAAGGATCATCATCCATCGAAGATGATCATCCCCACATATAACTCTATACTTCCAAAGCAGAAATGGCTCTCTCTTCTGTCTCCTTGTCGTCGGCATTGATGGCCTACCTGGCCATACTGTACGAGCGCCTCTTCGGCTGTATGTTGGCGGATGCTGCGGAAGGACACTGTTTCAACAGTGTCTTCACTCCTCTGACTAAGGATTTGCCCGAGTAGGTGACGGCCACCTTCCGCCGTCTTGGCATCCTCCTCCGTCGCGTCTTCCGAGTGATCTCCTACTTCCGCGCGAGTGACGTGGTCCTCCACAACGACGTTACACGTCTCTACGAGACTTGCCGTCACTTGGACTGCTTAATCAAGGTGGCGCGCGACCGAGTCGACCATGCCGAGACCCCTCAAGTAAGGGAAGAGAGTCTATGGGCTCAATTCTTCCTGATTCAATAGTCCGACGGTCTTCGAGAGACACTCGAACGAGCACGTCAGTGGGTGGACGCATTTTGGGCTTCGTTTGCTGATGATCACGGACCGTCCGATGCCGCCGCCACCTTCGAAGTTTTGAAGACGGAGATAGCAGCCTACCTCCGCCACTAGAAAAACTTTGTTTATTTAGGTTTCTACTTTTTTAATCTTTGTAAGAAGCGACTGGTAACGCTGTTTGGCTATATGTAAATTCCAAAATGTTTTAAAAAATCTAGTTTGGAGGTGAAGTTACTATATTACATGTTGAACTATATATCACAAACGGTTTAGTGGAAAAAATTAATTATATCCGTCTGTGATATGTATCATAGTTAAAGCAAATTTTCAGCAGTATTTAAATGACAAAATTAACATATAAACATGTAATTTCTTCATGTCATGTAAATGTATACATGATAATATGCTCAAAACATAGAACTTGAGAATAACCATATCACAGACGGTTTCATAATAGAACCGTCCGTGATATGAGACCATATCACGGACGGTTCTATTATGGAACCGTCAGTGATAAGTATCACTCTTTATTAGTAGGAGCCTGCTAGGGTTTGCGCCCTAACTCGTCACTCCCCAACGTCCTTGCTCTCGTCTGTTCCCCTCCACACCCGAGTGTCCCCGACCTCGACGCCACCGCCTGACCCCGTTGCCGACACCGCCCTTCTTTCCATCGCCACTGGTTGTGATACCATGGTTCACTGCACAAGACACTTGTACGATAAGAGTGTCTTGTGTAGTGTCACCGTCGTGGCACAACTACGGTGACGTTGTCTTCCCTTCTTCCTCCTCCCCTCAGCGTGCACGACCCCGGCTACCTCTCCACCGACCTCCCTCGGCTACCTCTCTACCGACCTCAGCCTCGGCTACCTCACCACCGAGACCAGCGATGTCGGGGTAAGACATATCTATCACCTATTGGTTTGTGCTGTTGGTATTCATGTGAACCGAGCTGCAATGTGGCCTACCTTGTCAGTTGATGGTCGGCTTGGACATCCTTGACCTTGCTGTCTTGCCCTCTGTGACTGTTGGCTGGATGGATGGATGGATGGATCTGGAGGTGGGGAATGGAGTTGTGTTCGGGTGTGACTGCTGGTGCTGCTAGTTGTGGATAGAAATATTTGTATGCTCTGTGTGATTTGTCTATACCTAGCGCTGGGAGGTATTGCAAATCGGTATTTGTATGCTCTGTTGAACTGCTCAATGATGTTAATAGTCTTATGCTGAAATTGAATTGATAATTAGTTCATATTTGAGCTCTAATGAATTGCTAACTGTTGTCACTTTGATCTTCAGTTTATCAGTTTGAGGCCCAGTAGTTTGGGGCTTCCTCCTCCCTGGATTCAATTTAGTTTCATGCTTGAGCTTGTTTTGGTTTACTAATGTGAGTTGATTATTTACTAATGTGGGTTAATTTATTGATTAAGCATGGTAAATAAAATAGAGGTGGGTTAATGCATGGTGGAGGCATCACACTGAGGTAACTACTCCCATCTACTCTCTATCGTTTTCCCTCCCCTTGCTCTGTGATGTAAACTGAGGGCTATTGGTGTATGTGCATTCTGTGCATCTTGCTATGGGTTCAGATTGGCAAAAATGAATGGGGCAAAATGGTGGGTTTGGTTAATGCTCTCTAATGGATACTGAGAGTTATTGATACTGATTCTTTGTGCTTGGCTGGCTTACATGGGGTGTGGTTCGGATGGGGCAAAACATCAGTCTGTACACATACAAATTTTTGTACATATAACTAATCTTATGGTATATTCCTATATGGTATTCTGCTTTTGAAAGTGGCAATTAACTTTTCAGATTTGTAAAGGTTAGGCTAATTTGTAAAGCTGCAATTAACATACAAATTTCTGGAATTTTTACCTAGCTTGTGCGTCTGATCATCAATTATTTATTAATTGGTGTGTATTCTATTCCAAAACAAAACCAAATGAGTTAAAAACTATTACAACACCTCTTCACCTGTCTCTCGCCATTCATTTTACCTTTGTCTGCGTAACCATGTTCATGCTGGTCAAGTTTTCCTCCCTTGCATCCCAGGTACATCCTACCATTCTATTTCTGATCTCTTCTCTATAAAGTCTCCAAGCGGTGGCTACTTATGTCTTTAAAACTAGCTTTATATATATATATATATATATATATATATATATATATATATATATATATTGTTAGTAGTCTGACCACTTCGGAGGTCATGAGGAGGATGAGACAGCAGCCACGAGCAACCCCATCGAACCTGCAAGTTCAAGAAACATGGTTGCCAGGATAGCGCGTGGACATCCAATTACCTAGATGTCGACGATAGGTAATAGGACTTGACATCAAGGAATGGTTGGTTGTTGATATATGAAGCCACTTCCCAGTCGGAGTACCTGCTCGTCCACGCCATGTTCGGAAAGTGGTGTGGATGTGCAGGTACTCCGACTGGGAAGTGGCTTCATGTATTAGCAACCAACCATTCCTTGATGTCAAGTTTAATTACCTATCGACGACATCCAGGTAATTGTATGTCCACATGCTCTCCTGGCAATCATGCTTCTGAAACTTGCAGGCTCGATGAAGTTGCCTGTGGCTGCTGTCTCATCCTCACAACCCCCCGAAAGTGGCTGGGGGACTACGAACAATATATATGAAGCCGGTTTTAAAGGCACAAGCAGCCACTGCTTGGAGACTTTATAGAGAATATATATCACAAACGATTTCATCTACAAACCGCCTGTGATACATAAGCTATCACAGATGGTTTCATCTACAAACCATCTGTGATAGTCAGCTATCACAGACAGTTCTGAGTTAATAACCATCTGTGATAGTCTGCATCACAGACGGTTCGAAAACCGTCTATGATGACCTTATGTCATTACTGACCCATAAAGTCAGACGGCTCACAAAACCATCTATGATGACGTTTTTGAACCGTCTGTGAAGACATTTTCTGTAGTAGTGATACCTTCTTGGTATAGGTAGACTGGTGTACTAAGATTCCTTTAGGGAAGTGCTTTAGCTGTGAGCCTAAGCAATACTTGGTATAGGTAGACTGGTGTACTAAGATTCCTGGCTGTTTCAATCTATACAACAACCTTTGTAGTTTGACGCTACACATGTTGCGATTAGTTTTATCAGGATCCAGAATTTTGACTCCTTCAGGACTCTCTCTCTCTCTCTCTCACACACACACACACACACACACACACACATATCCAATGATCCATATAAATATATGGTCACTACATCCATCAACTACATTGTTAAATTCATGCAAGCTGCCATTGATATTAAGTATCAGAACGTGGTTCCACTCATCACAGGTGAGTAGGTTTCATCATAATCGATGTTGGGTCTCTGCGTGAACCCTTGTGCTACAAGCCTCGCTTTATATCTTACCACCTGGTTTTTCACATTTCTCTCCCGGATGAAAACTCTTTTGGATCCTACAATGAACACTTTAGGAGGTGTTCAGGCAAAAGGACCGAATACTTTTGTTTTATTTAGCGAGTGCAATTCTGCCTCAATTGATTCTTTCCATTTGACCCAATTTGAGTGCTTCTAGTGGATTATTAGCTATTTGTGACTTGTCACTCCCTTAAGATTAGTGAAGGCATCTGGTGGATTATTAGCTATTTGTTGCAAATATATTATTCTCCAAACTTCCAGTTCTAAGTCTTTGGTGCATGGGTCTAAGGACTGAATGCCAATGACATTCCAATCCATTTCTCGACATTCTTTAGAGTGGTACCTTCCTCCCCCTAATGATAGGAAATTATCCTCATAAAAAAATACAATCAGCGTACCGAGCCGTGTGAAGATCCCCTGTCATAGCTCTAGGTATTTAATAATGATGGAGATTCAAAATCTACATAGGTCCCCAACTTCCGGTGAGGGCCCATGGTTGTACGCTGCGGTGGTGAAATCGACATGTATACAACACAACCGAATTTTCACATAAGGAAAATACTTGGCTCTTTTCCACACACTAATTACAAGGGGGAAATGGGGTGATATGCAGTTGGTCTGAGTTGGATTAATTCAGCAGCGTGCAGCACTGCGTGGCCCCAACAGTTGATGGGCAGCCTACAATTCTGTAAGAGTGACCTAGCAATAAGTTTTATTCTTTTAATTAATGATTCTGCGAGGCGATTTTGAGTGTGGACATGTGGTACCGAGTGTTCTACTTTAATGCCCAGAGCTATACAATAATCATTAAATGCCTTTGAGGTAAACTCGCCAGAATTGTCCATTCAAATAGAATTAATCCGCTAATCCAGAAAATTGGCTCTTAATCTGATTATTTGGGCAATTAACTTTGCAAAAGCATGGTTCCTTGTCGACATCAAGCAAATATGAGACCATCTAGTAGAGACATCTAACAGCACCATAAAGTATCTAAAGGGGCTCGACAAGGGTTGGATAGGTCCCCAAATAGCATCTTGAATTCTCTCTAGGAAGCTAGGTGATTCATCTCTTAGTTTCAGATAAGAGGGTGTAGTAATCAATTTTCCTTTAGCACGGGCAGGACACATGAAAACTTCAAATCTAGGAAAGTATGTAGTTTATGTTATGGCCAAGAGAATTATTAATAAATTTTCGTATCATACCCAAACCAGGATGACGCAGACGATCATGTTGGATCTTAAAATTTTCTGGGTGCTTAAAAATTGTTTTCATCGCAACATAAACTTTAGGTTTTATATATGTGTAGTACAATCCTGATGAAAAAGCAGGGAGTTTTTCGACCACTTGCTTCTGGCATCCATTAGACTTAGTCATGAGTAGGTATTCTATATCATTCTCATTATCGGTTTCTACATGAAATCCGTTTAGACAAATGTCTTTAAAATTGAGGAGGGTACGTTTAGATTGGGGATACATAAGAGTATCCTCAACAGTTATACAGGTACCCATAGGGAGAACTATAATGCCCCTTCCAGTGCCGACAATAAGAACATCGCTTCCAACAATGGTCATAATATTCCCAATTTTCTTAGTTAATGTCTGGAAATATTTAGTTTCCCTAAAAATTGAATTAGTGGTGCGACTGTCTACAAGACAGATTTCCTCTCCCGCCATTGGATCGTACCGAGTTGTTCTATATTTAAAATCTGGTTTATTATCAAACAATTATTAAGCAGGAAACATAGTTCGAAATGTAGAACAAACATATACCAATAAAATAATGAATTGAATAATTTGGCAAAAAAAAACAAAGCCAAGAGTTCAACTTAAGCAAATAATGAAAGATAAATGCTCAACATGAGCATGAATAAACCAATGTTCATCAAGAACTAAAACTACACTGATTTGCAAAAATTCATCTAAGGAGACTACTTCAGGTCTCCATATAGATCCTGATTGTCCTTATGGAGGTCCAGGAGCTCCAACTAAAGAAGATTGTTGTGATCCATGGATGTTCCTTCTCCTTGAGCCGCATCATCAAGAATCATGTAATTTGTCTTCTCAACGTCCTGGCTAGGAGACGGTCCATTCAGAGCGGGCTGAGCGGCGAAGTGAGCCTCGACTTTGTTCCCCTGAGTCTTCTTGACTCAACCAGTGGATTGCATGTAGAGATTCACCAAATGCTACAGGGTGCGGCAAGTGCGCGACCAATGGCTAGTGCAACCACATCGGAAACAAATATGTGGCGGATGAGCAGTCTTGCTGACTGATTCTTGCTTCCAGGCTTCCCTTTGCCTGATGCTCTACCATGGGGTTTACCCCTGCCTCTCTGCACCCCCGACCTTCTTTCATTTACCCCATTCTGTTTTGGACCTTTTTCGTGGTCCTGGCTTCTACCAGCCTACTGAGCATTGGCGTGTGTTTCAGGCACAACCATTGTTCTGGTGGACGTATCTGATGGTTTTCCATCATAAGTTCTGTATATTTCCCTACTTCCAGCAAAGTGTACATCAACTCAGAATACTTCAAGTACTTCACATTGCGGTACTGTTGCTGCAGTACCCTCATATTGGGGTGGAAGGTGCACAAAATCTTTTCTATCGTATCAACTTTTATAAATGTCTGGTTACCTAACCTTAATTTGGAGGTAAGTTTGTGCATGACAGAGTTATATGCTGTCACAGTTTTAAAATCCTAAAAGCGTAGGTTAGTCCATTCTTGTTGTGCTTCTGGGAGTAGGACAAATCTCTGCTGGTTGTAGCGTTCCTTCATGGAATTCCACAATGTCAGTGGATCATCCTCCATTAAGTATTTAGACTTCAGGTCTGCATGGAGATGGTGCCTCAGGAAGTGCAGGGCCGCATACTTGGCACCCTTAGGGATGGCAGGGGCACCAGCTTCTGGCTTGATGATGGCGGCTCTAGGAGATTGAGACTTCAAGTTGATCTTTGCGTCCATCGACCAGGTGAGGTAGTTGTTGCCATTCAGGGCAAGCTCAACGAATTCTTTCTTTGCAATGTCTAACATCTCCTACATCATGTTCCTGCAATGTTCAGTTTTACTACATGTAAAATAGAATCTAAAGCATGGAAATTGTGAAATCAAGAAAGATTGGTTTGACATCTATTTAACATATATTTTTATGAATTTTCCTAGTAATTATCATGATTTTCTGCTAATTAATGAAGTCTATGGATAATTTCCAGAATTATCAATATGACAGAAAAAATTTTCAGCAAATAAAGCTAGGGAAAATAATACCCATTAGTATGGAGCTTCCAAGGTGTGCTAATACTAAAAATTCATAATTTTATGGAATCTCGTATGCCTAAAAACCATGTTTCTAGAATTATTTAAGGTTAACGCATAAAAATAAATAATATTAAAGCAAATAATCATAAACCGAGGGTCTAAAATATAAAATAACCATGAAACATACTAATCTGTCACAAAAATCAAATTTTTGAAGAGTTATTATGCAAGAATAAATAAAAATCCGAAATCCGTCGTAATTTCCCAAAACTATAGGGGATTTTCTGCAAAATTAATTTATCCGCGAAATTTTTCTCGTAATTTTCATAACTCCGGGGGCCTTTTTGAAAAATTTTAGGATTTCCATTTTTTTCTCATGACTTTTTTCTTTGTTGGTGGGTCGGGTCGGCCCATAAGGCCAAGGCGCCCTGCTAAGGCCGAGTTAAAAGGGGCGCAGGAAACTAGGGTTTCCCCCTGGCTGGCAGCGGCACATGGGTGTGCGAGTGCAATGCGGTTGGCAAGGTGCGGCCTCGGGCCGGCTTGCGTGGGTAGCGGCGGCGCTGTCCTAGGCCAGCGTGGCTATGCATGAGTCACGCGATGGCGCGGCTTCGGGCCAGCGGTGCACAGTGGCGACGGGCGCGCGGCACGACACGACGACGTTAGGTCGACAGCGACATGCCAATGAGGTTGTGCGCGGTGGGAGTCGGTGTCGGGCCAACGACGGCGGTGGTCGACTCACAGATCGCAATTTTTTTTGCGTGAAGCATAAAGACAAAAAAAATTTAGATAATGGAAGTACAACTTTCGGCCTCTATACCAACTAGGGATGCACACAGCCATTACACCACCACCAGCTAAAAACGTAAAACAAAAAACGGCCAAAAGCCAACAATAACAAACAATTTGTCATGCAAAGGCTAACTTAAAAAAACCACCTAGCCCCACCTCCGGGACCAACAGGGAGATCATCCACACGTGAACAGCAGCTGCGCAGCCAAGAGGTGATGATGGGTCAGTCTCCGTAGCGACGCCTCCAAGAAGGGATAGACTCACGTCGTTGTCGTCGGATCCAACCAACAAATGTCAGATCAGGAGTTTTCACTCTTGAGCTCAGGCACTGGTGCCCCAAAGCAATGCCTTCAAGAAGGTAACGCTGCTCAGGTTGATGTCGTTGCAGGATCCAACCAGCGAAGGCCAGATCAAGAGTTTTCACCCCGGGTCGAAGGTACCAGCGTGCTAAAACCACGCCACAACACGACCTCATCGCTGGATCCAACCAATGAATGCGAGATCACGAAGACGACGACCACAACATCCCTAACGCCAACCGCCGCCAGCACGAAGGAAGGCGACGTACACCACAATCCACACGTCGGCCGGTTAACAACTGTCCATCGGGGAGGAGCCGAGCGCTGCACAATCCACCGCCACCGAGCCATCGCGATCTCTACCAACCGCGCCACATCTGGATCACCTCCGTCGTCATGCCAGTCGGCGGAGAATGGCCCCGGATCGCCATGCGCTGAAGATGAGCCAGCGGAGAAGGACCTCAGATCCAACCCCGACGAAACTCCACACCGTTGAAAATCGGCGGACAGACGTCGGGCGTCGAGAAAGTGATGCAGATCAGATCAGGTGCCACCACCGAGAAGAAGAAGCCTCGCCACCGCCACTGGCCGGCTGGTGGCGGCCGCCGACGGCGGCGGCGAGGAGGAAGGGAGGAGGAGAGGAGGGCTTGTTTGGCGGCGGCTAAGGGTCTTTTTAGTAAAGATTAAATCTAATTGCGACAATTAGCAGCAATTAATCGTAGTTATCGATTAAACAGATCTAAAACCACAATTATCAATTAACATATCTAATCGGGTTCAAGCAAATTAATCTACCAAATTAATTAATAGCGAATTTAGAGATTGAAAGATGGAATTCCGACGACATACTGGTCCGACTGTGCAGAGCGTTTCGTACTGATAACGTGTTGAAGAATGTAGTCTTTGTAGGATAAAATCAACCAATCACCAATAATAAATAATCAACAGAGACACAATAGATAGAAACCTCTTTATTAATTGATCGATTTCTTTTTTTAGTATAGAGAGATTCTATTTAAAGACTAAAATCTATCCAAGATAGCCAGCGCTGTGGACAGAACTAACGTAACTTGCGTTTGCGTTGGCGTTGGCGTAGGCGTAGGCGTAGGCGTAGGCTCGTGGTCGGACTGACGGTCATCCACGTACATGCGCGAGGTCGATCACGAGGTCGCGCGTGTGCGTGCCATGCATTTTGGTTTGCCGCGCGCGCGTGCACCAGAAAGAAAACCTAGGTTGCGCCCGCCAATGGATTTACGTGTCGGTGTCGGCTGCCGCGCGCCACGATCCGCGCCGAGCCGCCGCTACGAGCACTGTACAGGCCGGCACGCGCGCTAGCTCTTCTCCAGTGACGCGCGCGACGGACTGGCGGGCGCGCGGGCGGGCGTGGCGTGGGCGCATGGCAAAGTAGTGTAGGATCCCCTGTGGGGCCCAGTGCTTCCCTACACGTCAGGGCATGACCTGGACATGGCCCCATCTTGGACCGGAGAACCCAGTGGGCCCCACCGTTTCTCTGGATCTGGACCTATCTTGGGCCTTGTTGGCCCATTAACTCATTAACCTTCCCTGGAACTCGATCTGTCCTCTTTCTCAAAAAAAAAAACCTCCCGTGCACGATTGAGTCCTAATAAGTTGGACAGGTGGACTGATTAGCTTATTAATTCATCAGTCGTCTCGCGGCCAATGCGGTCTCGAAACGTATATGATACCGTAATCATGTACCGTATCATGCACTTACGAGGCCAATGCGGTCGCGAAACGTATATGATACCGTGATCATGTACCGTATCATGCACTTACGAGACCAATGCGGTCGCGAAACGTTTATGATACCGTGATCATGTACCGTATCATGCACTTACGAGGCCAATGCGGTCGCGAAACGTATATGATGCCGTGATCGATCATGTACCGTACTTACGAGATGGAGTACTTCAAGTACGTACGTCCAGATTCCGCTGGTACGTAACGTACGTACGTATACGTGCTAACCCCGACCGTAACATGTGCTAGATTACTGTGTTATTGCTGCATGGAAGTACCTCCTTACGTACACATGCATGCATGCAGAGATATATCTAGACGATCGATCAATATGCCGAGTATTCCGCGCGGATGCACATCACGATCGATATATCACATGGACGGGCAATTTCGACTAGCAATATCTCTGACCGGTAGAAATAGTTTAACAAAAAAGCACATTTTTTCTCACATGTATACACTAGTATACAAGTATACGTGTACGTTCATTTCTAACCATACGGCTATATTTATTTGCACGTGCATGCGGCGGCGGACCTAGAATTTTTAAGATAGATGTTCGGAGTTGAGAAAATATTGCTGAATGGAAAAAAAGAAAAGTCCTCAGTGGCAGAAATTAAAGTACAAATTATCCCTACAAAAAACAGCTCAATATAATGTAGAAAAATTACTAAATAATTAAGAAAAAACAATTTTAGCTCAACTACTCTTCATGCAATTTTTGGAACAGTCATTTTATTTCTTTCTTCCTTACAACCACCTTGCTAACTTCTTCAAAATTTCATGCTAGTCAATTTAAAAGTTCAAGAAAATTTTATTTATTATGTGAGTCTAACTAGCAGTATCCCACAAATATTTGAAATCTACAAACTTCTTCTTTATTTTTGAAGATTATATGATCTACATTTCACAAAGACACAATTATTCAATTAACTATTTGGGATTGATCGATTTCGGTATTGGCAGGGAGAGTGGGAGGCCGGACGCAACTCACCTAGGATGAGACTTCGCCGCAACGCCAGCCACTCCCTACTCCCTACCGATTTGGCGATTTGGGATTGGGTTACCACAATTCATTTTAATTCGTTTATCATTCAAACTTCAAAGCTCTAATATCTAGTTATCTACAATTCGCAAAACCGTTATGCCAATTTGGCGATTTGGGATTGGGTTACCTAGCTGGCTGGTTCGGGGAGACGCCGAGATGGGGACGTCGGGGTTGGGGTCTCAGGGAGGTTCGGGAGGACTACGGGGAGTTCGAAGTGGCAGAGGCGCCGAGTCGAACAGAGCCCAGAGGCCCAGAGCGGCAGAGCCTGGAGGGAGTCGGGGTCGGAGCCTCGGAGGTTGCCACTCGACACCAGGGGGTAGGGATGGACCCTCGCCACTCATTGGTTGCCAGTCGCCCAGTCTGAGCCCGGCTCGTGGGCTCGGTCAACGCCCAGCCCAGATGCGGATGCGGTCGCCCATGCCACTGGCCAGGCCGAGTCGGTCGAAGGTCAGAGGCTCGGTGCTTGCCCTCGGTCGCTCGGAGCTAGAGCACAGGAGCAAGCGCCAGGCGAGCAACCGCGGCACGGAGCATCGGAACAGAGCAAGCCACCGCTTGTGAGATCGAGATGTTAGTTGATTTGGGATTTAGGGTTTGTCGGTTTGAGGTCTAAGGGTTGAGGAAATAGGCTTGGGCCTTTGAACTTCCTGATTCTGGGTTGTCTTTGTATCTGTGTGGCTCATCGGCTTGTGCTTGTGACGCTGTTCACTGGTGGTCGGGTGGTCAGTCCGACGCCTGAGCCCGACAGGATGTGATTTTCATGAGGTATAATAGTGAATGAACTCAATTTCTAGTATATACATATATTATACCTTATATATACTGAATTTTTGCCCAAAAAATTTGGGTATTCAACGGAACACCTATGAACCAACGAGGATCCAGCCCTGCGTACGTGCGTGTCTAGCTTAAGTTGTACCTCACGACGAATTCTTCTAGCCGGTGGCGTAGCCAACCTGTTCCTGTGGATTCAATTGACCCTACAGGTTTTTGCAAAAAAAAAAACCTAATTAGTACTAATATTTATATATAGTCTAAATATTTTATAATAGTTGATCCCACGTATTTTGAGATCTGTCTATGCCACTGCTTGTAGCTAGTATATACTAGCTACAGTTCACATGTCGTAGAGAGACTTTTGACACTAGCGTCCAAGGCCAATCCTCTTGTTGATCAGTGATAGCCACTCGATCGATCGATCGATCTATATATCCATTGGCATTATGCGACCGTGCATGCATGCATGACAAGGAAATGAAGCTAGCACACGTAGGTACGTAGTGTGGTCCGTGTGTACTAGCTCAGAGTTACGAGACTATCTACTCGAGAATTGTGTGTATCCGATCCGATCAGAAGTGGAATGGAAGCAAGGCTATATATGGAATGCTCTCCAATGTAGAAAGGACAGAATATTGGTGGTGGTCATCACTGATTTTGTATATAAAAGAGAGAGAGAAATGGTAAGAAATCCCACATAATATGTCGATGCCAGCAACATTCTAATCGAAATGGTAATCAAGAGAACAGGAGAAAAAAAATCCGAACAAATGGGCTGGTTCTGCTACTAGGTTGGACCAGAGGAAGGAAAGGATGTATGCCCATGAATTACTCTGCCCCCACAAGCCACCATGGCACGCATCCGGATCCTACTGCAGAGGTTCATCGTATGAATGTGTGTTTTACGGAAAGTGAACAGCGTAGTGCGGCAGCAACAGAGGAGGAAATATTGCTGTAATTTTGCTGTAGCAAAACACTGTAGAACTTGATCTTGGCCTTTGTGTTTTTTTTATCAAACGGTAAAAATAGCTCTTAATACCCTATATACTGTAGATCCTCTGCGTTAACTCCTTCAACATAGAGGATCTCAATCCCTTGGAACTAGTACTAACTGGCCAAATGGTAAAGAAAGAAAGAGAGAATACAAATTAATCACTAAAAAATGTTTTTTTAAATAAAATACAACCACAATCCAAACTTCAATAATGCAAAATCGCAAAAAACAAACCCCAAACCCGCAGAAAAGCCAAATGAAATTCAATTCATTGCCAAGAGAAAAAAAAAACCAGATTACTTAATTACCCCCAAGAAACAATATTATATACATTTTTATCCAAGCACAAAAAAATAGTATAAATTGTTCCTCCCTTCTCCGTCCATCCAACCCAACCCTTCCCTGAGCTTGGACTTCTTGTTGAGTAGCTGTACACTTGTATGCCTGCTTGGTCAGCGAGGGGGTTGGCGGCGGCTGCTGTGAGTGAGTGGTGGCATTGGTGAGAGTTCCGGCGATGTCGGAGGCTGACCGGATACGCCTCCGCGCGGCGGCGCTGACGCTCGACGGCGGGGTCAGGGACAAGCCGGACACAAAGAAAGATGTGTTTGCGGATCTTGGCTCGCCGGTGTCGCCGCTGCCGCTGCGGCCGAGCGCGGCCGCCACGCCGTCGACGTCCTCGTCGTCCGCTGGGTCGGCCAAGTCACCGGCGCTGTGCAATGAGGCGACGGCCGCCGCCAGGGAAGGAGGACGGGGGAGCCACTCGGGTGAGCTGGTGGTGGAGAGCAATCCGCCACGGCCGCCGGGGCACCGGCGCTCCGGATCTGGGCCGCTGATTTTCTCCGGCGGCAGCAGCAGCGCGGGTAGCGGAGGAGGCTGCGGCGGCGGGAGCACGGCGAGCTCGCCGCTGGTCAATGCGCTCCCCACCGGTAACATCTGTCCGTCTGGTCGTGTCGCGGGCGCAGCGGCTGCGCCGCGGCCGCGCACCCGCCCAGACGTGCTCGGATCCGGCACCGGGCACTACGGCCACGGCAGCATTATGCGGGGCGGCGGCGGAGGCATGGCTCCCGCTAGAAGCAGCATTGACGCCAACACCTCGAGGTCTCCGGCGAGCTGCCTGGCGCCACAGGGCAGCAGTGGGAGTCTGCAGGAGGTGACTCGGGCCGGGAACGAGTGGTACAAGAAGGGCCGGTATGGCGAGGCGCTGCGGCACTACGACCGGGCAGTGGCGCTGTGCCCGGACAGCGCCGCATGCCACGGCAACCGCGCCGCCGCGCTCATCGGACTCGGCCGCCTAGCCGAAGCGCTCCGCGAGTGCGAGGAGGCCGTCCGGCTCGACCCGGCGAGCGGCCGTGCGCACGGCCGCCTCGCCGCGCTATGCCTCCGGTGAGATTCTTTCGCTTGTGTATGCATATGTGCTGCATTGAACTACACTGCACTGGAATCCCATATAGATTCACAGATCTCGCCTTCTTGTTGCTGCTGCCTCCTGTGTGCTATACTTTCTTACAGATTCTGCCTGACTTATTCGGTTGGTTGATCCAATAGGGAACAATTATGCTACTCCTTACCTATCCTTTCTCCTTCGTTCTTGGTTGTCTGATTTGAGGTCAGTACAGTTGTGGTTTGCCATGCTGATCGTTAGCAGATGCTCTTTTTCTTGTTTTGGAAGCAAAAGTATTGATTTTGCAGTTAACTTGTGTGCTGCGAGGATGGGAAATTTTTTATCTTTGGTTGGTTTGTAGTGAATTAATGTTGTCTTAATACGATTCACGTCACATAATGTAGTTGAAAGAGATTGCTTACCTGTACTGTACATTGTATTTAGACCGCCAATGCGCAGAATTGTAGATTAGTTGTAAATTGTGGTCCTAATTTATTCAATGTTGACATGCGTATAATCAATTTGTGGTGGTTGTTGGAATTGTTACTGAAATGGCACCATGATGGCTACATTGCAGGCTTGGGATGGTTGAGAAAGCAAGGAAGCACTTCACGCTGGCTGACCCTGCTGAGTTGCAGAAGCTGCACGAGGTGGAGAGCCATCTGGGGAGATGCATAGATGCAAGGACAATCGGAGATTGGAAGGGTGCTCTAAGGGAAGTAGATGCAGCAATTGCCAACGGAGCGGACTCCTCTCAGTTGGTAACCTCTCCTTATAGTTTGTGCTTTTTATGCCTAAAAATGTATTGTTCTTTGGTCAGCGTTAGAGTTCAGTCGATCACAATGGAATCATATTTCGCCTGCAGCTTCTTGCCTTAAGGTCTGAAGCACTTCTCCGGCTTAACAAACTAGAGGAGGCTGATTCAACTATTACGAGCTTGTTGAAATTGGACAATGCATCGCTATCTTTAATGTCAACCAAACTATCAGGGATGGTAGCTGATTCATATGTACATGTTGTCCAAGCTCAGGTCAACATGGCATTTGGAAGGTGCACTTCTCACACCTTGAGAATCATGATCATTTTTCTTCTTTTTCTGGGTTGTAGCAACATAAGTATTCAAGTTGTTTTCTGCAGGTTTGATGCAGCTGTTGACATGGCTGAGAAGGCTAGACTTATTGATCCTGGAAACGCAGAGGTTGGAATAATTCTAAATAACGTCAGGCTAGTTGCACGGGCTCGAGCACAGGGGAATGAGCTTTTTAAGGCAGGCAAATTTGCCGAAGCGTCTATAGCCTACGGTGAAGGGCTCAAATATGAGCCCTCAAATTCAGTACTGTACTGCAATCGAGCAGCTTGCTGGTCAAAGTTAGGTCGGTGGGTGAAAGCTGTTGAGGATTGCAATGAGGCCTTGAGAGTCCAACCTAATTACACCAAGGCTCTCTTAAGACGTGCAGCATCCTATGCAAAGGTGGTATTGACATGCATCACCATGTTTCTCATTATTCATCCATTGTGGTATTGACATCTCCCTATTAACCTTTAATTAGCTTGAGAGTTGGGCTGATTGTGTGCGGGACTATGAGGTGCTTCACAAGGAGCTTCCTGGCGACACGGAGGTTGCAGAGTCATTGTTCCATGCCCAAGTCGCATTGAAGACAACCCGTGGTGAGAAGGTATCAAATATGAAGTTCGGACGAGCGCTTGAGACAGTTACCGGCCTAGAGCAACTCCAAACCGCTATACATTCACCTGGTGAGTTTTTCCCCTGCGAACTTTTGCTGGTGCACCCTAGGTCCCTAGCCTGTTATAATCTTTTCATCTAGTCACTGAATTATAGTAGTGCTAGTATTGTGGATAATCAGGATTATCCCTGTTCTTATTCTCATGCATTTCACTAGTTTTGACTTACAAAATACAATATGTCTTTCATTTATTTAATCTGTATTCAGTATTCACTTTACAATATGGCCTGAATATGATTTAAGTGGGGATTTCTGCAGGGGTATCTGTTATTTACTTCATGGCGACAATGAATCAGCAGTGCACACAGATTACCCCATCCGTGGACTCTCTTTGCACTGAGTGCACTTCAGTGAATTTTCTGAAGGTAATCCACCTAACATCTCTCTCTCTATCAACTGTCGCAATCAAACACATTTGAAAAAAGTTTCCAAGTTGCTAATCAATCGTCTGTATGCGAACTTGCAGGTAAATGTTGATGAGAGCCCTATGGTAGCAAAGGCAGAGAATGTGCGCATAGTCCCAACTTTCAAGATATACAAGGATGGTGCAAGAGTGAAGGAGATGATCTGCCCTAGCTTACACGTCTTGCGCTATTCGGTGAGGCACTATGCTGTCTCCAATTCTTGAGGAGGTCTTACTAGTGGCACTCATATCTCTTTGATGCATAGAATCCCCTGGTCGCCTGCCCACGTTTTACCAACAAATTGTTCTACATAGTCAGCCTCCACAGCATCTCACCAGCTGCATAGTAATTCTCCATTGAGCACATCGAGATAATTAAACTTGGTGTACGAAGAATTTCCTAGTACTTATCTTTCCTTTCCCCCTCCTGCTGCAACTCCCGACCATTTATTCGGCCAACCTTATGCAATTCTTGGATCATTTAGGCTCCTTCGATCGCTTATTCCGACCAATCATTCGACCAACTTTAAGCAATTCTTTCATCTCTTACGCTCTGCTGTGCCACCTCATACACTCCTCAAGAAAGACTGTTGCTGATGTTATTTAGATGCATGTTGCTAGAGAGAGGAAAGGATGAGAGGAGGCTGGTTGGTTTTTTCATTACATGTACATATACCATATAGCAAAACATCAAACCCATTGGAAGAGTTATTATATGGATCAGGGATGGTGGTGGTACCGTTTTTGGTGGTGGATGGAGTACAGGGCTTATTTGCCATTGTAGAGAGAAGATAGACGAAGAAAGACAATGTAGTTGGTAGGGAGATAAATTAAGAGGGAGGTGGTGGTGGGTGTCATTGATGTCGTTTGCATATGTATGCCTCTGGTGGTCTGTGGCGCTGATACATACATGCTGACATTTCTATGAATAAAAATAGTCCGACATTCTTTTTCATTTTTTACTCAAGCTGCAATCTGCTTCCGTTTCTGAGTTGTTGTGGTGCTGAACCTTGTTTCCATACTTGCAAATTTTCCATTTATATGATCTCGAATATCCGTATAATTTCTGTACCTACAGCCTACAGGCCTGTGCTAATGTTGTTTTAGTACTACTACTATACTTGTTGATCGAGCAGACATGCAGAATGCATAATTTCTGTACCTACAGCCTACAGGCCTGTGCTAATGTTGTTTTAGTACTACTACTATACTTGTTGATCGAGCAGACATGCAGAATGCATTTAGTACTAACATGAGAATCCATGGTGGTGAGAATAAAGAAAGCACAGGCCCTATGTATCTTTTGTTTCCATGGCTGGTCATCATAACTGTGGATATCGTGAGGATATGTTCACGATTTTAAAATGATAATACAATTAACAATGGTGGTAAGAGTTTGTCGAAACACTCGTTTTTGGCAAAATTCAGGTTCAGTTAATCAGTAGGCGGTCAGACCGGCCTTGGTGGCAGTTTGACTAGACACCTCTGGCGGTCAGACTGGCCGTTGGGCAGGTCAAGTGGCTGGCGGTCAGACCGGTCTGACCAGTTATAAAGGTGACTTTTGAGTTAGGAGCCGAGCTAAAAATAGAGGGTGTAGACAAGAGATGATTATTCTACACTTGGTCTTATATATTTTACAGCTTTGAGCCAAAGTTCTATTTGTTTTAAATTTTCAAAGAGGTTTCAGATTTTCAGAGAGGAAATTTGGCTAAGTCCCTATGCTGGGCGGTCAGACGGCTAGGGGGCGGTAAGACCGGTTTTGCCCTGTTCGCTGGCCGACTTGGTGGCAATGTTCGTAGGTTAGGTCAATTTTATGGATTTCAGTGCATATGTGTTGCATGATGCATATTTTAACTAACATGGGTCAAGTTGCAAAGAACTTCTTCGCAAAATCGATTTCTTGGTCTATTGTTGTGTAGGAGGCTTGGAGGTTAACGACGGTCAACGGCGAGGATGATCGGGACTAGGTTTGGAGAGCTAAGGTTCAGAACTATCAAGGATGCTAGGTAAAGTCAGTGGACTCAAGCATGGCGCAAAATGGACAAGTATGACTGAACGGGAAGTTCGGTGTGACGTGTTGCATCAAGCGGCACGGGGTCGGTACAAGTGCTATGGTGGTTTCGGTGGGAGCCAAATGAGAGAGACTTACCGACATAAAGAGAGTCATTGATCAACCTACAAGTGGCGAAGTATGAGATTGCTTCATGAAAGATTGGACTCGGTCTTTTTGAGAATGATCGAGAAGGAGTATTTTAGTAACTTCACTAAAATACCGTTTTGGTGACCTTTTGCTAAACCGCAGCGCAAGACGGCGCAAGAAGAGGCAGTTTAGGTCAAATGAAGATAAAGATCATGAACAAACGGATTCGGGAAACCCGGTTCATTATCCGCTTTGAGAAGCGTGTGTGAGTGTAGACCCATTTGTGTGTGGGTTTAACGGGTGCCCGTTAGGGTCTTCTCTCTCAGTCTAACCTCCACTATAAAAGGGAATGTTTTCAAGTCTAACCAAGAGAAAAATCCAGATGTGGAGTTTTCAAGCCTTTCCAAGAGAAAAATTCTAATTTGTATTTTGAGGATTTTGGAGTAGTTGAGGTTAGGGTTTGTGAGAGATGGATTGATTGTGTGCTTAAGTGTTGAGCTTTTCTCCTCTATGGTGGAATAACTGTAAACCAACATCTATCTCAAATCAATAAAAAGTAATATTTCTCCAAGATGAGTCTCTTCTTATTCTTGCTCTCACTTTGGTGTTTTTTAGGTTTTTGACAATCCTTTGATTTTCCTTTAATTTCTTGCGGTGATCTTGCTTGTTGTGACATGTGGGAATGCATTTAAGATTATCTTTTATCCACGAGCAAGTTTTAGGATCAAAGTTTGATTTTTCAAAGTTCTTGTGCCCTCCTTCCCTCATCTATGAAATTCATAGAACTTTGGCTTTGATCTTCCTGATCATCGATTGGAATATGTTTCTAACCTTTTTTATGAGTTATGGTTGAAATTTGAGGGGATTTGAATCACCGAATCAAAGGTTGAGCCGATTTGTGATTTTGATTTCGTGTTGATTTCACTGTTCGCCGGGCTGAAGGTCAGACCGCCCCTGGAGAGAGGTCTGACCGCTAGGCCAATGGTCAAACCGCCCAACCTTAGAGGTCTGGTCGCCCGACTCACTTTGATGAGTTTTTGGTGTTTTTAGTTATGCTTCGGGTTTCGATTAGATTCAATACAAGATTTTCATTGTGCTTGTTCGTTGATCTTTCATAGTTTTCATAACTATTAGAGAGAAAATAGAGTTGAATCGGGAAAAAGAGATAGTGCTCCTATTTACCTCCTCTAGTAGCTGTTTCGCTCCAACAGTAACACTTGTCATCCAGCAACCAGCAATGCACTTATAACCGTGAGAAAGAGAAGACTTTTCATCTGTGGATCGAAGATCCGAGGCAATGCTATTTTTCGGAGCTCTGGAAGCCTGCAAGAGCTGGCCCTTTTCTGAATGTGATGGTTTGTTGGCAATTGATTGGTCTTGCAACACTCCTAGTTAGTAGGAAAAAAAAAAGAGGTGCTATCTACTGCAATGCAATTTGATTATCCAATCTTTAGAATCATAGTCCAGTGCAAACCCTTTTTCCTTTTGTTGGTTGGACTGACCATCTTCATGAACCAGGCAAGATTCGTATGCACGCCAGAATTCTGCCAAGTTTGAAATCTCAATGATGACACTGTAGATCGATGGTAGAGCCCATCGTCCGGTTGGCCCCTACTTCGTACTACTGCTACATGTTGGTTCCTCAGCCATGACCCTAAACGTGATGCTACACTACACTTGAGATCGACTCTCGGTAGATCTGAAGGCCAGAACAGATGACGATCTAGTGCGCAGATTATTTGATCCGTTGGGCGTTGGCTCGCTAGCATTATTGTACTGCTTGGGATTGGATCTGTTCCTGCCGGCCACTGGCACTGGCAGAGTGAGTCTCTTTCGAAATTGTCTCCGGCCTGGATCGATGTTGTTTTCAACAAGAAACAAGGTGGGAGGCGTTAAATGATGAACAGGTAAACAGCCTCGTGGCTGGAGCTACCTGCGTTAAAACAAAGCTAGTCCTGTGGTTCTGGCTCCATCGATTCTGATTTAATCATCAGTGGCGGATACGGCTCAGAAAAAAAAGAAGAGCGGAGGCGTAAGTGAGCTGTCGGGGTATCTCTATTGGGTTGAACGGGAGCACAAGCGGTCAACATTAGACTTATTTACTAAAAACTGAAATTTGAGTGAGGCCTGAGACCCATTCAACATTCTTTGGATCCGCTCCTCCCGATCATATATAGGAATCTTCAATGACGATGCGCAACGTATGTATTGGACTCGAAACGTACGGCTCCACATTATGCATGGTGTGTATGAAAACAGCACAGATTTCGGCCATCGATCGTTAATTCTCTAGCTAGTTGTGCGCCTACTGCAGTGCTATTTTTAGATAATGGAAGAGAAAAAAATCTCTCTCGTCATCTACATCAAAGATGCACACAACCCATTTTATTAAAGGAACAAGAGTATCAAAATAACCAATGCCATTAAAAGTGGCTTAAAGACTTACAACCACCAAACAAATGAAAATTAAACTCAATCATTGCAAATTTTGTGACTAAGCCGCCACCTATGAGAATTGAGGATTTGCTTCACCACAAACTCCAACCTTAGGCTTCTATCCAACATGTACTCCTTCTGGGCCTATTTTTTGTAAATTTGCCCAAACACACAGTCAGAACCCACACAATAAGATAACCTGCAAGGGATTAGTGACAATCTTTTTGTTAAAAACAACATCATTCCGACAAAACCAAATAGACCAACATAAGGCACCAACTCCCACCAGGAGTTGTGACTTTAACTTTGTTGGAATACCGGCTAACAAAGTCCCAAACATGTTTGCTATGCTCTCGGGGGGGGGGGGTAAATTAAACGCACATTGAATAACCCACCATGCAAGACATCCAAAGGGGCAGTCAATAAAAATATGTTGAATTGTTTCCTCTTTAATACATAAACAACACTATTTGCTTCCCCTCCAATTTCTTTTAAGCAGGTTATCTTTAGCTAATACTACCCCTCTTTGGAGATACCATAGGAATATTTTCACTTTTAAGGGAATTTTAATTAGCCAAAAAAAATCCTAATGGGGACTTGAAAATTGTTAATTAGAGCCCCATATAAAGATTTTACCATAAACAGTCCAGATTTATTTAAATTCCACCTGAAGACATTCTTTTGAGAACTTAAATGTAAATTAGAAATTCTCAAAATTAACCCATTCCAAGCATGTAACTTGGCCCCAATAATAGGTCTTCGAAAAGAAATATTTAAAGGAGTTGATCTCATAATATTTACCCATGTATCCTCCTTTCTTCTTATCACATTATAAAGAAGTGGATATTGTCCTTTCAGTGGAGAATTTCCTAACCATATATTTTTCCAAAACCTAGTTTGCATTCCATTTTGAACCTGGAATGACCTAAAGCGAAGAAATTGTTCTTTAATTTTCAAAAGACCCGACCAAAAATAGGAAGTCACAGGCTTATTAACTACCTGCGAAAGACTATTGTCACCCAAATATTTCCTTGTTAGCAACGATTGCCAAACACCTTCTTCATTAAGCAATTTAAATAACCATTTCCCGAGCAATCTTTTATTTTTTTTTTGTGTCTAAGTTATGAACGCCTAGACCGCCATGCTCTTTGGGCGAACAAACAAAACTCCATTTAGCAAGTATATACTTTCGTTTATGATTGTTGCTCTGCCAAGATCGATAATAGTCAAGTCTTTTGAGAATCTCTCTAGGAACTTCAGAAAAAGAAAATATAAGCATTGGAAGACTACTGAGTACCAAGTTAATAAGCACTAACTGTCCCCCCACAGACATATTTTTTTCCTTTTTCAACTGCTAAGCTTTTTCTCAATTCTATCCTCAACCTCTTTTCAATCACTATTCCTTAACTTTTTAAAGTGAATTTGCATACCTAAGTATCTGAAAGGAAAAACACGCACTTCACAACCAAATAATTATGTAAACTGAGGTTCAACAACTTTGGCAGAACCAAAACAGAAAATCTCGCTCTTATGGAAATTAATCTTTAAACCCGATAATTGTTCAAAGACACATAGAATAAATTTGAGATTTTTGACTTGTTCAAAATCATTATTCAAAAAGAGGATCGTGTCATCAGCATACTGTAAAATTGACAACATATTATCAATCAAGTGAGGAACTACTCCTGATAAAAGGTCTGCTTCTTTAGCTCTTGAGATAAAGATGGCAGGCATATCCACTACAAGGTTAAAAAGAATAGGGGACATATGATCACCTTGCCTAAGACCTTTCTGAGTTTGGAAAAAGGAACCAAGAGCATCATTGACTTTTATTCCAACACTCCCTCCCTTAACTAAACTTTCCACCCAGGAGCACCACTTAGCAGAAAAGCCTTTCATCCTCAAAGTTTGAAGTAAAAATGGCCATTTTATTTTGTCATAAGCTTTCTTGTTGGAAAAGTGGACAATATTTTACTTCTAGATTTTATTATGAAGCAAAGATCACAAATAACTAGTGATGCATAAATCGATACTAACAACAGGCTACACATTGCACTTCTAAACATACTCAATATCATGATTATGATAGAATATACTGGTCATACACACAACTTACAGTATAGGTCGATGAAGAACAGGAAGTAGTGCAAACTCGATGCTGTACAGATCGTAGATGTCGCAGTACATCAAGCGGTCGTGCAGATGCGCTGCCTAGAAACCTTATTGCCACCTCGTGCAGATGAACTCTGTGACAATGGTTCGGAGATACCGCTCACCCTCCTTCCCGGTGCACGCTGAGGAGAAGGGGCGGCTTGGTTCAAACAGCACAACCCTCCAGCACAAGAGAACAAAGAGGAAGAAGAAGAAGAAGAAGAAGAAGAATGGGAAAAATCTCCTCCTTGGTCTGGATGTCTCCAGATCATTTTAAGGGTCGATTTAATTACTCTCTAGTAACTGCTCAATAAAGCGCACATTAGATTAGAACACTGGTAACTGCTAATTCAAAACCAATTAATGGTAATTAAGTAGTATTTATTATATCCTGATTACACGTTGGTCTACAATTTTGACCAATGGTCTACAGCTTTGACTACGTTATTTAGATCACTCAGGTTTGACCACTTTATTTTGGCCACAGTGTTCTGACCACACTCTCTTAGAGTGATCCAAGGAAATCTCCAATAGAGGTCCAAGAGGATCTCCCGAGGAGGTCCAAGAGAAATCTCTATGGGAGGTCCAAGAGGATCTCCCGAAGAGGTCTAATGGGCACTACTACAGAAGCCTCATCACGACGGTTTGAATCGTCATCACGCGGTTTTCGAACCGTCTATATTTGTTGGTCTGTGATATCAGGTTATCCTGAGCGGTTCAAAACCGTGCGTGATACGCACTATCACGAGCGGTTTTTGTTGAAACCGTCGTGAAGGCTATTATCTGAGCGGTTTTCATCAAAACCGCTCGTGATCGAGAATATCGCTGACGGTTTTCATTAAAAACCGTCAGGAAGTTATTATCACGAGCGGTTCTTGTTCGAACCGTCTATGATGAGTTTTCACAGACGGTTCTTGTTTAGAACCGTCTGTGATAGCCTTTTCTGCGGCAAAAAAAAAAACCGAAAACGGCTGCTAAAACTTCGGAGGCCGTTTAGAGGCCCTAAACGACATTTTTTGGGGTTTTCACTTTTTCGAGGCCCTAAAGCTTTTCGTTAGCTTTCCAACAAGCCAAAGAACGTCGCAATCGGAGTTCGTATGCAAAAGTTATGATAATTTTACCGAACGGTGCGCGATCTACCATCCATATTTTTGCCCAAACCAAACAACTCAACATGAACCACACACATCACAGTAGCATCACCCACATCACAAGAACATCAACTCAAGAATCCACATCACAAAGCAAAGGGGAGTAGAGAGTGAGGTCATGGGAGGCCGGGCGACAAGTAGAGGAGACCAAGGCGGACGAGGTCGTGGGAGGCCAGTGACTACGAGGTCGAGGCGAGGTGGAGGAGGCCGGGGTGATGGTTCGGATGAGGCCGGTGACGATGAGGCCGGACGAGTTGGAGGAGGCAGCAGCGACAAGCTCGGCACGTGAGGTCATGAAGCGACATGCTCGGCGGAGGTCATGCAGGCGACAAGCTCGCATGAGGCCGGGCGCAAGGTGTGAGGAGGAGAAATGGCAAAGGAGGAGAAATGGCAGAGGAGGAGATGGAGGAGGAGAGACCGCAGAGGAGGAGATGGAGGTTATATAAAGCGAGTTTCAAAGACAGCCCATTATGTTCAAATTTTCGTTTCGCCTAACAATCGAGACGGTTCTTGTTAAGAATCGCTCAGGATAGCACCTATCACAAACGGTTTTTAATAGAACTGTCAGGATCATTCCTGCAGTTCTATTAAAAGAACCGCTCTGTGACACATGGCCTCGAGCGGCAAAGAAGGCGGCGAGAGGCGTGGCGATCTTGGCGCAGAGGAAGTAGATATCACTGAGCGGTTCTTATTGAGAACCGTCGTATACTATCCTGAGCGGTTCTTGTTGAGAATCGTGCAGGATTGGTCTGGATTATCACGAGCGGTTTGTGAATAGAACCGCTCGTGATAATCAGACCAATCACTGCAGTTCTCAACAAGAACCGCTCTGGATAATGATTATCACAGCGGTTCTAAATAAGAACCGTCGTGATAGGCCTCGAGCGATAGTCGCGGTGGCGGCGCCAGCCAAGCAGTCGGTCAGACCTAACACGACGGTTCCAAAGGAACCGTCTGTGATGGGGCGTTTACTATAGCCTGTTTTGTAGTAGTGGGGACTACAGTGTTCCGACTACACTCTCTTGGAGTGATCCTAAGATATCTCAAAGGGAGGTCCAAGAGGATCTCCCGAAGAGGTCTAAAGATGGTCTAAGGAAAACCTTCACTGGTCTTGTGGACCACTTGTTTCGACCATAGTATTCCGGCCACACTGGTCTTATGGACCACCACACTGGTCTTATAGACCACTTGTTTGAAAGAGAGAAATATACGGTTAGCAAAAGAAACTAAACCATACATGCTTTGGAATTTCAGAAATGAATGCGCCTTTACAAATAAGGGCTCAATTCTAACAAAATCTACCTTGAAAACTATTCCATCCAAATTCTTTTTATGTAATTCGTGGATGGTTTCGTGAAGGATAACAACTCCATCAAGAATAAATCTCTCATTCATGAACGCCGACTGTTCTGTCATAACAATATTTTGAGTTACACTCATAAGTCTATTCGTAAAAACTTTAGAAAAACTGCAGTGCTATTTGATCGTCTAATATTTCTCTTGGTGTACAAGTCAAGTAAGCCTGCATGTTGAAGCTTCTGTACTTAACCGAGCCTGGTTACATTAGCTGCCAACGCCGGCCCATCCGCTCATGCATGCATGATCCATCTCGTTTGGCAGTCGTCCTTGTGAAATCGACCTCCGTGAGAGCATCCATGGTAGCCGCCGTCCGGAGCAAGCGCCGAGGTACCTAGGGGTAGGTCCCTGTGTACCTCCGACTCTCCGAGCGACCCGGGGCAATTGCTCTGGCTCGCCTCTACGGTGGTTTCGCCACTGTCGTCAACAGTACTGTCACCTCCACTACTCCAATCGGGGTCGTCTTCTAGGGAAAGAAGAAAGAAAAGGTGTAGCACCGACACGCATGACATGCTTCAGTTCACGGGGCGACAGGTACGAACATATAGTACCGATCGCGCGTGTCCCAGCCTGCGATACGTTGAATTTAGTCGCCGTCTGGTTCCGGCCGTACAGCACATTTGTGCAGCGAGCATGTACCATCCGTTTTCCGCTTAATTTTGCTTTGCCTTTTTTAAAAGAACGTTTCCACTTGGATTTGCAGCCTGCGGTACTGAAGCCAGGCCATTACTTACTGACAGTACTGTTCACTTGGCCGCGAATTCGTATGCGGCTAGGATGCAAAGCAAGCAGTAGAACGAGGCCGACACGCGCCGCCGGACGGTGAAATGTGCCGCTGCTAATTCGGCCCACTACATACATATTGCGAGGCAGATTGCAGGGTGCGACACGGACGCGCGTACCATACGGTTAGCAGCCGTCGCTGCTAGATCAGACATCACGCCGACACAAGGGTACACCGTACACACGAGTCGGAGAGACCGGAGCGAGGCGCGCATGCATGGCAAATTGGCACAGCAGGGGCGATGGATGGATGGGCCGCGCACAGCACATGCATGGCAAACAAGACCAAGGTGTGTTTGGCTTGTAGCAAAAACATTGCATATTTCAAGTTAGTTAAGTTTGACAGAGTTAAACGTTTATTTGATTTGTAGTTACATATGTGACAAGATTACTTTTCTACTAACTAGATCCCACCAACTAGGTCCCACGCGTCAATGACAAAAAAAAAAATGATAAGATTTTTCCTTTTGCTAGCCAAAGTATAGCTTCGTTTTTTATGGCTTAATCTTAGACAAGTTTGGTAAAAAAAAAAGAAATAAGTCTATTTTACACCCCTGAATTTTGGCGAGAATCCAAAAAACACCCTGAACTACAAAACTGTTCAATTTACACCATCGAACTGTCAATACCAGATCAAGTTACACACTACGCTAGTTTCATTGGTGGTTTTGGACGACGTGGCAGCCACGTCACTGGTTTTGGATGACGTGGCGTCCACGTGTTCCTATTTGGTTGATGTGGTATCCACGTGTCCTCTCTCCACTCCTCCATTTCTTTCCCCAGCGCCTTCTCTCCCGTCGCCGGCCCCCTTTCCATCCACTCCCAATCCATCCAATCCCCCCTTCGGCCTTTCTTTTCCTGGCCCAAGCTAGCCCCAGCGTTGTCTTCCCTCTGACCACTTCCTCCTGGCGCCTTCCTTCTCCAAGCTGAGCGCCTCCTCCTCCCTTGCCTCTCCGACGCAGGACGCCACCTCCCCCTGCTGCTGTGCCGCTTCTGGCCCTCTGCCACCTGACGCCCCCGCTGCGCCGCCGCCTGCGTGCACGCCACCGCTCTTCCCCATTCTCTCATCCGAGCTGCGCCCGTGCTGCACGCGCGTCGCTGGCCAAGCACTGCCACCCTCGCGTGCTCTCTGCGATGCCGCCGCCAGCACGCCATCCCTCTGACGCCCTGGCTGCGCCACCAACCCCGTCGCCCCGTCGCCTCCGCGCACAGTCGCGCACGCCACCTCCTCGGGTCCGTGCGCCTCCAACCCCTTGGAGCCCGAGTAAGCCCACCAAGCAAAACCTTCGCCGTTTCATTTCGGCCGCCGCCGCCTCCACCGCCGTCCCGCTGCTCCAGCCACCCTCCGGCACCACCAACCCCGTCACCGTGAGCCCTCGGCCACCAGGAGCTTTTCCCCTCAAACTCCCTCGAGGATCCGCCGCCACAGCCGCTGCATTTGGGCTTCTTCACCGCCTCCGGCTGCCGCATTCCCCAGCATCCGCCGCCACCTATGTTCCCTCTCCGGCCTCCCCCTCGAGCCCAATGGCTCCGCCTCGACGAGAGCCGCCCCGTGCTTACCCTCCCTAGCCCAAGCCGCCACCGGACCCTCCTCGCCACCATCATCGAGTTGCCGCCGCCGCTTTACACCACCCGCCGCCGGTGACACCCATCCACCCGACGCTGCTACCCCGTCACTGGCTCCATCACCTCGCCAGCTCCACGTTCCCGTGCTTAGCCGCCGCCGCCGCGCCCTAGCCTGCTGGCGACGAACCGGAGCCGCACGCACCCGCGTGCACCCGCCACCGCCGCTCGTGTGTGGCATGTTCGGACCGTTCGGAGCCCCCATCATTAGGCACTAATGATGAAGTTTAAAACCCTAATGAATCATTAGCCTTAATGATGTCCAAATCACCCCCTTTTGCTCTCACTGACCCGTGGGCCCTATGCACAGTGAACCGCCCGATCCTCCCCTTGCTCTCACTGCCCAGTGGGCCCCGCGGCGCCACTGCTCCCATGGGCCAGCGCCCTGTCATCCCGAGGTACACGTGGACGCCACATCATCCAAAATCAGTGATGTGGCTGTCACGTCATCCAAAACCACCAATGAAACCAGCGTAAGGGGTAACTTGATTTGGTATTGATAGTTCGAGAGTGTAAACTAAACGGTTTTGTAGTTCAGAATATTTTTTAGATTCTCGCCAAAACTCAGGATGTAAAATCGACTTATTCCAAAAAAATTATAACAAACCTTGACAACCTAGTATGAACCAAACGGACAGCGCGCCGCTGGCCATGGGCGCTAGCTGGGGCCTATGCTCATCAGCCTATTGCATGCTCCGCCTCGGCAGTCAGCATGGCAGCACCCCCACGTACGTCGCGTCGGTCATTCACACTGCAGCTGACCGATGGACGCCGCGCGCTCGTGCACGCCAACGCACCGACATCCAATCCGTCCAGGCATCCAGCACGCACGCAGCGTGCCACAATGAAGATGAATCGGCTCCGTTTCTTTCTTCACATCTCTCTCTCTCTCTCGATCGAAAATATATCACGCCATGCACATCCAAATGATCCAATCCTTTTTCCACGTACTACGTACTACCGTTGATATTTACAGGCCTCGACAAAAGCTCACGCTTAACACTGCTACCAGTTCAAAAGTACAACTCCTCCGAGACCTGGCGTCTTATTTCCTATGTGGGATCCAATTGTTATCCGCTAATAACCTATAAATCTAACTGACGCCCTTCAAAGTCATCTATGAAATGGGTACCGGTGCCCTTCAAGGCCCTCAAACGCCTAAACTAGCACTAGAACTGATATGGTTCTTCTAACTGAACACAAGTGGTGGCGCCTATATATACAACTAAAACAAAATTCTGCCCTGATAGATCTCCAACGAATCGATAATTTTCTGTAGGAGCAGCTTCCGATGTAGCCGATACCTGCATATTCAACAGCAAAAGGCACTGTTAACAAGCCAACGCTAACAAAATTTAATGTTCGATGACCGGCATGCTGGCCCATCGAGAAAGTTAGTTTGTCCTGAGGTCGAAGCGGCTGAAAGCAAACACACATAACATAATTTCAATCAAAATGTTGTGGATCAAGCCATATTCTTTGCAGAATGATTCATAAGGAAATTTTGTAGTTCCTACAATTGTGGTAGAGCTCATCATGCAAGCCAGCAGTATTGAAGACTGATAAGAAGGAATCCAGATGAATCTTGGCAGGACTTGAGAAGTTTATATGATCCCAAGGATTCTGCAGAATTTGTTGTGCACAAACAGGTCATATAAGTTCAAAAATGGTACATCAAGTAGTTCACAAAATGGCATAGTAATTTTTTTTTTCATACAGGCTGCTGTATTAATATGCCGAGCAGCAACGGTGCAGGAATCTTTATATATAAAAGAAGACGGACTTCGGCGCAGCTCAGCCTGGCCACATGGACAAAAAATTTCTGGCTGTCGGATCTCTGTTCCGCGCGTCCGCATACGTCGGATCTTCCTTTGCGTTGTTTCCTCTTAGCAGGATCCTAATCTCAAGAGATATACATTTAACTGACACGATATTCCTTAGTCCTAACAGGTGGGAAAAGAACTTCACTACAAATTTGCTTGCAAGATACTCCCTCTAATTCACAAAAACAAATCGTTTCGGAATATGTGCAGTCAAACTTTAGAAACTTTGATCATCGATATTTTTTTCAAAAAAAATAGATTAGATATATGAAAATCATATGTGTATATTCATCTCAAAAATACTTTCATAATATTACAATTTTATTGGGTTTTACAAATATATTATGGTAGTACTTAGTGATCAAAGTTGTATTTTGAGAACCGTGTCGATGTTAAAACAACTTGTTTTTTGAATTGGAGAGAGTAGGAAATAAGAATTTAAACTCAATGCATGGTCATACCCTTGGTGATGAGAAGCCATATCTTTCCATAAACACGCTGTTCACCCCACTCATATAATCGATTGTCATCTGTATACGGTCCAAAGAATGCAATAAGAAAAGTGCTTTGAATTTTTTTTGAAAGAACAAGGCCATTGCAAGAAAAGTGATTTCCATTATCTTTTTCATTTACAAGACTAGTTATTGGCTCCTTTGGATAACAAAACATAAGAGGTCTGTAACCAGTGGTGGAGCCAGAACTTTTCTGAAGTTTGGGCAAGCCTACGGCTACGGCCACGCCACGAGTCCACGGCCGCTCGTTCGTCTCCGAAATCCGGCCGCGAAGCGTGAAGCAAAGCCCAGATAAGTATCCAGAGTGGAGGGGTGCTGACTCCGCCAGTGTCTGCAACCAAGGTACATCTGCAGCTTGTGTGATGTAAATAAATCCATCCAAAATGGAAATTTTATTTTAGACTTTCAGTAGCTTTATAATATGAGCTAAAACAAGCCACCCTTTGCTCAAAAAGAAGTTAAGTGGAGTCTACGCTCTAAACAGTACCTCATCTCCTTTTTTAACAGCACGCTCAACCTTAATCATAACTTCAAGCATACGATCTTTGAAACGCCTATGCAGGAAAACAGTGTTGGAGCTAGAAATTAGATGATAGGGGTGTACACTTCACACTCACAATTCTATAGTTTGTACAATAATTTCATAACATCATAAATCCAACGCATATGCAGTGGCAGAGCTAGAAATTAGATGATGGGGGTGCACTGTACACTTCACACTCACAATTCTATAGTTTGTACAATAGTTTCATAACATCATAAATTCAACACATATGTTCCAAATTTATCAAAAGCACAATGCAAATAGTTCAAATAAGATCTTACATGAATAGAAATTACAAAATTACAAAATATGCAACTATGCAAAGAAAATTATAATTCTACTTTACGCGTTTTCATGCCTTGAAAACATTTTATTACATCATCTTCACTAACCTTCAAGAAAATTTCTCTCTCAATAAATGTGACTAAACAATCATTCAAGAATTGATCGCTCATACTATTTCTCAACTAGTTCTTCACAAGACTCATAGTAGAAAATACTCTTCATGTCTCTACAATCTACATTAACATATCGTAACAAAACTTTCAAATTTTCATTCACAAATCACAAATATTCAATTAACACACAGAAAGAAAGAAGTAACAGAAATCAACAACAGAACAACTAGTCCACTACTTAATACTATGTACTCCACTACAAAGACTAGTGCACTACTCCCGGACTCGAGTTCAACTCTCTGTCTCTCCAGTCTCCCAGTCTCCAAAGTCCAACCAACATAGTGACATCTGAAATAATATCTAATGTAAAGCTAAGCAACTCACACACTCACAGCTCAAATCACAGCTCAACGCCTCAAAGCATTAAGCTAAGCAACTCACCGCTTGATCGCTTATGCCTTGATCTTCACAGTTCACGGCTTCACCTTCACGCCTTCAGTCCTTCACAAAATCACATTCACCTTCACGCCTTCAGTCCTTCACAAAATCACAATCAGCAAATCTAATCACCAGGCAGTCCATGGCTCCTTCACAAGAGTACAAGACACCATAATAACATCTCTAACAAATCAATGTAGCAGCGATTTGGTGGCCACAGAAGGAGTGGTCCAAAGATCAAAAGGTCTTATGAAAGAGAAGTCTTTCTCGCATCAAAATCAAAATATTTTGAGTAAATTGCATGGTCATTGTTTACCCAAATCGTTTTATGGCCACAGGCAATAATTTCTTGGCTTCATTACATAGGAACACACCAAAATACCCCTCATCTTCCCAAGCAGAATTCGAGTTATCACGGTCATTGTGCCAACAATTTCTTGCCCAGTCTACAGAGCAAGCAAACACCTAAAATCCTCCTCTCCCCATAAATCTCTTTCTCACCGAATCGCATAGAAGAAGCTAGAAGATTCTACTTGTGACCAGTATGTTAATCTCACTTGAGCACAGGAGGATACGGCGGTGATGGCAGCGCCTCCACAGCCGTCTTGTAGCAGTGCCTTGCCTCATCCAGCAACCCGCTAGGCCCGGCTGCTTCCCTGGAGGACTGAGGGGAGATATTAGAGTTGGGGACTGGGGAGCCGAGCCGAGAGGAGACATGAAAGGATTCAGGATTGGATTTGTTGCCGATTTGGAGTGGTCAGTCAGGCAGAAATATAGCTTCGAGGAAGAACTAATCTCTAGCAGTTTTCAAATTTTTGGGGGTACCCGTGCATACCCGGCACTGAAGGATCTATACCTGCCATTATGTGTTATTGGAGTTTTGGTGATTAATAATAAATCTAATTGTGAGACTAACACTTTTATTGATATATATATTGTGTAGTCTTATTTGGATATAAAGGAGAAAACCATGAAGGCATGCATGTGATTAATGACAAATCCAATTCATTGGATAAACAAAAGGAAAATCCAAACATGTATGCATTTATAATGACAAATCTATTTATGAGACTAACTCTTCTATTTGCCTTATCTCATGATTAGTCTCGTTTGGATATAAAGAACAAAAGAGGTATGCATTCGACTTTATAGTTCTTATATATTGTTGCATTCCTCGGATCCAAAATATAAGTTGAACTCCACCAAAAGATTAACCTAAATATGTGCATATGTTCTTATTACACATTCATGTATGCACACATATAGGGGGAGTTCATTCTATATTTTGAGGTTTCATTAGTATTGATCCATATTCCTATTTCCACACATATTTGGGATCTTTACTTTGAAACATATCCTTGAATATATTTAGCTTGCATAGTTAATATATTCATATGAGTATATGAGACTTGTGTAGTTCATATATCTTTGAATATATTTAACTTATGTAGTTAATATATTCTTGTGAGTATATAATATTTGTGTAGTCTAAATATACTTATATGTGAGTATAGCGTAACTTGTGTAGTTCATGTGTACTCACATATCTTTGAATATACATAACTTGTGTAGTTAATATATTCATGTGTGTATATGAGACTTGTGTAGCTCATATATCCGTTGAGTATATATAACTTGTGTAGTTATATATATTTATAAGAGTATATAAGACTTGTGTAGTTGATATATACTGCTTGTCTATTTACATTCAATTTATTTGTAATTGAAGTGATTATTAGCAATTACCAAAGAGGGAAACATTGTGGTATCTTGTCCCACCATTATGAGTTAATGGTATGTTGTGGTAATTAATGATAATCATTTTATGGAACTAACATTTTCCATGAGTTGGATGAATAGATTATATTCCATAGTGATGAAGACTTGGGATGACATCATGTGTTGATGGTCATCAAGTCAAGAGGAGTTCCATCATGTGTTGATGGAAGTCAAGTGAAGGAATCATCGTGTGTCGATGATGTTCAAGAAGAGGAGATGATCATGAGTTGATCATCAAGTCAAGTGAGGGTCCATCATATGTTGATGGAGGCCAAGTGAAGAGTGCATCATGTGTTGATGCATATCAAGACTCGGGATGGAGGATGTCATCATATGTTGATGAACATCAAGTCAACATCCTGAAGTGAAGCTTCATCATGTGTTGATGAAGGTCAAGTGAAGAACTCATCATGTGTTGATGAGCATTCAAGTCAAGAACCCGAACTTGAAGTAAGGATGTGCGTCATCAAGTTTCAAGTGGTTGCGCAAGGCAAAGGTATGACTAGTTAGGGCTAAGGATGTGTTCCTAGTCTTTTACCGGTCTTGGTGTTTGGTTGGGAGACCGGATTGCTAGTATAGGTTGCCGTACTATTAAGAGGGGTCTTGACTAGTAGCTTGAGTTAGTCATGTGTTGATAGCTCATTGTGTTTGCTCTAGCTCACCTTAACATGTTGCTAATATTTGCGAATGTGTTTTACAAATAGTTGTGGCTCATGGATAATCCTTGTAGCATGTGACTTTGGTTTGCGAATGTATTTTGCAAACGGTGTAAGTCCATGTACCTTATTCCTTGTAGTGTGATTCTATAAGTTGGCAAATGTGTTTTGCAACTTGTTGAGAATCTCACGTGAATCCTTATTTGCATCACGCGTCAATTTGGTGGCAAATGTGTTTTGCAAACTGAGTTGAAGCGAAGTGCAATTTGTGGTGTGATTCTAAAAGTTGGCAAATGTGTTTTGCAACTTATTGAGAATCTTGCCTTTTAACCCTTGTTTGCATCACTTGTCAATTGTCAAATGTGTTTTGCAATTGAATTTATTTTGGATGCAAACTGCTGTTTTTCTCAGGAAAATCGGTTGTACCGACGTGTTATGGGCGGTTCGACTGGATTTTGGTGCGGTATGACCGCACATCGGTTGTTCCGATTTCCAGTTGGCGGTTCAATTAAAACAATACCGATGTTTTTGGGACCGTGTCTTCCCTTGAGAATCGGTAGTACCGCGCTCCTTGAGCGGTACGATCGGACCAAGCGGTAGTACCGCATATTTGTTGGCGGTCGTACCGCACCGGTGCCCAACGGCTAGTTTTATAACCGTTGGAGGAGGTACGGTTGTACCACTCGGTACTTGGCGGTACGACCGCTCCTGCTAATTTTTCAGCAGATTTTTCCACAACGGCTAGTTTTTGTATGTGGGCTATAAATACCCACCTTGGCCATGTGTGGGCAAGTTGCTGGTGCCTCATTCTATTCTCTTGAGCTAAGAGCAAGTCTTCTACTCTCTTGTGTGCATGTGTTACACTTAGTGAGCTTAGAGAGCAAACCCTAAGTGCATATGTTGCCTTAGGTAGTGGATTGTGTATCCACTTGAGCTTAGACACTTGATTAGTTCAAGTGAGAGTCTAAGATTTATTACTCTTGGTGTTTGCCGACACCTAGACGGCGTGGTGGCGTCGTTGCGCCAGTGAGCTTCTCAAAGAAGATTGTAAGAAGAACCGGGCGGTTTGTGAGTGGTGTTGTGCTCGCCATCTCCGGAGTGGAGGAAAGAGCAACCCTAGTGGAGCGAGGTGTTGGTTCGGTTTGGAGCCGGTCCAAGTGGTTGGACTTACCTCGGAGGAAGGCTTAATTTGTGGAGCCGGCCCAATTAGTTTGGGTTTACCTCAACGTGCATTAGGGGAGACCGGCAAGTCTCCGAACACCATAGTAAAATATCGATGTGTCAATTGTGGTTTGCATTCTTGTACCTTACTATTGCATTTACATTCATTGTGTATGAATGCTTGCTTTACCTTGTGCAATTTACATTGCTTGAATTGAATTACTTACAAGTCTTGCTTAATTTCTATATTCTTCAATAGACTTGTTTTGTTGGTGCACTTAGTTGAACCTAGTTGTTTTAGGCTTTAATTGTGCAAAACCGTATTTGTATTAGCTTCCGCATTAGAAATCGGTTTTAGCCAAAGAAGTTTTAAAACGCCTATTCACCCCCCTCTAGTCGGCCTCCTCGATCTTACTAGTGGTATCAGAGCTTGGTCTCTCATTTTTTAGACTTAACCGTCTAGAGAGTAAAGGATGGCGACTAGAGATTTATTGCACCTTGGTAGATCACCTCAATTTGATGGCACAAATTATGCACATTGGAAAATCCGCATGTCGTGTTATTTTAAGGCCATGGGCCTAAATATATGGCGGATTGTAGATGTAGGATTTTCTCCTCCATTGGATCATCTTGCTCCAACAAATGAGGAAGAGAAATGCTTACATCTCGATGCTCAAGCAACTAACACTTTATTTAGTGCTCTGAGTGTAGATGTGTTTGATGCCGTATGCGATCTCAAAAATGTTCATGAGATGTGGACCTATCTTCAAGAATATTATGAACGGTCCACTTCCACTAGTGATGATTGCATAGAAGAATGGACGTCGGGAGAAGAATGCTCAACTTGTAGCTCCGACGATGATGACACACTACTACAGGAAGCCTCATCACAGACGGTTCGGAACCGTCATCACAGACGGTTTTCGAACCGTCTATATTTGTTGGTCTGTGATAACAGGTTATCACTGCACGGTTCAAAACCGCTCGTGATCGCACTATCACTGCACGGTTTTTGTTGAAACCGCTCAGTGAAGCTATTATCACGCAGCGGTTTTCATCAAAAACCGCTCAGGATCGAGAATATCACCGACGGTTTAATTTACAAACCGCTCGTGATGACATTTTTCCTGAGCGGTTCTTGTTCGTAACCATCGTGAAGAGTTTTCCTGACGGTTCTTGTTTAGAACCGCTCGTGATAGCTTTTTCTGTGGCAAAAAAAACCGAAACAGCTGCTAAAACTTCGGAGGTTGTTTAGAGGCCCTAAACGACTTTTTTTGGGGTTTTCACTTTTTTGAGACCTCGCGAAGAGAATCTGACCTTGAACGAGCCAAAGAACGTCGCAATCGGAGTTCGTATGCAAAAGTTATGATGATTTTACCGAACGGTGCACGATCTACCATCCATATTTTTGCCCAAACCAAATAACTCAACATGAACTACACACATCACAGTAGCATCACCCACATCACAGTAGCATCAACTCAGTAATCCACATCACAAAGCAAAGGGGGGAGTAGAGAGAGTGAGGTCGTGGGAGGCCGGGGCGACGAAGTGGAGGAGGCCGAAGGCGACGAGGTTGTGGGAGGCCGGGGCGACGAAGTGGAGGAGGCCGAAGGCGATGAGGTCGTGGGAGGCCAGTAACGACGAGGTCGGGGCGAGGTGGAGGAGGCCAGGGGTGATGGTTCGGATGAGTCTAGTGACGATGAGGCCGGGACGAGTTGGAGGAGGCCGCCGGCGACAAGCTCGGCGGAGGCGGGGGCGCAAGGTGTGAGGAGGAGAAATGGCAGAAGAGGAGAAATGACAGAGGAGGAGATGGAGGAGGAGAGACCACAGAGGAGGAGATGGAGGTTATATAAAGCGAGTTTTGACTCGCCCATTATGTTCAAATTTTCGTTTCGCCTAACAATCGAGAGACGGTTCTTGTTAAGAACCGCTCAGTGATAGCACCTATCATGACGGTTTTTAATAGAACCATTCAGTGATCATTCATGCACGGTTCTATTAAAGAACCGCTCAGTGACATGAACCTCTCCAGAGCGGCAGCGGCAAAGGCGGCAAAGTCTGGCGAGGGATAGCAGATATACAAACGGTTCTTAATTAGAACCGCTCGTGATAACTAATTATCACGAGCGGTTCTTATTCGTAACCGTTTATGTACTATCACTGAGCGGTTCTTATTGAGAACCGCTCGCGATTGGTCGGATTATCACTGCAGCGGTTTGTGAATAGAACCGTCGTGATAATTCCTGACGGTTCTATTAATGAACCGCTCAGGATAATGACTATCACTGACGGTTCTAAATAAGAACCGTCTCGTGATAGGCCTCGAGCGGAAGCAAGGCCGGCGGCGCCAAATGAGGAGGTCGACAGACCCAACACAGACGGTTCTAAAGGAACCGTCTGTGATGGGGCGTCTACTATAGCCTGTTTTGTAGTAGTGACACATCAACTCCATGTACTTCGCCTCATTGTTTTATGGCTAAAGGTAATAAAGAGGTAAATGATTATGAGCCTTCATATGATGAGTTGATGAATATGCTTGAGGAGCTTAATGAGCATTTAGGAAAGGAGGTTTCAAAATTCAAAGTTTTGAAGAAAGAGTATAAATTGCTTCAAAATAATTATGATGTTCTAAAGAATGAACATGAAACTCTCCTCCTAAATGAGCTAAATAAGCACAAAGTGGACATAGGCATTATATGTGATTTACTAGATGATATGCCATGTATAGCTCCTATCTCTCACTACTACAAAAAGGCTAATACTGGATGCCTCATCACAGACGGTTGACCGAAACCGTCGGTATTACATTCAATCACAAACGGTTTTGGTTTAGAGACATCTGTGCTACTGGCTGCGCTAAAAAACCGTCTGTGAAGAGGTAATATCACAGACGGTTCATGTTGAAGACCGTCAGGAAGTATCACGACGGTTCTTGTTCGTAACCGCTCGTGATATTAATCAAGATCACGACGGTTTTAAACACAACCGTTTAGGAAGTATCACGCACGGTTATGAACAAGAACCGCTCGTGATATTAATTAGTATCACGACGGTTCTTAAAAATAACCGCTCAGGATAATATCGCTCAGCGTGAGTTTCTTCATCGCCGGCGCGCTCGTTTCGCCGCCAATCCGCTTCGGCTCCCCGATGCGTCTCTTCATCGCATCGATCCGCTTCGGCTCCCCGATGCGTCTCTTCGTCTCACGCTCCGAATTTATTCCTTGTTTTATAAAAAGGATCATCCGCCATCCAAGATGATCATCCCCACATACTTATAAAAAAACAGAAATGGCTGCCTCTTCCTTGTCGCCAAGATCGATGGCCTTCATGGCGCCTTCAGACTGATGTGCACCTCTCTCGGTGCACGTTGAACTGTCTTGCGGAAGAACACCGCTTGATCAGCAGTGTCTTCACTCCTCCGCCGCAGAATTTGCCGGAGCAGGTGACGGCCACCTTCCGCCGTCTTGACATCCTCCTCCGCCGTGTCTTCCGGGTGATCTCCCACTTTCGGCGAGTTTACCGCGTCATCGACATAGTCCTCCAAAACGACGTTGCACGCCTCCAAGAGGCTTGCCGCCACTTGGATCAGGAAATCGAGGCGGCAAAGCGCATCGAGTCGACTAGGCCGAGACCCCTCCAAAGAAGGGAAGAAAGCCTATGGGCTCAATTCTTCTTGGTTCAATAGTCCGAGGGTCTTCGGAGACACTCGGACGAAGCGCCAACAGTGGACGATTTCAGCTTCGTCACGATGATCGTGAATCGTCCGATGCTTACACCGTCGCCTATGAAGTATTGCAGATGGAGATAGCAGCCTACCTTCGCCACTAGAAAAACCTTGTTTAATTATAGGTTTCTGCTTTTTTAATATAAACATGTAATTTCTTCATGTCATGTAATTGTATATATATACTTGAGAAAAAACCATTTCACAGACAGTTCCATTATGGAACCGTCCGTGATATGTCCCATATCACAGACGGCTCTATTATGGAACCGTCTGTGATAATTATCACTGACGGTTCCATAATAGAACCGCTCCTGATAAGTCTCTTTATAAGTAGGAGCTAGCCCGACTTGCCGCTAGGGTTTGCGCCTAACTCGTCACTCCCTCAATGGCCTTACTCTCGTCTGCTCTCCTCCCGTCCGCCGACGCCGCTTATTCTTCCTGTTGCCGACGGTTAGGAGATATGGTGACATCGCAAAAGACACTCATGACGATAAGAGTGTCTTTTGCGGCGTCACCAAGTAGCCACAACCACGGTGACGCCCAAACTCGTCACTCCCTCACTGCTAGGGTTTGCGCCGCCCTAACTCCGCTCCTCCCTACCTCGACGCCACCGCCGACCTCGTCGCCGCCGCCGTCCGACCCCTTTGCGCCCGCTAGGCTCTCTGGCCGGCTTTGCTTTCCCATCCTCCTCTATTCTCCTCTAGATCTGTTAGCTTAATGTCTTTTGTTGAGTTTGATTTTTATGCATGAGCCTTAAGTTGTGTCCTCGATGTTTGTGTGATTTATGCAAGGTAAAGGAAATGGATGAGGGTTGTGCTGGTGGTGGGGTCGCCACCGTGGTTGCACTGTACTAAGGTCCCTCTCTGTCTCTACCCTCCTTGCTCTGTGATGAAAATGGCTAGCTAGTGCTCTGCGATGGATGCCGAGGGCTACTATGGTGTGGTGGGTTTGGACACCCTTGGTCTTGTTCTCTTGTCGATGAACCGCTCAATGATGTTAATAGTCTTATGCTGAAATTGAATTGATAATTAGTTCATATTAATAGTCCCCTTGCTCGTGATGTAATGATGTAAATAGTCTTATGCTGAAATTGAATTGATAATTAGTTCATATTGATAGTCCTCTTGTCGTGTGATGTAATGATGTCAATAGTCTTATGCTGAAATTGAATTGATAATTAGTTCATATTAATAGTCCCTTGCTCGTGATGTAATGATGTAAATAGTCTTATGCTGAAATTGAATTGATAATTAGTTCATATTAATAGTCCCTTGCTCGTGATGTAATGGTGTCAATAGTCTTATGCTGAAATTGAATTGATAATTAGTTCATATTAATAGTCCCTTGTTCATGCCGGCCAAGTTCTTCTACCTCTTATGCACTGTGCACGCCCTACCATTCCATTCATAATCTCTTCTCTATAAAGTCTCCAGCGCATTATTGCTTGTGCCATTAAAACCGTTCATATATATATTGATATATTAATTTTTGAACCCAACAAGAACACCGAGCAACCATTCTCATATTGTTGCTTGCGTTCTTGTTGGGTTTAAAGACGATTACATGCTCAAGAATGGTTGGTTGCTAATATATGATGCCACTTCCCAACGGAGTAATGCAAGATCAACGACACTTTTCAACATAGCGACGCCCAATCCTGTAATTGGATGTCCTAACGCCTTTTGCATCCATATTTTTTGAATTTGCAGGGCTCAATGAGGTTGCCCGTGGCTACCGCCTCATCTTTCTCATGTCGCGTGGACGATCCTCCCAAAGTGGCCGAGAGACTATTTAACAATATATATATATATAATATATATATGATGCCGATTTAATGGTACAAGCGTACCAACGCTGGGCCTTTATAGAGAAAGTCATCACAGATTTGCAAAACCACAAACCGCTCAGGATATGTACTTATCACGCGGTTTGTGGCTGAAACCGCTCGTGATATGTGCTTATCACGCACGGTTTAGGTCAAACCGCTCGTGATATATTATCGCAGACGGTTTGAACCACAAACCGCTCTGAAAGTATACATCATGACGGTTCAAAACCGCTCGTGATGACCTCATGTCATCATCGACCCATAAACTCGCATTTGCTCACGAAACCGCTCTGTGATGATGTTTTTGAACTGTCTATGAAAGCCTTTTCTGTAGTAGTGTCTTGTATTTCATCTAAGGTTAGCATATCCACTTCTTGTGATGACTTGCTAGATGTGCCTTGTTGCTCACAAATATATGCTTCTATTTCTTCTATGTGTGTTGAAACTAACATTGTAGAAGAAAATAATGAGCTCAAGGCCCAAGTCAAGAAATTGACAATGAACTTGGAAAGAAGCTATAAAGGGATGGCCACTCTCGATGAAATATTGAGCAAGCAAATATGCTTGCAAGATAAGAGTGGTATTGGCTTCATCTCTAATAAGAAGAAGAATAGCAAGACAAGGCACAATACAAGACACTCGAAGAATGTCAAGTGCTCTGATTGCCATCAAAAGGGTCACCTCGCCTCCGTATGCCCTAACAAGAAAATTAACAAGGGAGGAGTTGGTTTCACCACCAAGGAAGAGGTGAAGAGCATCCCAAAGCAAAATGGAAAACAATTCAAGATTATCAAGTGCTTTGGATGCAAGAAGAATGGTCACATTGCCTCGGTGTGCCCAAATCAAAAGGATGTCAAGTCAAGACATTCAAAGAAGAGGCAAACCGGAATTGAGCAAGATAAGAAGACATCAATGGGAAGCAAAAGCCCTACTTACTACAATTGCTGGGAGAAGGGATATTTTAGTAAGGAATGTCCTAAAGGTATCACTTCTAAGCCTTTTATATATAATGATCAATATTTGCTTAGGAAGAATAAATATGGCAATGTGTTTGCTAGGAATATTAGTACTTGTAAGACTATTGTTAAAAGGGCCATTTGGGTGCCTAAAAGTGTTGTGACTAACATTCATGGATCCAACCAAGTATTAGGTACCAAAATATGCTTAAAATGATTAATAGGTACTTGGAAATGCATTGGAGGTTTGGCTCATATATGAAGAGGTGGAATCCACCATATGCAAAATTGGAGCCAAGCTTAAGGATGATCATGTCATATCATAAACCAATGCCATTTCGGTAACAAGTATTTACATTGAAGTATCTAGCCCTTTATACCTTGTGTAGGTTGCATTCATGAAAGATCTTATAAAAGGGTTGTTCTTGCTCATGTGCTAAATCTTCGTTTTAATATCTTGAGCAAGATGGATGTGGCACATTAAGGGGGAGTGCTAAATCATAACCATGTATATCACATCCCTAAGTGTGCCCAAAGAAATTAAATGCTAGTATTGTTTTTCCAAATGAACCATTTAGCCAAAAGTCAAAATTTTGAAATTATTAGTATAAACTTTGAAAAACTAGTTGCAAAATATATACAAATGCTATTCAAATGTTTTGCAAAGGTTTTGGTTCAATAAAAACCTATTTCAAATGAAAATGAGTTTCTAACCAAAATTCTAGATCTTAGAATTTTGTTTTTGACCAAAACTAGATTTTTGTGTAAAATCTATTCTAGAAAGAATTTGACATTTGTCCCAAAATGGAAATCCTAGAGTTGGCCATTCTAAATATTTTTGGTATTCAAAAGATTTCCAAAAGGCCAACCTAGAAAAGGTTATTTGATTTCGAAACTCATCCAAAATCCTATTTCGATCTAAGCGGTCACTTTCTAGCACTTAAGTAAGTTTTGCCATTTGAGCCAAGATTATTCACATGAGTAGGTTCATAATGGTATCAATGACTCATACATAAAATTTCATGCTTAAAATTTCTTCATTTGCTCAATTTGGCACTTTTGAAGAAGTTTCATCAAAAATAAGTTTCATTTGTGAAAACAAAAGACTAATTCATAAAAACTAAATTCATTATTGTTTCTATCTTCTATCTCATGCATAATGATCCTAGATATATTTATTTGAGTACTAAACCTAAGGTTCATTTGTATAATTCTCCATTCCAAGATCTATCCTTGAAACTCCAGGAAAATCGGAACGACCAACGTTATTCTAGCGGTACTACCGTTCTTTGGTACTACCGGCCTTTGCATTGCGGTATGACCGATTTTTCTGTCAAGTCAGCCCTTTCAATTCAATTCATTTCTAAACCTTTTTGGGCTGCTTCTTTTTGTCAAATTGATCCTTGTTATCCTTGCAAGCTACCCACATATATTTTGTTGACTCCAAATACCATTTTGATCGCCTTGTGATATGTTTGTCATTCAAGTGGTAGCACCTTTTTATCACCTTGGCCTCGGCATTGAATTCATATTACTTGTTTTTTCAAGTGGTATTCTTTCAAGTGATATCATCTTGTCTTTACAAGTGGTACTCTTCAGTTGATATCATCTTATCTCTTCCTGTGATATCCTTCCAGTTGTATCTCTCTTGTACCCACCTACAAGTGGTATCTATTTCAATCCTTGTCGATCAATTCTTTTCAAACCAAGCTCTCTCCGATACCTCCGATACATGATATGCTTTTTCAAGTGGTGTCTCTCTAAGGTTTATCTCTCCAAGTGGTACCAAGTTTCTACAAATGGAATTAATTATTATTGGTATCATCTTTTCTCTCAAGTGAATTCCCTTTCTCTCTTCTCTTTGGATACATACTTTGAAGATCTTTGTAAGAGAAGTTCAAGCACCTTGAGATTTCAAGTCTTGTCGACGCATGTTCTCTACAAGTGGTATCAACATGTGGATTTACAAGTGGTATCTACGAGTATTATTTACAAGTGGTATCTACATGTATTACCAACAAGTGGTATCGTCGATTCGTGGTATCTACAAGTGATGTTCAAGGACTATTTTACAAGTGGGTACACATAAAAACATTGGGAAAATGTTTTGGTGCCAAATGTCAAGAAGAGAATTTATTTGCAAATTAAAGATCAAATGGAAGAGGATGGACATATTTCAAAAGGATGACAAAGAGGGAGATATGGAATGGATGGAGAAAGCTTTTGTGTGTCAAAAGCAAAGATATGGATTGGACGAAGAAAACTCTTTGTGTGTCAAAGGAGAAGAGAAGTTTGTCAACAAGAGAACCTTTGTGTAAGGGGGAGTTTTTCTAAAAAGTTTTTGAAAAACTATAATAATGAAAAACGTTTTAAGCTTTGTTTAAAATGGGTAATCTATTATATGGGAAAACTAATTTGAAAAGACTCCCTTATGTCTTCGTTTTATTTTGGATCTTTTGGTGTTTAATGCCAAACGGGAGAATGTTTATTTGATCATAAATAAAATGAGTTCTTTTGCCAAGCTCATAAGTTTTGCAAAGACTCTCGTTTTGCTTAAGATTTGTTTCGGTTTTTGGTGATTAATGCCAAAAAGGGGAGAATTTGTATGAGCTTCTTTTGGATGTTTGATTTATTTGTTATTCTCTCTTGTGTTGCCCAAAGGGGGAGAATCTTGTAATGCCAAAAGGGGGAGTTTATCAAAAGGGAGATTCTCTTGTTATTTCAATGAATGCATATAGTCAAATAGCATAAATTGATTATCTTATGTTGACTTATATCCAAATATTGTCATTTATAAAGGATTTGTCATCAATCACCAAAAAGGGGGAGATTAAAGGATCTATACCTGCTATTATGTGTTAATGGAGTTTTGGTGATTAATAACAAATCTAATTGTGTGACTAACACTTTTATTGATAAACATATTGTGTAGTCTTATTTGGATATAAAGGTGAAAACCATGAAGGCATGCATATGATTAATGACAAATCCAATTCATTGCATAAACAAAAGGAAAATCCAAACATGTATGCATTTATAATGACAAATCTATTTATAAGACTAACTCTTCTATTTGCCTTATCTCATGATTAGTCTCGTTTGGATATAAAGTACAAAAGAGGAATGCATTCGACTTTATAGTTCTTATATATTGTTGCATTCCTTGGATCCAAAATATAAGTTGAACTCCACCAAAAGATTAACCTAAATATGTGCATATGTTCTTATTACACATTCATGTATGCACACATATAGGGGAAGTTCATTCTATATTTTGAGGTTTCATTAGTATTGATCCATATTCCTGTTTCCACACATATTTGGGATCTTTACTTTGAAACATATCCTTGAATATATTTAGCTTGCATAGTTAATATATTCATATGAGTATATGAGACTTGTGTAGTTCATATATCTTTGAATATATTTAACTTATGTAGTTAATATATTCATGTAAGTGTATAAGACTTGTGTAGTCTAAATATACTTATATGTGAGTATAACATAACTTGTGTAGTTCATGTGTACTCACGTATCCTTGAATATAGATAACTTGTGTAGTTAATATATTCATGTGTGTATATGAGACTTGTGTAGCTCATATATCCGTTGAGTATATATAAATTGTGTAGTTATATATATTCATAAGAGTATATAAGACTTGTGTAGTTGATATATACTCGTTGTCTATTTACATTCAATTTATTTAGATTGAAGTGATTATCATCAATTACCAAAGAGGGAAAGATTGTAGTATCTTGTCCCACCATTATGAGTTAATGGTATGTTGTGGTAATTAATGATAATCATTTTATGGAACTAACATTTTCCATGAGTTGGATGAATAGGTTATTTTCCATAGTGATGAAGACTTGGGATGACATCATGTGTTGATGGTCATCAAGTCAAGAGGAGTTCCATCATGTGTTGATGGAAGTCAAGTGAAGGAATCACCGTGTGTCGATGATGTTCAAGAAGAGGAGATGATCATGAGTTGATCATCAAGTCAAGTGAGGGTCCATCATATGTTGATGGAGGCCAAGTGAAGAGTGCATCATGTGTTGATGCATATCAAGACTCGGGATGGAGGATGTCATCATGTGTTGATGAACATCAAGTCAAGATCCCGAAGTGAAGCTTCATCATGTGTTGATGAAGGTCAAGTGAAGAACTCATCATGTGTTGATGAGCATTCAAGTCAAGAGCCCGGACTTGAAGTAAGGATGTGCATCATCAAGCTTCAAGTGGTTGCGCAAGACAAAGGTATGACTCGCTAGGGCTAAGGATGTGTTCCTAGTCTTTTACCAGTCTCGGTGTTTGGTTGGGAGACCGGATTGCTAGTATAGGTTACCGTACTATTAAGAGGGGTCTTGACTAGTAGCTTGAGTTAGTCATGTGTTGATAGCTCATTGTGTTTGCTCTAGCTCACCTTAACATGTTGCTAATATTTGCGAATGTGTTTTACAAATAGTTGTGGCTCGTGGATAATCCTTGTAGCATGTGACTTTGGTTTGCGAATGTATTTTGCAAACGGTGTAAGTCCATATACCTTATTCCTTGTAGTGTGATTCTATAAGTTGGCAAATGTGTTTTGCAACTTGTTGAGAATCTCACGTGAATCCTTGTTTGCATCACGCGTCAATTTGGTGGCAAATGTGTTTTGCAAACTGAGTTGAAGCGAAGTGCAATTTGTGGTGTGATTCTAAAAGTTGGTAAATGTGTTTTGCAACTTATTAAGAATCTTGCCTTTGAACCCTTGTTTGCATCACTTGTCAATTGTCAAATGTGTTTTGCAATTGAATTTATTTTGGATGCAAACTGCTTTTTTCTCGTGAAAATCGGTTGTACCGACATGTGTTATAGGCGGTTCGACAAGGCTGCTGGTTCGACCGATTTTGGTGCGGTATGACCGCACATCGGTTGTTCCGATTTCAGTTGGCGGTTCAATTAAAACAATACCGATGTTTTTGGGACCGTGTCTTCCTTGAGAATCGGTAGTACTGCTGCTCCTTGAGCGCAGACGACCGACCAAGTGGTAGTACCGCAAGATGTTTGTTGGCGGTCGTACCGCACCGGTGCCCAACGGCTAGTTTTATAACCGTTGGAGGAGGTGCGGTTGTACCGCTCGGTACTTGGCGGTACGACCGCTCCTGCTGATTTTTCAGCAGACTTTTTCACAACAGCTAGTTTTTGTGTGTGGGCTATAAATACCCACCTTGGCCATGTGTGGGCAAGTTGCTGGTGCCTCATTCTATTCTCTTGAGCTAAGAGCAAGTCTTCTACTCTCTTGTGTGCATGTGTTACACTTAGTGAGCTTAGAGAGCAAACCCTAAGTGCATATGTTGCCTTAGGTAGTGGATTGTGTATCCACTTGAGCTTAGACACTTGATTAGTTCAAGTGAGAGTCTAAGATTTATTACTCTTGGTGTTTGCCGACACCTAGACGGCGTGGTGGCGTCGTTGCGCCGGTGAGCTTCTCAACGAAGATTGGGAGAAGACCCGGGCGGTTTGTGAGTGGTGTGGTGCTCGCCATCTCCAGAGTGGAGGAAAGACCAACCCTAGTGGAGCGAGGTGTTGGTTCGATTTGGAACCGGTCTAAGTGGTTGGACTTACCTCGGAGGAAGGTTTAATTTGTGGAGCCGGCCCAATTGGTTTGGGTTTACCTCAACGTGGATTAGGGGAGACCGGCAAGTCTCCGAACACCACGGTAAAACATCGACGTGTCAATTGTGGTTTGCATTCTTGTGTCTTACTATTGCATTTACATTCATTGTGTATGAATGCTTGCTTTACCTTGTGCAATTTACATTGCTTGAATTGAATTGCTTACAAGTCTTGCTTAATTTCTATATTCTTCAATAGACTTGTTTTGTTGGTGCACTTAGTTGAACCTAGTTGTTTTATGCTTTAATTGTGCAAAACCGTATTTGTATTAGCTTCCGCATTAGAAAGCGGTTTTAGCCAAAGAAGTTTTAAAACGCCATGTCCTGTTTTAATACTCCAGTTCCCGGGTCGATACCGCCCTACCGCCTATGCTTGCTCCATTTTGAGCCATGCAAAACCAACGCTTGCCGTACCTCGCACCTGGACTGAAATTGTCCTTCCTCGCACGCCCTCCTAGGCTAGGGCACCTGCTCCCACGGCCGTTTGGGCTTCGCCATTACCTAAGCCTCTCGCTCCTCTCTCTTGGACCAAGTCTCCTCGCTTTCCCGTGTATATCTCAGCTGAGGTTACACCGCCTCTAACTCCTGCGTCAGCTTCGTGTATGCCGCGCCTTCATGCGCGTGGGACTCACCACCCCCTACAGCATCATGCGCGCCTTGCTGCGCGCCGTCTGGACCTCTCGCGGCTCCGCATGCTGCGTTTCCTACGCCAACTGCATACCACTCCTGAGTCCCGCCATGTCCTGTTTTAATACTCCAGTTCCACTCTGGTTCCTCCAGATTGTCCTTTTCACAAACCAGCTTACAAGTTTTCAGGAAAAAATTTGTACAACCGGTTTGGAGATTTTTTTTCACTTTCATCAGCAGATCTTTGTTTTTGTCAAAGACACGCAAGAACTCATCCTGCATTTCTACCCTACACCCTCGTTCCGCCATCTGCCCGAGAGTGCGTATGTTGTTGCACAAACTCAGTATATAATATATTTCAGGCAGATTCTTCTGATCGCCGTTCTTACATCGTAACATCATTGATCCTTTGCCTCTTATCTGTTTAAACAATAAATTAAGTTAGTTACACAATCGCGGCTTCTTGATGAACCACGATCGTACTCCTCCGACGATTCCTCGTGGAACTTCCTGCCACCGCCAGGCTTCTGTCCGCCAGACAAGCTCTGGCCATGTTCACACTGCTTCATACGCGCAAGCCACTCCTCCTCTGTGAGGAGCAGGTGTCTGCTGGCGTTGTCGGTGTTGTCTTATTCGTAGCGCTCTTCTACGGCCTTCAGTTGTCCGGTGAACTCTTCCACCGAGAGCGTTTACAAGTCAACGAACATCTCAATTGAGATCACTACCTGAGAATACCTAGGCAGGACGACGCAGAGGAATTTTTTAACAACACGGTCTTCCTCAATCTTGTCCCTAATATGTCCAAGTTGTTGACTAGGCCGGTGAGCCGCATTGTGAAGTCATCCACCGACTCGTCATTCTTGAATTTAATAACGTCAAATTCTTTGCACAACGTCTGCACCTTCGCCTCGCGTACGCGTTGGACGCCCATGTGCAATGTCTTGATGGTGTCCTATGCGTCCTTAGCGGTGTTCTTGACGGCAAGTGTAGACAGCATCTCTAGCGGGACGGCTCAAAGTATGGCAGACAACGCCATCCTATCGTCGTGGTAGTCACCATAGCCGGGGTCGATCGCCTCCCACAGGCCTTGCGTCTATAGGATCACCCTCATCACGAGAGCCCAATCTCCATAGTCGGTTCGTGTCAGCATCGGATAGACGACCGAACCTCTTGACTCTCTCAACACGTGTTGAATCACCACTTCTCCACCACCGCCGCTACCAGACCCCGCCTCCGGACATGCGCCGACGTTGCTGGGCATCCGCTGCTGGAAAGATAAGTGGAAAAATGATCTAAGACATTGTTGGATCGAGTGTAAAGCTCTGTACCGATTGTTGATTTTTTTTTTATCTTACAGTATTCACTGCTCGCCCAGGGAAAAATAGTTCGGTTCTTGGGTCTCCAGAGACGCGCCTTGTTTTTTCGTGGGTCCCGCTGTCCTTTGACGTGACCGGCCTGGACGTCACGCCCGAAGCAATGAGCACGTCTTTGCTCAAAGCAGTGCCTACACGTGAAAAAACTTGCTGGCCTTTGGATTTCTTCACGTGGCCTCTATACTCTCTTCTTGCCAGAGAAACAACCGAGACAAAGAACGCCAAAAAAAAGAAAGGCACGATACACAGATCAATTTCTTACGGGAGCTCCGAAACTGATGCTCCTCTTTTTGTTTTTTCTCCATTGCATCTCTCGACTCGACACAGTGGTTTTCTTTGCATGGCGCTAGTTTACGTTCGTTTATACACTCACGCGCGCACACATAATTCCAACTCGGACTCGGCTACACGCACTGACTCGGACTCGGCTGCAGCTTCTATATATTCTACCTAAACTCAATCTTTTTTAATCTTATACAAGGTTAAAATCCCAACACTTGAATTGCCGCTCACAGTCGTTATGTGGGCATAAGAATCCAATGGTGTTACGTGACAAACAGTCAAATTGTTGAATGGAAAGGGAGTCCTACTAGTAAATGAACGAAGCTTTGCTAAACGAAGTCCTGACCACGAAAAAAGCCTGGCCACTGCAAACCGATCTTAGTAAGTATTATTTAGATGATGCAAGCTCGATGGATCCTCTCCTCTCCTCTGTAGTTCATCGTTTTTCTAGCATGATTCCCATCTACGTGGTTTGGCCTCACTTTTTTGTTGGCCGATGACGAGGTATAGAAATTAACTCCATCTTTTTTCTTTGAGATTACAAGAAATACGTACACACACTAGAGGGCGTCCCTTTAGCACACACCTAGACAGATTAAGGCCAAGGACAAATCCGTGACCTTATAAAAATTTTACCGAAAAGCACTCATGTGTGTAATAGATGACCCATCAAGATTTGAGTCGTGGTGGTTGGAGTCGTACACCCACAACTCTACCACTATACCAAGAGGTAACACTGATATACCATTGGCAATTGGATATTTGGTCTTAGAGAGTCGATTTATCCGAAATTAGAATAAACATTGATTAATTCAAAAGGTTGTAGGAGAGGCATTGATTGTTTATTGAAAAAAAGTATATTAATTAAAAAAATAGTGTGAAATATCATAATAAATTATAATGTCTAATGAGAAAGAAAATAGTATAACTCACAAATTTTTTATTGAAACGCACTCACGTGTACGTAATAGGTGGACATTAGGATTTGAATCGTTGTGGTTGGAGTTGTACACCCACAACTCTACCACCATACTAAGAGGTAACACTGATGTACCATTGGCAATTGGATATTTGGTCTTAGAGAGTTGGTTTATCCGAAATTAGAATAAACATTGATTAATTAAAAAGGTTGTAGGAGAGACATTGATTGTTTATTGAAAAAGAGTATATTAATTAAAAAAATAGTGCAAAATATCGAAACAAATTCTAATGTCTAATGAGAAAGAAAATAGTATAACTGCTGATGCAAATGCGATTATGTGCAGGCTGCGTAGCTGGATCCCGCGAAGAAGACTCGCAAATAACTATATCTCTAGCGTGGATTAATTATAGAAGAAGCCATATATCTAATAGAGACGGCTATCACAGGGTCAATGTTGAGCTTATAGAGTGTGAATCGAGCTATCTTTTCATGAAGGCATATTTCAATGCTACATTCCTATAGTCTACACATCATTATTTTCTTAAATTGATTTTTTCAATCAAATATTATCGTTCAAATCTATTTCCTCAGGATGCGTTTTGGCTTCAAAAGTTCATTATTTTTCAAGTACGTATGTGTTCATCTCAAACAAATTATATATCCCAAATATTTCATAAAAAGATACTCTAAACTACTTAGTTGTATTTTGATACTAAAAAAATTATAACTAATCTAGTTGTACAAATGTACGGGCTACCTGCTAGTTGATTAGTACGGCAAAATGTTTGCTAAAATTTAGAAGAAATCGGGAATAAAATTAATAGTTTGGTTTCACTTCACAACATAACACTTCATCCATTTACCTCAGGATCTGTTGACTCAATAATATCAAATATAGGATGGCCTAGTGGGATAATGTCAGGTAAAAACATCCAAGGATGTTTCTGAGTTATAGTCAGCATCAGCTCCAATAGAATCTCCATAATCACCTGAAAGAGTAAAAAAATAATTAATACATCTGTCAAGACAATTCTACACCATTGTGTAACTAACTTAATTTATTGTTTAAACAGTAATAATATGCACGCCAAGCTGCATCAATATTTCTGAAAAGAACAATTATAGCCAGCATTATGGTGAATCATCAATGTGCAGTTGTAAAACATTACATTTGACACCGACAGATATGTAGCATAACCAATTGACTTGATTGGTCATTGATCGGTAGATATATTAATATGCAATCTTCATGTTAACAGGGCATGCACCAATTAGTACCGAGTACCAAAAATATTCAGCCATCATTGCTGCGTCCACTACACATACTTCTTTCTACACAAAAGCTGAGTATAATGTCCAATTGGAAATATGAACAACAAACTTGATTAGATAAGCTCTAATTAGAAATGTGACAAGAAGGAAATGACTGCTCACTCTAGCTCTGCGGAGTGGCTCGACGTCCCGGGAAGCACAGACTCCCATTCCATCCGGCCCTTCCAAGAACTCAACCTCATATGCACGCATCATCCGGGCGTATCCTATCCGGTAGAAATCGGGGTCGGTCGGCTCCATCTGCACAACACATCACCTGCGCGTATCGGCGTATGACATAACCAAGTGTCAGCAACGTACGTAGCCGAAACAGATGCGCAATGAGCACCACAATGAGGCCTTGTTTGGAAAGATCGGGATCAACTGGGATCGACCGGGATCGGGGATCATCCACCGGGAACATCCCCGGGGTATTTTTCCGGCGAATCGGTTTGGTGCAGCTAACTCCCGGATCCAAAACCCTCCCCGCTCCACCCCAATCCACGGGATTTTCGCCTCGCCTCATCACGAGTTTCTTCTCGTCATTGCGGCCATGAAGCTCCGCCCATTCTCAAGGCCGACTCATGACTCGTGCCCTTCCTCAACGCAGCGTGCTGTGGCCTCCGTCCCTTGGCTCCACAACCTCCCTCACGCCCGTGGCCGGCGCCGCGCCCTCGCCTCGCCTCCATCCCCATCCAACGCCGCGCCACCGCTCCCGGCTCCCTCCGCGCGGAGCTTGGTAAGCATCCTCAGATCTTCCATTTCCTGGTTGTTTTCTTGTGCGGTGCTTGGTTAGATTGGGGATGTGGTTTGGAGTTAGTGATCTTGGTGTGGTGGGTCGAATGATCGAATCTCAAGGGCTTCCTTTTGCGGGTTGGTGGGTTTTAGGTCGGATGAGCATTTCTTTGTCTTGTTTCCAAGAACTCGGGTAGATTGATAGATCTTGGTGTCCTCCTCCCAAGAATTCGACGCCGGTTCAGGATGTACACCGAAATCCTGACGAAATTTCTCACGTAACTGTTTCCTCCGTCCTTGTCTAATGCCTCTTTTGCCTACAATTTTGGTGGGATTTTTTCCATGCTTCCTCTTGGTGTCTGTTTTGTGGAAGAAGCATCTGCTTGTTTGGTTGCAGGGTGCTGTTAGGGTATGCTATGCCGGCGTTGGAGTGCTTCAAGGCGATCGAGGAGCGGCCTGACCGGACCGATCAGCTCCGGTTTTGGTGTGAATATTGGTAGTGATTCAGAAGCCTTCGTCTTTGAGTAATTGATTCATTTTAGTCGCTTGCTTGCCTACGAGTTGTTGAACTGGCTGTTAGGTGATGCTTAGATTTGGTAGTAATAGGAAGAGTTTGGTCTACGTACCAGAATTCAGTACCAAATTTGTTTTGCGATATATAAGCGCACGATTTTCCCTTTTTTAATTGTTTGAGTTTTAAGGTAGTTGACTTGGTGGGATGAAAGAACTGAACCACCTATATTCAGAGATCTTGCAAAGGTTGACAAATTTCAGCAATCTTGCAGGATCATACTAGTCATCATGGTCATATTCGATTTATCGAATTTCCCTCATGCATGATGCATGAGTTAGGCCTTAACACTTCTTACCCCCTCTGTAGATTATCTTGATCGATCTGATTCTACACAAGACAAGGGCATACCGTCATCTTATGTTTAATAAGCTGAGCATTGATTCATCTCTTGGCAAGGTGGGAATCATATGATACTATGCAAACGCACTCAAGTGATATTCTTCCTTTTCAAATATCCTAAGGTGTAATCAGCTTTTTATGAAGTCCTGCATCCCATATTTCTTTTTCTGAGCTCTCAGTACTAATGCTCTAAGCATGCTGAAATCATCCTTTGACTTGCCTTAGCAATTCTGCATTAAAACAATGTTTAGAAGAAATAACCACTAGTAGTGCAGTCTGCAGTGAATCTATAGATGTGATGGAACATAACTCTGTTATTGTTATTATTGTTTATTTGAGTGGAATGGTTCCATTAACTTAGTGTCTACTCCTCTATCTAAAATCGTGCAAATTTGAATTGCTTATGTGTGCGGTTGTGCGGACATAGTAGAGCAAGAGTAGTTTCTTTACTCATAATGTCCGTATTTCCTTCAAGACCTTGTTCATTGAGTACGCCCAAAGTTAAAATTTTCTTATATGTCTTATTGTGTTCTTGTAGCCTACCCCAACTTGTTTGGGACCAAAGGCTTTGTTGTTGTTGTTGTTGTTGTCTGATTGTGTTCTTGTCTGCAGGGAATACTGTACCTGTCCATTCTGATTCATATTGTTCTTGACGCATGTTCTCAAAAGGCAACAAAGCCGACAGGGATTCTTCCAGGAGCATGTTCTCAACAATTTTCAATTGCACCAAGGTGATTAATGTTGACACATTCAAACAATCTGATGTTTCCACTTCTCATTGTATTAACAATGAATCCGATGTTCTGTTGTTCTTCAGGTTCTTGGTGATGTATTGTTAGGGAACATCATATTTATGGCCATGTTAATCCTGGGACTTCGATTTATCCTCAAACTATCTCTTGATATTACAAGGTACTGTTATATAACCTGTTTTAAATATCTGGAATACCTGTGAGGTGGAATTTTTCGATTATCATAACAAAATTCTCTTTCTTAAAAAATTAGACAGCGTACTATTGCATCGACAGATGAACAATGCCATAAATCTGTTGTTCTGTATATGATATTACAAGTTCTTGGACTGTTATATCCTCACAGATGAACAATGCCATAAATCTGTTGTTCATTTCTTGCAAAGAACTTGTACTTTGCTCACAGATGAACAAGCAAAAAGCAAGCGAGAAAGAGAAGGAAATTGGATGATGAGTCACTGTCACAAGAGCAAAACAATGCAGCTGATGATGCCAAGGCAAACGATGATTAACTTTTCTGACCATGTGATAGTTTCATCCTATGTAATCTATGGATTTATATGTCTAAGTAGTAGTACTTCATTTATATTGCATTTATATTGTCGTACTGCTAGGTTGTGGATGACCCTTGGAATGTACTGTATAATTTTGCGATTTTTTGGATTGTTTTCAGAAATTTCTAGTTATATTAGAATTTTCTAGACTAATTTTAGAATTTTTCTATAGTGTTTTTCGCAAATTATTTATTTTATTTTGAATTTTCGGAATATTTTATTGTGTTTTCGAATTTTATGGGTTTTAAAATTTCAATTATATTGATTTTATTTCAAATTTTATGACCACTTTTAAATTCAAAAATTTAAATAGGTGTTATCCCCTCCAAATCCAACCATGATCCAAACAATCAATTTTTGCTCCAATCCCCCCTTGGATAGGTGGGAGAGGATTGGGTGGGGATTGGGTGGTGGGAGGGGATCAACCCAAACCCCCCTTGGATTGTTTCTCTCTTGGGTGGATTTTCCCACTAGCCAAACAAGGCCTGACGGGGAAAACTCCTCGGGCGGGAAGGGGTACTCCGTACTCTTCCTGCGGCGGCTCGAGGAGCCTGAGAGGAGGGGCAGGTCTTAGCTGGCTATGGGCCAGGCCACGGTCGACTAAGCTACTTTTGGTCCGAAGTCAAAATTTTTAGTTTTTTTTCATAGAATTTCGTATGACATTTTGACTCTAGACCTCGAGCAATTGTCCCAGAGGCCTAACTCCGCCCCTGAGTAGGGGTATTGTCTTCCTCCTTGTCAACTTCCTCCACCAACAGAGGCGCCATGAAGGTCATGAGAGTACGCCTTGGGCGGCCTGATGAGGCGAGAAGCGGGAAATTTGGGCGATGGGTTGACAAGGACAGCATGTCTCAGTCGAGTCGTGTCTCCGCGCGTTCGAAGGGATGGTCCCAGGTACACTTCCCGGGTTCATCGATGATGAACTTGTCTTCCCATTCTCTTCGAGGCAAAACTGGACTTCCCCTTATCGAGTGCCTGAACTGCAAGAAGGCTGTGTTGCTCAAACTCACGTGCAGGAAGGGGACAAATGCGGGAAAGCAATTCTACAAGTGCCATATGAACCAACAGAATTTAAGTTCTGCCGATTTGGGGCTTTTCAAATAGGGCTTGGTTTGGCTGATTTGGGAGTTGCTTCATTTGTTGTTTTGTTTGCTATAGGACTGAACAACTTGCTCGTTCTTCATGTGGACTGAAGAATATGTAGAGTTCCTGACTAAGAAGGGGGTGATTCAAGAGGACACAAGTTCCCCTGAAGATGTAATTCCAGATTTAATTGAAACGACATCCACATTAAAGACTAATTTTGAGGCCATGAAAGCAGAGCTCATCGAGCTGAAGGCTTGCAATGGTAACACTGATGCCACCATGTGCAATGTGCTGAAGCAAGAGAGAGTTTCTACCACCATTGGTGCTCTGAACTTGTTTGTGGTTGCTTTATCAAGGCTGTTATTGTTGTATTGGGGAAGTAGTCTGTCACTTTTACGTGGTAGTTGGATCATTTTGTATTGAATTGGAAACTTGATATGTAATAGGTTGGATCAGTTTGTATTAAAATCTTAGTTGATTGGTTTCAGCAAGGTGTGGGTCATTTTGTATGGAACTATGAACATGATGTGTAATTTCATCTGTGGCAAGATGGCTAGCATTATGTAGATCATTTCATTTGTGACATGATGACTATTCTCCCTTTTGTATATGTGTGTTGATATGTACTGTCCAGGTCAGTTCAATCTGTGATAAGATTTTTGAAAATCTGTTATCAGTTTTTTGACATGGTGACTGTGGATCATCTTGTATGTGTGTGTTGATATATATTGTCCAGATCAGTTCAATCAAATAGTACATTTAAAAATCATGGAAAAAAAAAGGCAAATGTTCATAACAAACTAGAGATTTACCAGAGACTTGTATGTGTGTTGATGCTATCATGATGGAATATGAGGGATAAAATGAGAATTCACTGCTTATATGTGTATTGATATATACTGCTTGTAAACATGCATACATGATACATGCATGATCAAGTATCAGGACATTCCAGTTCAAGTATCAGGACATACATTTTCAAAACAAGTATCAGGACATATAATACATTTCCAGTTCAAGTATCAGGACATTTTATACATTTCCAGTTCAGGAGTTGGCATGCATGCCAGAACACAAAATACTGACATGATCAAGTCCATAGCAAACTAATGTGATCAAGTCCATACATACTAACATTAGGAGTTGGCATACATATCCAGAACACAGAATACTGACATGATCAAGTCCATAGACACTAACATGGTCAAGTCCATACATACTGACATTAGGAGTTGGCATACATGTCCAGAACACAAAATACAAGTCCAGAACACAAAATACTGACATGATCAAGTAAAAGATCACGCATGTAATAGCCACAGGTGGCTTTTCCTCATTTCTTCTTGATTGGTGTCAGCTTCTTCCTTGTTGGTGTCAACTTCTTCCTAGGGGTAGTCTTTGCTGGGACTGTTGCTATGGCTTGGTTGTCAACTCCTCTCATTGCTAATGCTAGCTTCCTGCAAACATATTACATCCATTGTGAGATGCTAGCTGTCTACAAACAAGCAAGGTGTAACTTGTGTACAAACATATTACCTTCTAGTGACAGGCTCAGGGTTGTTGTTCACAGGTGCTGGCAATGTGACAAAGGGTTTTGATGGTGTACCAACAGACACATCTGTAGTTCCTTTCTTAGTTGACTTTCTCTTCCTATTGTACAGAGCAGTTACACAAGGAAACATATAATGCAAATAATATACATGCATGCAGTTTGATGTTACCTTTTTTGTTTCCATTGAGATGGCAGCCGTCAACACGATGTCCAAGCTCCCCATATTTGCTGCATTTGCACTGCCTTCTACTTGTACTTATTTCCCCTTCTCAAGGAATGATAGAAACCTATTCTTCCGAGGTCTTCCAGCTGATCTCTTCCCAAGTGGTGAAAACAACTTAAAGCCGCCAGGTCAACTTTGGGCCATTGGTTCTTACCTATTATTGGCTGAACAACCCCTTCATATGCAGCTTTGAACTTGACAACTGAGTAGTAATTGTGTACATATCCCTCCATATTTGTATCTCTTTCAATTGAAATAGATGCCAATGCATGAGGGTATGGTTTGTCAGTTAACTGCCACTCCCCACAGGTGCACTCATGTGTAAGGATATAAACAACATGTCTGTGAACTTCATGATTGTTGTCAACCTCAGTTACCTCTGCAGACTCATTTGATGATGTACCCACCTTGAAATGACCTAAATTCCTAATCTTCGTATTGAGTTGGTGTATTATGGCTGGGAGAATTCCCCTTGTAGCCTCTCTCTCCAATTCTCCTCCTCTTATAAAACATTTACATTATCTTTTCTCTCAGCTTGTCTGCTAGTTCCACAATAGGCAAGTCCTTCAGTCCTTTAATCCAACTGTTGAAACTCTCTACCAGATTGTTGTTGATGTAATCACATTTACTGCCCTTTGAGAATCTACTCGTCATTCATAGCGAATTATGGTGCTTTTTCAAGTAGACTCCCACTTCAGGACTTGCTTCAAGTATCCTGCCCATGTAATGGTCAAATCTATCTGCTCTGTATGTCCTAGCAGCTGGATACATGTTACCAAAAATAGGACCATGAAATTTCTTGACAAAGTTCTGCATAAGGTGCCTAAAGCACTCTCTCTGCTCAGCTAAAGGGGATACATTTTGCACAACCTTTTCTAGGTCTTTACAAGCATTAGAGCATATAGCAAGGGTGAGAGGATTACCTATCCCTTTCTTCAGCTATTGCATGAACCAAGTTCAGTTGTCAGTTGTCTCAGAGTTTATAAAACCAAATGCAACTGGGAACATCCAATTATGCCCATCTAAAGCAGTCATTGTAGCTAGTTGTCCATTCCATTTACCATTGAGAGCTCTTGAGTCAACACTCAAGTATGGTTTGCAGCCCTTTAGAAACCCATCAACGTATGGTTTCAAAGCCATGAAAAATCTATGAAAGTATATCTTGTCACATATTTGCCTATTTGCTATCTCAAGAATACTACCAGGTGACCTCAGATCAATCTCTGCCTTGAATCTATACAACTCTTCAAAATTGTCCTCCCAGGAACGAAATATCCTATCCACTGCTCTCTGCCTACCAGCCCACACTGTGCCATATTGCAAAGTGACTTTGTACTCATCCGGCAACCTCTCTTGGATTTCTTTGGCCCCTAGACGGGGGTTCTTCCTCAAGGTGCCCATAACCCTGTCAGCTACCCAACCTTGAGATGTCATACTGGTCTTCACCCTACTAGTCGATGAACATATGTGCTCAAATAGCTTCTTGGTCACCTGCAAATACAAAAATGACAGTTAGCTACATGGTATATGCATTACTTATCAAATATAGTTAGCAACGATGGTTAATACCTGATGATTTTGCCTTGCTTGTTTCTACGAGCATTAATTGTCCATGGGCAACAGACATCCCTCCATCTGCCCTTGAACCTTGTTTTGTGATATTGAATGGTGTGGATGTCAAACTGCCCATTAATTGCAAACTTTCTTACTGCCAGCCTGAATGCTTTCATGTTTGGGAAGACGTCGCCAACACTTATTGTTGGATTATCCCGATCAATCACATTCCTCGTCTCTCTAGGTATGTCACCATCCACTGCAATTGCTGCCTCAGTAATATCATCCCCAATTCAAGTAGGAAGAGGACTAACCATTGGTGCTGTTGTTCTAGAATTAACCCTAACATCATCATTAGCACTCATGCCAAGCAAGATATACATGTCATCCTCATCCATAGCAACATCTCTACCATCCTCATTAGATGGAGCACCTTGTGTAATTTCAATTGTTGTCCAATCAACTCTGCCTTCTGATGCCCAAATATTGCAGGGATTGTTGGAAGTATCCTTAACTGGTTGTGATACAACAGTAGGAGAATGAGGTGAATTGGAGGCACAACGTCCATCAAATTCAATGCTTGATGTAATTCGGTCATTACCTTCAACAACTTCACCAAGGTTGGTAATACTTGACTGATTGCACTGATATCCCGGTTTGTGGACAACCTCTACAAACACGAACAAGTATTTAAGGTTTCAGTGGTCCATTAATGCCTCCTGCAACTCATGTGATTACATGAACTTGACATGTTCATTGGTTATCTTGTCAACTTCGTATGCAAATGTCTCCTAAGAAGGTCCTCAAATAATCCTTTCTCCAAGATCAGCATAGAACCTGTCAATCGTGCACCCCTTAATATCCATTATCCACTCCAGATCTCTACGTTGTATAGCCGTCGTGCTACCATCGTTGAACACCGCAATGTAGTCCCTAACTCTAACGTTTATCCTAAACGCTCTTTCAGGATCAATCCTACCGACATTGCAACAGAGAGAAAAATAAATTTCAAGTTAGCACTACTAAATCATTCCAAACTATGTTGTTTCCACGCATCAAGCAAAACAGGAAAGGCTAGAGGTCAAGGATGCAACATACCCGACAAGAATCTCCTTTGGATCAATGGCGCACCTACTGTCTTGCTCCACTGCCGCACCCCAGGCACATCCAGCAGTGTTGCGTCGCTGCCTTTGCGTGTTGTCGGGAGTGAGGAAGCAGAGAAGGGAATGGGGGAGATGATTTCAGGAGTGGACCCTAACACGAGCTGGACTTGGTGTGAACAAGGGTTATAGGAGGAACGGGACCTGGTGCAACCGAGGGGTAAAAGCGACATTCCGTGTGGCTATAACGGAGAAATTGGCCAGATAATAATAAAATAATGACAATATGGTATTTAATCAAGCAACAGAGTAAGGGGGGGGGTAAAAAATCAATTACATCGGGAAGAAGGGTAAAATATGAATATGCATCTAATGTGAGGGTAAATAATCAATTCTCCCTTATCTAATTAGCGTAATGTGTTGGGTGTTGATAGCCGCTTCCGCCTTTGCTACGGGAAAAGCGTACGTTTTCGCCCTTTTCGCATGGAAGCAAAGGCAACTATAGTCTACAATTCAAAAGACAAGCAATGCTGCGGCCACGCACGAGGACGCGTGTCGAACCCGGGAATGAAGGATCCCAGATTCTCTATGTTTCATATACTAGTTCAGGAATAGCTAGCGTACACAGTCAAACAAAAGTGATAGCAATATCATATCACGCATTTATTAATTGATATTCATAGTTTATTACAAAATTAGGCACAAGGACAAATAGAAAGATACAGCAGAAAGCAAAATAAACAGGTAGGCCACACGATTCGCCACAGGCAATCGTCTGGGGGCGTAGCTTAGTCGTCCTAATCCTCACCGTCTTGATAGTAGTCTTCACCTGAATAAATTTTATTCAGCAAGAGTGAACACAACTTCCGTGCTTGCAAGTTACCCTTAATAACAGAATATAATGCATGCAAGTGTAATCAAATGAGGCTAATAGGGTTCATTTGCATAAAGCAGCATTTTCAGATTTAAATACTCATACTAAGTTTTAAGGCAATTTTTAATCTATAACTAAAATCAAACTTTTATTTCGATTCATCAAATAACAAGTGTAGGATAAACCTCCGCACACAAATGGTGAAGGACTAACCCCCTTACACCAGGCTTTCTGCTCAAAATTTTCCACAGGGAATAAACCTCCATGAAAATATTTTTGGCAAACCATTTTTAAGACAAAACCAAAGTCTAATCCGCAAAAGACTTTGCTCAGCATGTCCATGATTGCGAACGTAGCTATTCGAATAGATTACCAATTATGTAGAATCTGTACAGCTTTACCCACAAGAGATAATTTACTTTTTATGTCAGACAATACACGCTTCCGAAGGCATGCGACAAAGCAATTATCACGAGGCCTTTACCCTACATTATTTCAACACAAGTATGCCTGCTAAGGTATCGTTGTCGTAGGCTTCACACCAAATGGTAATCCCCTCTTGCACTATGTGAGTACTAAAAGTAGGTCTTTACGACACTCACACCTGAAGAATCTAGACTCGCTATTATGTGCTAATGGAGTTTTGGTTATTAATGACAAATCTACTTATGAGACTAACACTTCTATTGATATACCATGCTTAGTCTCAGCTTGGATATAAAAGGAAAAATCCAAACAGATATGCACTCATAATGATAAATCTATTTGTGAAACTAACTTTTCTATTGCTATATCTCATGTTTAGTCTTAGTTGGATTAAAAGGTGAAAATCAAAGAGGTATGCATTCGACATCATATTTTTATATATTGTTGCATTCCACGGATCCAAAATATAGGTTGAACTCACCAAAAGTCTAAATTGAATATGTGCATATGTTCTTATTACACATTTGTGTATGCACACATTTAGGGGGAGTTCACTCTATGTTTTGTGGTTTCATTAGTATTGATCCATATTCCTTTGTTCACATACTTTAAGGATCTTTACTTTAAAACATATCCTTGAGTATATATAACTTGTGTAGTTAATATATTCATATGAGTATATGAGACTTGTGTAGTTCATATATGCTCATATACCCTTTGAGTATATTCAACTTGTGCAGTTCATATATACTCATACCAATCTATTCAATTATTTGCAATTGAAGTGATTATCATCAATTACCAAAGAGGGAAAGATTGTGATATCTTGTCCCACCATTATGAATTAATGGTATGTCGTGGTAATTGATGATAATCATATTGTGGAACTAACATTTTTCATGAGTTGGATGAATAGGTTATGTTCCAGGGTGATGAAGACTTTGGATGGCATCATATGTTGATGGTCATCAAGTCAAGATTCAGGAGAAAAGAAAATCATCATGTGTTGATGATGTTCGAGTCAAGATCCCGAAGTGAAGAAGATCATCATGTATTGATGATCATCAAGCCAAGTTCAAGAAAATGATGTCATCATGGATTGATGAGCATCATATCAAGAACTCAAAGAAACGAAAATCATCGTGTGTCGATGATGTTCAAGAAGAAGAGATGATCATAAGTTGATCATCAAATCAAAGAGAAGGCCCATCATGTGTTATGGAGGTCAAGTGAAGGATGCATCATATGTTGATGCATTTTAAGACTCGGGATAATGGATGTCATCATGTGTTGATGAGCATCATGTCAAGATCCCGAAGTAAAGGAACTCATCGTGTGTTGATGAGTTTTCAAGTCAAGAACCCGAATTTGAAGTGAAGATATGCGTCATCAAGCTTCAAGTGTGTGTGCAAGGCAAAGGTATGACTAGCTAGGGCTAAGGATGTGTTCCTAGTCTTTTACCGGTCTTGGTGTTTGGTTGGAAGACCGGATTGCTAGTATAGGTTTGCCGTACTATTAAGAGGTGTCTTGTCTAGTAGCTTGAGTCTCATCATGTGTTGATAGCTCAATCTCGCTTGCTCTAGCTCTCCATGGCATGGTGCTATTGTTTACGAATGTGTTTTGCAAATAGTTGAAGCTCATGCATTAACTCTTTGTAGCATGGGACTATAATTTGTAAATGTGTTTTACAAATGGTTGAAGTCCATGCAACTACTCCTTGTGGCATGTTGCCGATATTTGCGAATGTGTTTTGCAAATAGTCGAGGCTCATGCATAATCCTTGTAGCATGTGACTATACTTTGCAAATGTGTTTTGCAAATAGTTGAAGTCCATGTACCTACTCCTTGTGGCATGATACCAAATTTTGCAAATGTGTTTTGCAAATTGTTGGGATTCATGCATTTTCCCTTGGCATGGTCTAAGATTGCTCGTTGCTATTTCCTTGGACTTAGACCATGGTGTTGGCTCTTTAGAGTTGTGCTTTTTGATTTGATCAAATGTGTTTGAGATCAATAAAAAAGATGGGTTGTGTAGCCCTCTGAATAAGCTTTCCATAGAGCCCAAGATCACTCAATTCCGACATTAGAGTCAAAAGTTATGACTGTTTTTCCGAGCGTCATCGTCTTTGAAATCTGTGGCTGGGTGACCGCGCTTGAAAGCTTGATGACCGCCCATATGCTGCATGGATGACCACCATTATAAAGCCAGTCAACTTTTTCCAGAGGGCGAGTTTTTCGTTTTTCTTCCACCTAGAAGGCCCGGACTGACCGGGGGTCCAGTTAGACCGGACCCTGTGAGGATGGATTGACTAGGAATTGCATGTAATGGCTATTTTTATAGCCGTTGCACTATAGGCCGGACAGACCGGCCCTATGCCTGTGGTCTGACCAGGTTTCCCCGATTTTCAGCAGATTCTCCTCCAACTGCTAGTTTTTGTGTGTGGGCTATAAATACTCACCTTGGCCGGTTGGAGGGCAACTCTTGGCATCCTATTTCATTCTATTGAGCTAGTGTGAGCTTCTCCTCTCAAATATGCATGTGTTGCACCTTGTGAGCAAAGGGAGAGACTCTAGTTGCATGTGTTACAACTAGAATTGGATTGAGCGTCAAATTGTGCATGTGTTGCACTTGGTGAGAGTCAAGCAAGGGGCTTGGCTTATTACTCTTAGTGTTTGCCGACATCTAGACGGCGTAGAGGCGACGTGGTCCGGTGATCTTCTCAAGAAGCTTGTGAGAAGGCACGGCGTGTTGTGAGTGGCTTGGTGCTCGCCATCTCCGGAGTGGAGTAAGAGCAACCCCGAGTGGATCGAGGTGTTGGTTCGTTTTGGAGCCGGTCCAAGTGGTTGGACTTACCTCGGAGGTATTGGCTCAAGTTGTGGAGCCGGTCCAACGTGGTTGGGCTTACTTCAATGTGGATTAGGGGAAACCGGCAAGTCTCCGAACACCACAGTAAAACATCGTTGTGTCTTTGTGGTTTGTTCTCTTGTAATTTACTTTGCGAAATTTACATTCATAGAATTATATTGTTTGCATGTATTTGTATGATTGCTAATTATCAATAGTCGTTGGTTGTTGGTGTACTTAGTAAAGACTAGTTGATTTAGGTTTTAATTGTGCAAAACCGAATTGTCTTTAGCGTCCGCATTAGAAATCGGTTTTAGCCTTAGAGATTTTTAGAAACGACTATTCACCCCCCCCTCTAGTCAGCCTCCTCGATCTTACAACACCTCCAACGGCACAATTATGCTAGAATAACATAGATTAGTTGGCCAAGTCTGACATATTTTGGACTTGTGGTGGTACGAGTTTGGCTTAACAATCCGCAGCTCGCAGATCAGTCCTTATATGACTGGGTGACTTCCAAAACTATCCTTGGGCTTCTAACATTCACTGAATAGAGCCCGTGCATAAACCTGCACCTACCGTCTAACTATTTCGCCCAAGTTCAAATCTGTTTTATTTTATTACCAAACATTTTCTAAAAACTTACTATGGTAAAGTCAATTCCATAGCCAAATTTTAAATCATCATTTTATGTTGGCTAAGTTCCCCAAAATTAACATTTTGGTCTAAGCATAGACTAAGCATCATTTTCAAATTTATTTTACTAAGCTGATAAGGAAATGGCATTTCAAACTTCAACATTGGCCATATAAAGGAAATGGATTGACTATGGATTTAAAACAGGGATTCAAAATATTGAATTATAAATAAACATGCATTAATTTAAAAATAGAAATTAAATAAATTTAAATAATGGGCTCAATATGATCAAAGGTATGACTTGCCTTGCTTGAAGTATTCTTCATCTCCTAACTCAAATTCCCGAGAGTCGTCAAAATCTATACGCGGAAATAAGCCAAATTCAAATGAAAATTCAAATTAACTCCAAATTAAATAATTTTATTTTAGTTTGCTAGATCTTGAATTTATATGAATTTAGAAATTTGAATCGCTGAATTTGGAGTTCGTATGAAGAAGAACGAGCTCTTAGAAGGTTAAATCTAAATAAAATACCCTAAAAAGGAATTTCTGGTATTTCCTGATTTATTTTTTCTAAAGAAAAATCGATTAATGACACAAGCTGACGTCAGCATCTGAAAATCAATTTCCGACCGAAATATTTTTCTACGCGAAAAGATATTCTATCACTGACATGTGGGCCCCATGGTCAACAAACCAGGTCCACGGTTGGTCAAAGTCCATGGTGGACTTGGTGCATGGAATATTACGAAGGGGGTGCGGGTGCTAACGCCGATTGGCACATAGGTGTGACATGGTCGCTGGCCTACGTGGTGGGGACGTGGCAGTGACATGGCTGGGCCACGTCAGCCCGGGATCGGCGGCGCTATGGCGACAACCTCGCTGGCGCTATGCGCCACAGTGAGGCACACGAGGGGGTACCATCGTGACGAGCGTGACTTACTGAACATGATGCTCACCTTGGAAGCTAGCGGGCGCGAGGTTTTGGCCGTCGGCAATGAGGTTAGGCGGCGACGGTGTTAGGTCAAGGTCGGCAAAGGAGCTTCGGGGATCCTCGAGTGGAGATGACACGCGCACGGGGTTGGCGACGATGTGGCGGTGTCGTAGAGGGGGTCGGGGTCGCCGGAGATGACAAAGAACCGAGCTTCGGTGGCGCAACAAAAAACTCAAAATTTGGGCGATGAAGAGGGAGATGATGTAGGGGGTTTTGGGGGTTTGGGATGAGCAGAGGAGTTCGCATCCGGGGCTCCCATTTATAGGTCTCAGGTGTGGCCGGAACGGCGTAGGGCGCAAGAAGCTCTTAGCGGCATCTACGACGTGATTGGGAGAATTAAGGCGACATAAGGAAGGTGAAATAAGGAAACAGATGCGGGATTGTCTTGGCGTTTTAATGCGCATGAAAATGGGGAAAGGGATACAGATTTTGCCGAGTTTTGAAAAGCTCCGAAGGTGCGCTAATGGCGGAGGCATGCAGGTGTTACGCGAGGATGAAGAAGGAAGGTAGGAGAAGGGGGTGACGTGGCTGGCGGTCCCACCTGGCAGAGAAAGAGAGGAGGCGGGTGAGAGAAAGGGCGAGGCTGACACGCGGGGCCCGCATGTTAGAGAGAGAAAAGAGAGGGGCGTGCTGGTGGGCTGTGGCGGAGAGGTGGGCCGCGGTTGCGGGCTAGGCGCAGGTGAAAAAGGGTTGGGCCGAGGGAGATTCAGCCCAAAGGAAGTTTTCCAGATTACTTTGATTTAGCAATTTAATTAATTCTGTTAATTCATTTTGGCTTTAGAAAATAGTAAATAAAGTCCAAAAATTGTGAGAAAATTCACAGAAATTCTCTGAGTCATTTTAGACTTCAATAAAATATTTCCAACTTATACTTGGTAATTAGTTTTGTAATTAATTTACTTTGGCTTTGAAATAAATAGGAAAAAGCTTTTAGAATTCCAGAAAATTGCATAAAGATAATTAAAATTTATTTTTGACTAAAAAAAAAGAAAATTTGGGCTATTACAACGCGTGCTTGTCGCCTCAGCTCGGCGCCGTGCGGGTTGGATGGCACGACACGTGAACCAGGCACGTGTTGACACGGTGTCTCCGCTCGTCATGTCCACGATGGGGTATGGCATGGGAGCCGCGACGTATGCATGGTGCGGACGGTGGTACAAGCGCTGCGGCCTGGGAATGGGACAGTGAAGCGTGAGGGTGTCGTGCGCCGGTCGGTTTGGTGCATGCCGATCGCCAGCGCCCCTTCCTTCCCAGGCCCGTGGCCGTGTTCCGTGCGTGCACCGCCATCCATGCTGTCGCGCCCGTGCCACCACAACCCACGACGCTCACCTCTCCCCGACATCGGCATGGATCACCGCCTCACCAGCCTAAAAATCCACTATCACACGCGAACCCTCTTGCTCTATCTATTGTGAGCCCAAGCCCACCCGATCGGAAATCAATGCATAGGATCTACAGTGTTGTGCATTAGTGCGCGATCTCTACCATTCAATCAAAAAACAAAGATCTAAATCAGTAGCCACATTGTTTTTTCTCCTGATCATTACTTCCCAGGCAGGGACAGAGACAACAGGGGGCTAGTGGGAGCCATGGCTCCCCATGCTTCTGATCTTGTGTGGAACAAAACTCTAGAAACACATGTATAGTCTCTCCAATAACTTAAATTCAAAATCTTATAGGCTAAGTGTTGGCTATCTAATCAATATTACATGTGCATGTACACAAAAGATCAGCTCATGCATCTTCCTGTATTCCCAAGAAGTAGCTAGCAGCAATCGCTTTTTTTTTTACTTTTGCTCATCTCTCACAATCCCAATTACTTGGGCATGAGGAAAGAGGCACTACGAGGCAATGCAGCACTACAATATACAAGGATAATTTTTAGAGTGGATTGTGAACTGTGATAGATTTAATGCGATACGGCGGGCGTGGCTTATAAGTAAACACTAAACATATTAGTTTATCTTGTCTTTTTTACTTGTATTTTATGTGTCTCACTCTCATGCAACTATATGACATCAAAATGATATGGAGCTTAATTTGGTAGATAATTAGCCATTAGGTAGACAGATTTTTAAATTAGGTGTTTAGATCTATTGCTTGAAACCAAACGAAACATAACAGCTTTTGTCGATTGGCCCCCTCAAACAAAATTTCTGGCTCCGTCCCTGTTCCCAAGGAAGTTTTTGGCTGAGCTGTACCAAAATGCTTTCGATCATTGTTGTATGCCGTCTCACATTGTTAGATGTGTTAGATGTATATGTATTTTCCCTATTGTATAAGGGGTTCCTTGCATATATGCCACACCTATATTTGTATATATATTGGCCCAAATAGAGGAACTCGGAAAGTCGCTATCTTCCCTTTCAGAGATAACAACATCGGTTCATTCCTTCTGTAAACATCACTGAACGAGCACTCGGCACCATCCCCCAAAACAAATGCTCCGTATCTTATCAAGTCCAAAAACTTCTCTTCCTCAAGTAGCCGACATAGTTACTTCGCCGATATCAAAACTAATACAACGAGAACTGCAAAGGGCAAGCGATGAAGCGAAAATCCTTGGCCAACTGACGATGCATCAATCATGCACACCATTGCCATTCGCATAGTAGGTTCCATTTGCTACACCATTAGCATGCTTCTTCGCATGCCCATTCGGGTGTACTGGGGGTTTCAAGGAACCATTGCTGAGTGGATGTTTAGCCGCAATAGTGTGACCATTGCAGTTGTCTTGCAGCACATGGTCCAGTTGCCCAAACGATGCAGCAATTAGCCCTACAGGCAGTGCATGTTGAGCAGATTGTCAAGATCTCATTCCTCCATCAAAAAACAACAAAACCACAGGCAGTACATATTGAACAGATTGTTAAAGATTGTAACATCCCACCAGACAGGTGGTTTCAAAAGCTTCAAGTAGCTTACCGACAAATGGTGCAGAAGGTTTCGAAGGTCTTGACTTAAACTCCGGATGGAATTGGACGCCAACAAAAAATCGGTGATCAGCTATTTCAATGATCTAGAAAAATAGTAAATTGATAAGAATCACATCAGCATGGAAAAATTGAGATGTGTTCAAGCACGAGTCTTGGTTCCGAATTATACCTCCATTCTCCTTCTAGTTTCATCTTTGCCAACAAATTGAAGTCTGGCATTTTTGAATATTGGCACCATATCAGGATTTACCTGTGAAGGTGGTTGATTTTACATGTAAAATAAAAAAATATGGTCGAATCAAAAGATCATAAGTAGCAAAACCCCAACATTTATACATCATTATGAACTAGCAAAGATGAGTAATAGACTTCATATCTGTGTCGATGCCTCTCATCTATGTAGTTGACATTACCATAGCTAAGTGATTGAAACAAAACTCATGAGTAGGCAACCAATGGTGTCAACATATAGAACTAAAATAGAAACACATGCAATTGTGCCAAGGGAATGTGCGCACTCACAGCTTGGCAGATTTGGAATCAGTAACCTTGAAAAATGTTCTCCTTGACCCAAGACGCATGGTCCCGCCCATATGTGTTTTGGAACCCTAAAAGAAATAGTATCAGATTGTAAAAAACAATATATGAGCTAAAGAAAGTTTCTAACTTGTAAATACACCTAAATGCAATATGCTTGATACAGAGAAAATGCCTGGGTGTCTACAGACAAACAATTGTCCCTGTAAGTTGGTGCCGGTGGTGAGTGGGGGGTATCAGTATGAGCATGTGATATTGCTCATTTGGACTGTGAACTTGAAGATTACCTCTGGCATAAAAATAACATATGGGGTCTTCGTGTTTGGATCAAATTCCGTGCTGTTCGCATCAGGGAAGTTCACAACATGACGCGCAAACTCTACAACAGCAAGCTGCATGCCAAGGCAAATACCAAGATAGGGGACATTGTTTTCACGGGCATACTTAGCAGCCAGTATTTTTCCCTTAATACCTCTGTTTCCAAAGCCACCAGGTACTAAAATGCCATCAGCGCCCTGAAATGAAAGTTCTTCAGACAAGTACAAAATTTATAGATTTAGCAATATTCCATGGGAATAAACTTCTCACCCTCAATAAACTCCATGATGTGTTGTAATCATCAAGTGCCTATAAAATTTAACCACAGCCAGATAAGGAAATACAGTACAGAGTAAAGATACTGCATAATATGAGTTGTCCAAACCTCAGTGGCAATTGAATCCTCAAGATCGGTGGAAGCAACCCAATCAACAACAAGTTTTCTGCGGCAAGCAATAAAAGCGTGCAAAAGAGACTACGGAAATTGCAAAAGAGAAAAATGTTGGACAATAATGAAGAGATTTAACAACCAGAATGAAACAATGACCACAGGGATCATCTCACCTTCAACACTGAAAGGTACGAATCAGATAGACCGGTGTACTTTCCAACCATGGCAATTCTGACCTAAAACGAGAGTACAAGTCACTTGGGACTAAGAAGTATTCCAGATAAATAAAACAATTGTGAAGGTGAAAAGAAAACCAACTGTATCCTGTAGAGTGTCATATAAAGTAGCCCTTGCCACCCATTCCTCCAAATTTGGCTCCCGAGCAATGCTGTAAACAATAGAAAGGAGTATTTAGAATACCATATAGCAGCATGACATCTCTGGAAGAAACGATTGATAAGGTACATGAAAACAAACCTTTCAAGATTCAGATCTTTAAGAATAGCATCATGTGCCTTTTGGTCCTAAAATGGCACAGGAAGATATTAAGCATAGTGTATGGGGGCAAAATGTACATTGATACATAAAAAATGAGATGTGCTATACCCGTAACAACAAAGGAATACGACAAATGTTAGAAACATCATATAGAGTAAAAATATTAGCTGCCTGCAATCAAAAGAACTCATTAGCAAGAGCAATTAGTTGTGCATGCACATTAACCGTTGCCGACAAGGACAATTTCAGTACCGGCACATGGTAGAACTGAGAGAGTTTTTCTTTCACATTTTCCTCCAGCTCCTATCAACAATAAAAGCACGGCAGTAGTTAATAAATTAAAACTTCACAACAGAGTCAGAGCACCGAATAAAGGTAAATAGGCTCATTGACTAACCTCAGTACTACGACAGGCTAAAATATTTGGTATGAGACCAAGTTCTCTTAAACCATGTACATTGTGTTGAGTTGGCTTAGTTTTCTACAATAACACAAGACACGGATGTATATGATGAACATGTATGCTTAATTACAACATGCAGACCATAATTAGAAAATAGCAAAAACAAGCAGGATGAATTGACTGAAGTTTTCTTACCTGCTCACCGACGACATTCAAAACCAGAACAAGACTGACATGTACCAAACAGAAATTACCAGCACCTTGCAAATAAATAACGTGGAAATAAGATTATAAATACCATCATGGAGAAGAAAAGATGGTGTTCAATATTTATTTATGTAATTGTGCAATTTCCTTACCAACACGATAGGAGAATTGACCTAAAGCTTCAATAAAGTGCATGGATTCAATATCCCTTGCAGCATGAGTGTCAAATATCATTTAGTTACAAAAAGATTAGAACTTCCAAAATGAACAGTAAGCAAAAAAAAAAAAGCTTCCAAAACGAACTATATGTTAAAATAGTTGGTTATCTATTGCCACCTATAGTGCCACCCAGTTCAATTACACAAACATCGGCAGGTCCCTCCTTGCTATCAACAGGAACCATTGCGACACGCTCAATCCAGTCTTGTATGGCATTTGTAATGTGTGGGACAACCTTAAAAGTAAAATTGATTGAATAGATGAGAACTTCAAGAACTGTACAAACCAAAGTTACCAAGTTCAACTAAGGAACAAAGATAGTTTGGAGGAAGTGGCTCGCACCTGAACAGTCTTTCCCAGGTATTCAACCTTTCTCTCTTTCTCAAGAACAGACTGCCATCAACCATCAAAACAAAATCAATTAAATAAACAAGCAAGAGTTGATTATTTTGCAACAATTAGGAACATATTTGCTCATGTTGTTATTATCACATACTCATGTGGTTAAATATAAGTTATGTTGTGCTTTTGATATACCCATGGATGAGAAAACTAGAAATAATTTTCATTCCAAGCTGAGACAAGACATCAACATCAAAATGTAAGGAGCTTTAAATTATGTTTGATGGTTATGTAACAAAGAAAGTGGATAAGAAGCTGATGAAGCCTTGTATGACCGGGTCATACTGTGAAGATTAATAAATTGAAGCGATGAAATACAGCCAGCATGTCAACATGTACATTATCTAAGCCCCTATAATTTGACATAACTCTTAACAAGGAGATGATGTTTTGCACACCTGATAGATCTTTCCAGTGGTTATGTTATTGTCACGAGTCAGTTTAATATCAAGAAACCTCTCGTAGTTCCCAAGATCCAAATCCACCTGCAACAAGTAGAAGACAATAATACTGCATCAAATGAACAGATATGTGCTAACATGGATGCATAGATGACTAGGTTGTATTCCAATACCTCGCCACCATCATCTAACACAAACACTTCACCGTGTTCGAAAGGAGACATAGTTCCAGCATCAATGTTAAGGTAAGGATCTGCACATGAGTGATACAATTAGAACATGCCTACCTTGTGAAGACAAATGCAATCAGTTAAAGCACCTAGCCAGGTAACAGCTGGCATGACGCTAATCCTACAACACAAAACTACCCAATGAAACTGAGTAGAGGATCCTTACGAAAAAAAATAAATAGCCAAAACAACACGACAACCAAAACAAAGAAGGGTGTAGTTAACTAGACAATGATAACTATGAACAAACGAAACCTGAACAATAGAAACAAACTAATCCAAAGATCCAAGTTACACCAAACGTGTATCCAGCGGTTGGATGGAATGACAGATATCTAAATCAGCCTTTTGTGGCACTGCAACATCGAGAATCCCTCCAAAAAACATACGAGACCTCCAATACAGAAACAAGAAAGGAGGGATAACCTAGTAGTGGTTCTTTAAACTTTTCCCAGCCATCTTGTTTCCTTGAGCAAGAACAAAAGTTTAGCCTAACGTAGATAAGCAGTGTGACAAATTTCTTCACACCAAACGAAAGTAGCATCCTTGATCATTCCCTTTCGGCTCTCATTCATATGAATTTGATCCCTTGACTAATCACAACAGACTCGGAGTAAGTAGAAAATGCAATGCTACAGGCACTGCAAAGTGTAAATTTAACAAGCGGAATCAGTTCCAGGGGCGTCAAGACCAATGTTGGGTGAACAACTACTGTTCAAACCTCGTAATTTCAAAATCTTAAGGCCGCACAAGCAGCATCCAGTGCAGAGCTCCAAAACAGAAAAGGAAAATGGATTCCTCTTCGCTGAAATTGCTATTCGGCAATGACGAAATCCCCTAAAATATCTTAATATTTTTCTCTTTCTCTCACACACACAAGACAACTATATTAGACAAATCCACACACAAACAGGAAAATTCAGAACATATGAATCGCCCCCATTATCCAGTCTTTCCCAGGCCTTCCGCAATCCTCATAAGAGCGGGGGCTAGGAACGAACCATGTACCGATCTTGATGGACGTAACGCGGAGGCCGCAAGCCTTGAGCAGGATGCCTATGATGCTCGCCGTCACCCCTTTCCCGAGGCCGCTCACCACGCCGCCGGTCACAAGAACGTACTTCATCTCGCGGATCCCCTCCTCCTCTGTCTCGCTTTCTCCCCTCTGCGCAATTCGTCGGGCTCCTGTGCGCGACTTCTTGGGTTCGCAGTGTGTGTTTGGGGTTTAAGCGCGCAGCCATCAGAGGAAGAGGAGAGGGTGGGAAACGGAGGCGCAGGGTTCAAGTATTTATAGTCTCCCAAAAAAAACTTTTTCCCCTTATTCCTTTCCTTTTTTTTCCATTTTTTGTTCTCTATTTAGTTTTTTAGTCCTGAGTTTAAGAAATTAGAACTTGTTGTGTTTAAAAAAAAATATCTAGTCACACAAGCAGGGATGGAAGTACTTGGGCCCACCCGGTGTCACAGGACACCGGGTCCCTAGAAAAAATAGCAGATATTATCATGTATATAATATGCGTGTACCCTTTAGCCTAAAAGTTGTGCACCCCGGTTCAACCCAACCTCCGGTCTCTTGTAGTCTTTTACCGCATAAATTACTATTTAATATAGTGTTTCTTGAAAATTATATATGTTGTTATATGTATGGTGAAGTGGTGAACTCTGGTCATTTTCGTTCTAGTTCCACCCCTGCACACAGGGATGCACATTCGTGATGATGACTCATACAAGATATGTAACTTATGCACACTGGGTTTTCTTTTTTCAGATAAACATGAGGAGTTGTTGGTTATCATAAGGGAAACATGGTTACAAAAGTGTCATGGTGTGGTAGCAATTTCCAGGAAAGAACTAATCAAGAGAGAGATTCATTTATGCACAAAAAAGGTACCAATTCTATTAAGATTTCTTACCCTTTTCTATTTCATGTTCTTCAACATCTTACATGTAGGTTTTTTTTACAAAAGAATAATAGAAAAGCGTATGGAAATTTTGTTACCATTGTATGAAAAACGTTGGTTATATCACCTTTTATATGTACTCCAAACATCATCTGAAAAGAGAGAATCACACGATCGAGTCCATTTGACACCTCTGAACTCTTCTGAAAATTCAGAAAATCAATCATGAACTACAAAACCAGACACCCGACCCTCCTCAACCATCAATATTGTTCACTCAATCCAAACTGGTGTGGTTTTGTCTTAGCATCACGTGGCCCAACCCAAAACAATTTTGACTGACGTGGATGCCAGATTTCCTTCCTTGACTCAAGGCTCATCTTCCACACCATTGTCTCTCTGCTTCCCCGTGCAAGCACCACCACCTCTTGCCCTCGCACGCTTCCGCGTGAGCGCCACCGCTGTCGTGCGTCTCCTCCACCTCCAATTGTCGCTCGGCCTCGGACAATCGCCTCTATCGCTCCTCCCATCCTCCCTATTTTCCTCTCACCTTCTCTCATCTTCTCCGTCGTCTTGCCATGTCCAACCGCCTCGCTGAACTCTACTCTGACCACCAGGAGAAACTCTACCTCCGAGGCGTCCTCTACTTCGCCTCGGGCCACTCCAACAACCTCTCCAACGCCCCCACCACCTAGAGTTTGGTGGCCACGGTGCCACCGTCCACGGTTGCTGGCAACCACGCCACCCGCGACTCCAACCATGTTCCAGTGTCTTCCCCAATCAACCAGGTGTCTTGTTCTTCACTTCCCATTCTTTATTTTTCTTTCTACTTCATTCTATTCTTTTCCCCCCAATCCCCATCCACCACGCCTCACCCGAGCTCCACCACCGCGCCATCCTCTCCCGTCAGCCACAACCCGATGTTCAAGAAGTATGTGGCGTCGAGTGCAGCTAACGCGACCCCAAAGGCGAGCATGGTGGCGACGAGGAGGCATCGGAGGTCAGCACGGTCGACGAGGTGCCCTGTGACGAACATGGCGTAGGCGTAGGAAAAGAAGGCGACGTCGAGCTCGCCGAGGTGATGCGGCCCGTGGGCCCCAGAGAAGGGTGCCTAGTCCGTTGAGAGGATAGCCTTGACGATGCTGGGCAGCTTGCGGGAGGCGTGAAACGCAGCATACGGCGAAGGTGGGTGCCAGCACTGCGTAATGGCACGACCGGAGGCCCCGCACCGCGGCGGCGACATGGCTATCGTGAGAGACGTGTCATCCTCTAAGAAAAAAAAATCGACACAGCCACGTGGACGACACATTGGCAATCCCTTACCAACATGGTGTCAAGTTAGCCCAAAAGTGCCAAATTTTGGTGCCACGGCAATGCCACGTCAGACAAAGTGAACAATATCAATAGTTGGGGGGTCGGGTGTCCGGTTTTATAGTTCTGAACTTTCGGAAGAGTTCAAGGATGTCAAATGGACCTTTTTCCCTTTTCATTATCTTATGCATCACCTCACCTCATACGCATAGATACAGAATTCAACCTCGCATAAATTTTGATAAAAGGTGGATGTTTAAGACTTGAACCTACCACGGGCACTTGGCGAATTTTGTTTAAAATGTCGAGGAGTTGTTTGCCTTCTAAAAAATTCAGAAACTGACAAGTGACTCTGAATCAGCCCTAGGAAACTAGTTCTTCTGCCAAAATTCACTAACATCTGAGCCTAGACCATCCGTAAACTCTAGCCCACATTTTTGTTGGACTTAATCTTGTTACATTACGAATGTTTGCTTTCTGTTTTTTTAGTATGTGAATTAAGTTGCACGTTTGCATTTGCGTTTAGCTAAGTGGAGCTAGTCTTCCGAAGTAGTGGTGTGAGTATTAGTTTGAGCAAGTGCTCACCGAAAATCTAGCTGAAGACTTTGTATTTCAGTTACTGTAGCAATTTAGAAATAACAGAAGCTCAAAAAAGGGCGCAATTGAGTTAGCGTCTGAAACATGCGTGTGTTCTTCTGAATCTCTTGCGATCCAAGTGAAAAGTGTGTGTGCGTGTGTCCCAATAGCTCTGTAATTCCAACATTTGGTATCATATCTGTGTTGTTCATTCTTATATGCCCAAGATTATGCCACGGTCACTGGGAAGTGGAGTCACCGACGAGGGAGAGGCGTCGTAAAAAGCGCCAGCGAAGTAAGGAAGTGTCTCCCTCCAGTATTCGCTGTTGACCAGCAACAACTACATGGCATGGTTGAAAGCATCTAGGCCCTTAAAAATTATTTTGGTAATTAATGACAATATGTGAATATGAGACTGACATGTTTATTGAGTGTTTAAAAGGTTTAGTCCCGGTGACGAATATAACAACCTGGAGATGCATGCTAAAGCTCAACATGAAGATCAATATGGTTCAAGACAAGGTATAAGTAGTATAGGATCCCTTTTGATTTTACCGGTCTTAGGAGAACAGGATGGAAGACCGGATTTTAGGTTAAATTCCGTACTATTAAGAGGGATCATGACTAGTAACTTGCTAGCATATTCTTGTGTCATTTGGATCAATCTAGGATCATGCATGCACTTAGATGTTTTTTTTGAAAGCCAACTATACTTTTCTCAGAAAAATTGGTAGTACCGACGTTTACTTGACGGTTCTACCGCACAATGGTATGACCGGAAAGGTGGTGAGGTACTACCACAATCCGGTTGAACTGAAACTTAGTTGGCGGTACGTTATCTCCATAGAGGGCCAGTTTTGGACCTTTAAGGGAAACGGTAGTACCGCCCTATGTGAACGAAATTACCGGAGAGCGGAACTACCGCATATACAACAACGGTAGTACTGCGCCGTAAATTCAACGGCTAGTTCAGAAGCATTAATTACATCTATTATAGCCACTACTGTGCAGTTGGTGGAAGTGCGGTAGTACCGGCCGATGAACGACACTACTACCACTCGTGCTAAAAAATTCAGGATCTTTCCTTTAACAGTCAATTTTGTTGGTTGGGGGGGTATAAATACCCCTTCACCAGTTCAAGGAAAAAAGAGGAGACCTCATTTAACATCATTGAGCTAAGAGTATACTCTCTACACCTCATATACACTTATTGCATTCGTTGTGAGGTTGTTGAGCAAAATTCAAGTGTATTCATTTCTAGATTGATCCTTGGCACTTGATTGTCGTCAAGCGAAGATTGTGGTTCATTTCTCTTGATGTTTGCCATCACCTAGACGGTTTGGCGGGAGTTCGCGCGGTGATCTCTTCAAGGAGATTGTGAAGAGGCTCGGCACCAAATTGTAAGTGGCTTGGTGTTCGCCATCTCTAGAGTGGAGGAAGAACAACTACTAGTGGAATCGAGGAGCAAGGATTAATTCGTGCAGCCGGTCCAAGTCGCTTGAGTTTTCCTCAACGTGAACTAGTGAAAACCGGTAAGTCTTCGATACCACAGCAAAACATAGCGAGTCATCGTTTGAGAAAAAACCACAGACAGTTCCATTATGGAACTGTCTGTGATATGTACCATATCACAGACGGTTCTATTATGATAATTATCACTGACGGTTCCATAATAGAACAAATGCGTGATAAATCTCTTTATAAGTAGGAGCTACCCACGGCCGCTAGGGTTTGCGCTCTAACTAAATCACTCCCCAGCCGCCTTACTCTCGTCCGTTCTCCTCCCGTCCGCTTGACGCCGCCATTCTTCCGTCGCCGACGGTTAGAGATATCTGGTGACCGCAAAAGACACTCGTGCGATAAGAGTGTCTTTTGCGGCGTCACCAATAATACAAACACGATGATGCCCAAACTCTCGTCACTCCCCAGCTCTGCTAGGGTTTGCGCCCGCCCTAACTCCGTTCCCCTCCCCACCTCGACGCCGCCGCTCGACCTCGTCGCCGTCGCCGCCCGACCCCGTTGCGCCCCGCTAGGGCCCTGGCCGGGCTTTGCTTTCCCCATCCTCCCTCTATTCTCCTCTAGATCTGTTAGCTTAATGTCTTTTGTTGAGTTTGATTTTTATGCATGAGCCTTAAGTTGTGTCCTGATGTTTGTGTGATTTATGCAAGGTAAAGGAAATGGATGAGGGTTGTCTTTGGTGGTGGGGGTCGCCACCGTGGTTCTTGTTGTACTAAGGTCCCTCTCTGTCTCTACCCCCTTGCTCTGTGATGAAAATGGCTAGCTAGTGCTCTGTGATGGATCGAGGGCTACTCTTGGTGTGGTGGGTTTGGACACCCTTGGTCTTGTTCTCTTTGCGATGAAGCGCTCAATGATGTTAATAGTCTTATTTGAAATTGAATTGATAATTAGTTCATTTTAATAGTCCTCTTCTTTGTGTGATGTAATGATGTCAATAGTCTTATCTTTGAAATTGAATTGATAATTAGTTCATATTAATAGTCCCTTGCTCTGTGATGTAATGGTGTCAATAGTCTTATGCTGAAATTGAATTGATAATTAGTTCATATTAATAGTCCCTTGTTCATGCCGTCAAGTTCTCCTACCTCTTGCGTGCAGTCGTCCTACCATTCCATTCATAATCTCTTCTCTATAAAGTCTCCAGCGGTGGTGCTTATGCCATTAAAACCGGCATCATATATATATATATATATATATATATATATATATATATATATATATTATATATTATTAGTAGTCCTCGGCCACTTTAGGAAATTAGTCCACATGACATGAGAAGAATGAGGCAGTATCCACGGGCAACCTCATTGAGCCTGTAAGTTTAAAAAGTATGGATGCAAGGAGGCGTTAGGACATCCAATTACGGATTGGGCGTCGATATGTTGAAAGTGGCGTTGATGCATAACTTCTCCGTGGGAAGTGGCATCATGTATCGACAACCAACAATTCTTGAGCATGTAAGCGTCTTTAAAGCCAACAAGAACACCAAGCAACAATTAAAGATGATTACATGCTCAAGAATGGTTGGTTGCTAATACATGATGCGACTTTCCAGTCGGAGTACGTGCGCATCAACGACACTTTCTGAACATAGCCACGTCCAATCCAGGTAATTGGATGTCCTAACGCTCTCTTTGCATCCATACTTCTTAAACCTGCAGGGGCTCAATAAGGTTGCCCGTGGCTACTGTCTCATCCTTCTCATGCTGCGTGGACGATCCCCCCAAAGTGGCTGAGAGACTACGAACAATATATATATAATATATATATGATGCCGGATTTAATGGTACAAGCAGCCACTGCTTGGGGCTTTATAGAGAAAAGTCATCACAGACGGTTCCAACCACAAGTCGTCTGTGATATGTACTTATCACGAGACGGTTTGTGGTGGAACCGCTCGTGATATGTACTTATCACGACGGTTTGTGGATGAAACCGTCGTGATATTCTATCGCAGACGGTTTGAACCACAAACCGCTCAGGAAAGTATACATCACAGACGGTTCAAAACCGTCTGTGATGACCTCATGTCATCACTGACCCATAAACTCAGACGGCTCACGAAACCGTCTGTGATGACGTTTTTGAACCGTCTGTGAAAGCCTTTTCTGTAGTAGTGCCATGAGGGGACATCCACGATCAAAGAGACCAAATTGCATAGGCTCCGGATTAAGTATGGGACATTTATAATGTTGTCACTTGAGGATATAAATGAAATGTACTCTCGCCTCAATAACATTATAAATGAACTCAAAGACCTATGTACTTCACTAACCGATGTTGATATGGTGAGAAAAATTCTTAGGGTCTTGTCGGAGAAGTATGAGATCTTGGTGACACTCTTTCTCAACTCCCCCAAGTTGATAAGGATGATGCCAATACAACTCTTGGGTAACCTCATAACAAATGAGTTGTACAAGAAGGACAAGGAGGAGCTTTTGGAACAATCCACCTCCAAGAGCAAGAAACTCACCGCCTTCAAAGCCAAAGCGGTGTCAAGTGATAAGTCTGAAGATGATGAGGATGACTTCGAGGAGGAATTGGCTCTCCTCGTGAGAAGGATGAAGAAATTCATGAAAAGGTGCTCATACCGAAGTGCTAGTCATGAAAAAGGAAAGAATGGGCGCTCTTACAACAACAAAAAGTGCTATAGCAACATCCGTTGCTATGAGTGCGATGAGAAGGGGCACATTGCCTCTCATTGCCCCACAAAGAAAAATGACAAGGGCAAGTCATCCAAGAAGAAGGAATTGAATAGCAAGAAGAAGCTTTTCAAGAAGCTTCACAAGGACAGCAAGAATGAAGCTCACATTGGAGAATGGAACTCCGATGAGGAGTACACCGACTCCAACTCCGATGAGGATGAGTCCTCCAAGAAGAAGGAACTTGTCGGCATCGCCATCAAAGAGGCTACATCACTCTTCTCGTCTCCTACATGCCTCATGGCAAAATGAGATAAGGTAAAATCCTTTGATGACAAAGAACCTTCATATGATGAGCTCATGGATATGTTGGAAGAATTGAATGAATATCTTGGAAAAGAAAAGGCAAAATTTAAGGCCTTGAAGAAAGAACATCTCTCTTAAAGACTCTTATGAGGAGCTAAACGAAGCTCATGACCTACTTATCCAAGAAAATTCAAGCAAATCTTGCACTAGTATTGGAATTATATGTAATATTTTTAATAAAATGCCTAGTGTAGAAATTGCTAAAACTAGTACATCTACTTCATGCAATGATCTACTTGTCATGCCATGTTGCTCTAATATTGACTCTAATCATGGTAATGTTAAGTCTTGTGATGCAAAGCTTGTTGTTGAAAATAATAAGCTAAAGGAGCAAGTAACCAAGCTAAACAAAAGCTTGGAACGGTGCTTCAAGGGTAAGACCACCCTCGACAAGCTTTTGAGTGAGCAAAGGTGCTCATTCAACAAAAAGAACTTGAGTATGTGCCCAAAAAGGGTAAGAAACCGGTAAACAAGCCCACAAGGTTTGTTAAACAAAACAACAAATATTGCTATAAGTGTCGGGAAATAGGACATTTGCAACAAACTTGTCCTATTGGTAAGACTTCATCCGTAGATTTATATGATTCATGTTATATGGTTAAGAAAGCTAAGGATGGTAAAGTTATTGCAAGATTTGTTGGCACTTCAATTTTAGATGTTAAAAAGAATGCTATTTTGGTTCCTAAAACATTGGTCACTAACCTCCAAAGACCCAAACAAACTTGGGTACCTAAAAGAACTTGATTTTCTTTTGTAGGTGAACTACAACACCGATGGAAGGCATTGGGTGCTTGATAGTGGTTGCACTCAACACATGACCGGAGACCGGAAGATGTTCACCACCTTTGAAAATGGGAGCAATGAAAAGATCACCTTTGGAGAAAAAATAGCAAAGGAAAGGTTCTTGGTTTGGGTAAAATCGCCATCTCAAATGACCTTTCAATTTCCAATGTATCTCTTGTAGAAACATTAAATTTTAATTTGTTATCCGTTGCACAATTATGTGATCTTGGATTAATTTGCTCATTCTCTAGAGATAGAATAACCATTTCAAAGGAAAAACAAAATGAATTGGTTTTCAAAGGCTTTAGATTTGGAAATATTTATTTAGTTAATTTCTCTTCTAGTGATTCTTGTTTAAAAACTTGTTTAATAGCAAAAACTTCTTTGGGTTTGTTATGGCATAGAAGGCTAGGTCATGTGGTCATGATTCAACTCAAAAAACTTTTCAAACATGACTTAGTAGTTGGTTTGAAGGACATGAAGTTTGAGAAAAATAGATTATGTAGCGTTTGCCAAGCCAGGAAACAAGTTGCAAATTCTCATCCTTCCAAAAGTATTATGTCAACTTCTAGGCCATTAGAGCTCTTACATATGGATTTGTTTGAGCCAACAACCTATAAGAGCATCGGAGGCAATAGCTATTGTTTAGTCATTGTATATCATTACTCTATATATACATGGGTATTCTTCTTACATGACAAGGCTGAAGCCTTCGGTATTTTCAAAAGTTTTGCAAAAAGGACTCAAAATGAATTTGATCTCAAAATAAATAAAATCTATAGTGACAATGGATCCGAGTTCAAAAAAAACTAAAATTGAAGATTTTTGTGATGAACTTAGAATAAAGCATGAGCTTTCCACTACCTACACTCCGGAGCAAAATGGAGTTGCAGAGAGAAAAAGTTGAACATTAATTGAGATGGCTAGGACAATGCTTACTGAATATAATACTTCTGATAACTTTTGGGTGGAAGCTATTAACATTGCTTGTCATGCCATAAATCGTCTTTTGAAAAAGACTTCATACGAGCTTCTAATTGGAAGAAAACCGAACATTTCCTACTTTAGAGTATTTGATTGCAAATGTTATATCTTAAGAAAGGGTGTTCAACTCTCTAAATTTCAAAGTCGTTGTGATGAAGGTTTCTTGCTTGGTTATTCGTCTAATAATAAAGCTTATCGTGCCTTCAACAAAAACTCCGGTTTAGTTGAAGAGACTTGTGATGTCCAATTTAATGAGTCTAATAGCTCTCAAAAAGAACAAGAAAATTTAAATGATGTAGGTGATGAAGGACTAAGGCAAGCAATGGAGAATATGCAAATTAACGATATCAAGCCAAAGGAGGACACAAGTGAATCACCTTCATCAAAACAAGTTGAAGCTCCTACCTCTTCCACAACAAGCAACATTCAAGCAATTGATTTGGAAGACAAAGAAGAACAACATTCAACACTACCACCAAAGATCCACAATGTTATTGCAAAGGATCATCCAATAGATCAAATATTAGGTGACGTGAGTAAGGGTGTTCAACTCGATCCCGTGTAGCTTCGTTTTGTGAACATTACTCTTTTGTTTTTCTCTTGAGCCAAAGCATGTAGATGATGCACTAGATGATCCGAATTTAGTAAATGCAATGCATGAAGAGCTAAACAACTTCGCTTGAAACGATGTTTGGACAATGGTGGAGAGACCCAAGGAGCTCAACGTGATTGGCACAAAATGAGACTTCAGCAATAAACAAGATGAAAATGGAGTTGTGGTAATAAATAAGGCAAGGTTAGTCGCTCAAGGGTATACTCAAGTTGAGGGTTTAGATTATGATGAAACATTTGCACCCGTAGCTATACTTGAGTCTATTCGCATATTACTTGCCTTTGCATCAAGTTTTGACATTAAATTATTTCAAATGGATGTTAAAAGTGTTTTCTTAAATGAAAAAATAACCGAACTTATATATGTTGAACAACCTCTGGGTTTTGAAGATCCTAAAAATCCTAATCATGTGTATAAAAGGATTCAAAATTAGGAAGGTTGATACAACATTATTTACCAAAATCATTGATGATGATTTCTTTGTATGTCAAATCTATGTTGATGATATTGTATTTGGGTCTACTAACCAAGACTTTCTCAAGAAGTTTAGTGATATGATGTATAGACAGTTTGAAATGTCTATGATCGAAAAGCTAAGCTATTTTCTTCGACTTCAAATCAAGCAACTCAAATATGGAACATTCATAAGCCAAATGAAGTATGTGAAAGATTTATTCAAGAAGTTTGGCGTGGAGGACGCAAAACCCATCAAGACTCCCATGGCAACAAATGGACACCTTGATCTCAATGAGGGAGGTAAACCGATAGATTTAAAACTTTATAGATCCATGATTGGTAGTTTGCTTTATCTTAGCGCATCTAGACCCGATATCATGTTTAGTGTTTGCATGTGTGCACGTTTCCAAGCATCTCCAAAAGAGTGTCATTTGACGGTCATAAAAATAATTCTAAGATATTTATAGCATTCCTCTAGCATTGGCTTATGGTATCCTAAGGGTGCTAAATTTGATTTAATTGGATATTCGGATTTCGATTATGTGGGTTGTAAAGTGGCTAGAAAAAGCACCAACAGAAGTTGTCAATTGTTAGGAAGGTCTTTAATTTCATGGTCTTCCAAGAAATAAAATTTCGTAGCCCTTTCCACCGCCGAAGCCGAATATGTTTCCGCGGGCAGTTGTTGTGCTCAATTATTATAGATGAGGCAAACTTTGATGGATTATGGAATCAAATTTGATAAAATGTCTCTTTTATGTGATAATGACAGTGTCATGAAAATAGCCAATATCACAGTCCAACACTCAAGAACCAAGCATATAGATATACACCACCACTTCTTGAGAGATCATGTGAGCAAGGGAGATATTGTAATTAGCCACATTTGGACCGAAGACCAATTAGCGGATATTTTCACCAAACCATTAGATGAAAGCCGTTTTTGCAAGTCGAGGAATGAATTAAATGTCATAGACTATTCAAATCTTGCTTAAACTCATGCCTCATGCACTTTGTTCCTATTTGGTGTTATTTGAAGCTTTCAAGAAAGATATTTTCAAATATTTTCCTAAAAGCCTCTATGTTCATAAAAATTATGTTCTTAGATATTCATTAGTCTCTTCAATACATAATGATCCCGAATGATATTTATTTGAGTGCAAAACTAGAGATCATTTGCATATTTCTCAATTTCAAGATCTATCCCTGAAGTTCCAGAAAAATCGGAACTATAACAGCGTTATTACAGAGGTACTACCGCTTTGCGGTACTACTGGTGTGTAAGTTGAGGAACTACCACTTTGGTTGGTGAAATGCATTAATTGCCTTCGCACAGGTCTTTAACCCTTCATCTCCTCCCCGAGCAGTTATTCCACTCCTACACTCTTTCTTTCTCGAGTTTTCTATGATACATGTTGATCTCTTGCGACCTAAGGGTTTCTCTCCCTCAGATTTCAAGGTACAAATACCTTTAATCCCCTCTTTTGCCTTGCTTTAAAACCCTAGGTCACTATTAGGTTTATTTGAGAATGTGGATGATTTAATGACTTTTTCTTGGGCAAATTGCAAAACTAGTGTCCAGTGATGTCTATGCATCTATTATGTAGATTCAATCCATTAGAGACACTAGTAGAATCCAAGCATTACTTGCCCTAGAACGTGTTCAGAGAAGGCGGTACTACCGCTCGTCATGCGCGGAACCACCACGGTGCAGTCGTACCAGCCATTGAATGGTGGTACTTCCGTATCCTGGTACTATTGTCATTTGTACGTCGGTACTACTGATTTCTCTGACAAGGCGGCCATTTCATTCCATTCAATTTTAAACATGCTTTGGTTGATCTTTTTTTTCTGCTTGTAATCAGTCCTCTCTGTTTGAAGATGCCTAGGACCACGAACACCTCTCGCAAGTTCTATGGCACACCGAGAGCTCTGAGATCAAGACCCATGCTCCTCTGTCAAACCTCCTTTCCTCCTCAGCCGCTTGCAGCTCACGCTCCTACCCAAGTAAATCCAGAGGGAATTCAGAAAGGTAGAGAAGATAGAGGCAAAACTCTTGTTCCTGATGTTCAATCAGAAAATGAGGAGAGTTCAACCCAGGCAGAAAGTGAATCGGGTGAGGAAATGGAAGAGCTTGAGGAGCAACCAATCAATCAATCTGAGGACGATCACAGGAGAAGAATACGCTATACTGCATCATAGAAATCAATTCGTGCTCCCAAGGACATCTACAGATCCTAAGTTCCACACTAGAGTTCAGGAGTTGGTATTTGAATAGATGTATGGCCCCCACAGGCATTTTGCTGATCATAAATATGTGGATTGTACACATCTAAATTCCCTAGACAAGTATGATGGAGCATATCGGCTATTTCAAAGGGTCGGTATCCATGACCTAGTAGCACTAAAATGCGACTACGATGAGGAGATCATTAGGAAATTCTATGCCACATTATATATATATCTCCTGATTTCAATCATATGGCATGGATGACAGGAACCACTTACTTGGATTGCCAGAGGCACGAGTTTGAGCTAGCTTTAAGGACAGAGTCAAACAGATATGAGAAAGTTTATAATAGACCTGCCCTTTTGGTTCTAGCCTGGACGGAGTACTATGATGAAAATATCAAATATACTCCAAGCAAGCTAGCTGGTCTCCTGCCAATTCCCAGTTTGGTTAACAGGATCATTAACCATATCATTCTCCCTAAGAACGGGAATTTTGATGCCATTAGAGGACGTGCTTGGAACTTTATAGATAACATCATACACGGTAGGAGATTTGATGTGGTAGATGTTGTCCTTCGGGAGATTGCTTCTTCCAAGAATGATCGGATTAAATGAATCAATTATACTCCTTATATCATGGCTTTGATCATCTGAAAGACCAGATATCGCGGAGGCTTGGGATCCATCCACAAGCCATACAAGCCACACGATGGTCCTCCCATTTCTACAGCTTCTCGTCCCCGGGCTCAACAAAGGGTAGATGCACCAGAAGAAGAACAAGTTTCCCTTTCTCAGATCTACTCGGCCGTCCTCCAGATTCGTGACAATCAGGCCGAGGCGTTTGCATCTCTTTCCACCAAGATGGACTCCATTGATGATCAAGTGACCTCCCTCATTGAGAGAGTCACTTCCATTGAGCACACCTTGCCTCATCCTCCCTCTCTAGTCCATTTTGGCCGTCGTCGCTGCCGTCATCCTTCTCCTCAGGGACCACATGAGTAACCCTTTTTGGTATTTTGATGCCAAAGGGGGGAGAAGAAAAGGAAAGGAAGGTGCAAGATAGGGAGAAGCAAAGAAGGAGGAAGCCTAGAAAATTATTATCTACTATATAATACCTACATATGTATGTCTCATTGTGATGCAATGGACTTGTGAACTTTGTTATGGTATTATGTTTTTATGATATCATTGTAATATTGTTGAACTTGGTTCTTGGTAATATGGTTAAGTTATTATATGTGAATTGCAATCTCTATCTTATGTTTGTTTATAATATTGTCAATTCCCTCAAGTTCAACAAGCAAAAGAAACTCCGCAAAATTTTCAAAAATCTCTATATGTGCTTGCAAAAGTAACTTCTCATTTATATGCACATATTTAGGGGGAGCCTTCTTTGAAATAACTTTAAAAAGCAAATAATTCTCAAAACTCATTTGAGCTCATTGCAAGATTTTTTTTAGTCACAACAAGAATATACAACTCGTTTTTTAACAAGCAGTATATTCAAAACTATATATTTCTCACATATTGATTGGGTTGTCATCAATTACCAAAAAGTGGGAGATTGAAAGCATCTAGGTCCCTAAAAATTGTTTTAGTAATTAATAACAATATGTGAATATGTGACTAACATGTTTATTGAGTGCTTAAAATGTTTGGTCCCGGTGACAAATATAACAACCTGGAGATACATGCTAAAGGTCAACATGAAGATCAATATGGTTCAAGACAATGTATAAGTAGTCTAGGATCCCTTTTGATTTTACTGGTCTTAGGAGAAAAGGATGGAAGACCGGATTTTAGGTTAAATGTTGTACTATTAAGAAATATCAGGACTAGTAGCTTGATAGCATGTTCTTTTATCATTTGGATCAATATAGGATCATGCATGCATTTAGAAGTTTTTTTGAAAGCTAACTATGCTTTTCTTAGAAAAGTCGGTAGTACCGACGTTTACGTGACGATACTACTGCACAGCGGTATGATCGGGAAGATGGTGAGGTATTATCGCAATTCGGTCGGACCAAAACTTAGTTGGTAGTGCGTTATCTCCATAGAGGGCCAGTTTTGGACCTCTAAGGGAAACGGTAGTACCACCCTATGTGAACGGAATTACCGGAGAACGGAACTACCTCATATACAACAGTGGTAGTACCACGTCGCAAATTCAACGGCTAGTTCAGATGCATTAATTATGTCTATTATAGCCGTTATTGTGTAGTCGGTGGAAGTGCAGTAGTACTGGGCGATGAACTACGGTACTACTGCTCGTGCTGAAAAATTTATGATCTTCCTATAACGGCCAATTTTGTTGGTGGGGTATAAATACCCCTCCACCAGTCCAATGAAAAAGGAGGTGACATTTAACATCCTTGAGCTAAGAGCATACTCTCTACACCTCATATACACTTGTTGCATTCATTGTGAGGTTGTTGAGCAAAATTCAAGTACATTCATTTCTAGATTGATCTTTGGCACTTGATTGCCGTTAAGCGAAGGTTGTGGTTCATTTCTATTGGTGTTTGCCGGCACCTAGACGGCTTGGCGGGAGTTCGCGCGGTGATCTCTTCAAGGAGCTTGTGAAGAGGCCCGATGCCAAATTGTGAGTGTCTTGGTATTCGCCATCTCCTAGAACAACCACTAGTGGAATCGAGGAGCAAGGCTTAATTCGTGGAGCCGGTCCAAGTCGCTTGGGCTTTCCTTAACGTGGACTAGTGAAGACTGGAAAGTCTTCGATACCACGACAAAACATAGCGAGTCATTATTTGGTTGTTTCTTTGCCTCTACTTTCCGCATTTATATTTCTAGTAAATTGAGATTATTGAGATTGTCTTTTTTAGTTGTGCTAGAGATATATTTGTAGAGCCTTGTCTTGTGGTGTCTTAGCTTTATTAGAATTGAGTAGGTCTTGAATTACAATATAAATCTTGCTTAGCTCTAAAATTGTAGAAATTAGTTTTAGAAATCAAGAATTTTTAGAACCTCCGATTCACCCCCCCCTCTAGTCGGTTATCTTTGATCCTACAATGGTCCATGAAGATGTGAGTGTACATGGAGGCGTAGGGCATATGGGACGCAGTGGAGGATGCCGCGGGGGAGGTTGACAACCGATATGACAAGATGGCGCTCGCGGCCATCTACCAAGGCGTGAACGAGGAGAAACTCCTTCTCGCCGATAAGAAGACAGCCAAAGAAGCGTGGATTGCGTTGAAATCCATGTACGTAGGAACAGATCGAGTGACAAGGGCGAAGCTCCAAACCCTCAAGACGGAATTCGATGAACTCTGGATGCGTGAAGGGGAGCCCGTAGGTGATTTCACCGTGAGACTCACTATGGTGCTCAGTAAAATCCGCACACTGGGAGAGAAGATTGAAGACTCATACCTGGTAGAGAAGATAATGTGTGTTGTAACACCAAGGTACTTGCCCGTTGTCACCACTCTAGACCAATTCGCAGACTTGAAGACAATGTCCATCGAGGAAGTCTTTGGCCAGTTGAAAGTGTTCGAGGAACGTGTGAAGGTGCATGGCGGCGGTGGTGAAGAAAACCTCCTCCTGACCCGTGTTGAGTGGAAAGCAAAGGAGGCAAAGTCCTGTGGTGAGACCTCATCAAGTTCGGCCAAAGGGCGTGGGAACGGTGGTGACCGTGGGCGTGGCCGAGGCTTTGGGTAATGGCGCGACCTTGGATACCATGAAGGTGAATATGGTAGCAGCAACAACAACAACAACCGAAAGTGGAAGTTCGACAAACCAAAGTGTGTTGTTATGAGTGCCAGAACTATGGGCATTTCGCATCCTAGTGTCGTTCCAACAAGAAAGAAGAAAAGGCTCTTGTTGCAGAGAAACATAAATATGATGTGCTAGCGTTGCTAATGGGCGAAACCTGCAAGCTCGCTCAGTCCACCGAAGAAGCATCTGACGAAATGATGCTCAATGAGGACAAAGTTGTGCTTAACCTTGGTTCTGAGGAAATGCAGTGCAGCCTGGTACCTTGACACTGGCGCGAGTAATCACATGACCGGCTGCAAAAGCATGTTCTCTGAACTAGATGAATCAGTGAAGGGCACTGTGAAGTTCGATGATGGTTCAGTAGTGAACATATGCTGGCGTGGAACAATTCTTTTGGAATGTCAAAGCATAGATCACAAGGTACTCACTGACGTCTACTATATTCCAAATCTGCGTAGCAATATAGTAAGCATTGGCCAACTTGATGAGAATGGTTGTAGAACTATGGTAGAAGATGGGTATTTGAGTGTCTTTGACAGGCAGGGAAAATTGCTTGCTAAAGTCAAAAGATCGAGAAACAAACTCTATGTTCTTAATATCCATCAAACACAACCAGTGTGCAACTCTATGTTTTTAATATCCATCTAACACAACCAGTGTGCTTGCTGACAAGTTACAAGGAGAATGCGTGGCTATGGCATGCCCGATATAGACACCTGAATTTTCAGGCCCTGTGAAATCTGGTACATAATGACATGGTGCAAGGATTGCCGACTCTTGATCATGTAAATCAGTTGTGCGATGGGTGTTTAGTTGGTAAACAACGCTGAGCTCCATTTCCATCAGAAGTAGTGTACCAAGTTGAAAAACCACTTGATCTCTTTCATGGCGATTTGTGTGGGCCAATAACTCCAGCAACTCCTGCAGGCAACATGTATTTTCTGTTGCTAGTGGATGATTTCGGCAGGTATATGTGGGTGGCACTGCTCAAGACTAAAGACTAGGCATTGAGTGTCTTCAAGAAGCTCAAGATGGATGTTGAAATGGAGATGAATGGAAAATTGAAAGCACTGAGAGCTGATGTGGAGGTAAGTTCAGATCGAAGGAGTTCACTGAATTTTGTAAGAGCCATGGCATAAAACACTTCCTGACTGCACCATATTCACCTCAGCAAAATGGTGTGGTGGAGAGAAGAATGCAGACGGTCGTGGCAATGGCACGCAGCCTACTGAAGAGCAAAAGTGTATCGAGGATGTTCTAGGGAGAAGTAGTGACAACTGCCAGATATATGCTCAATCAAGCCCCTACGTGAAGTGTGATTGGGAAAACGCCGTATGAGGCTTGGCACAAGAGGAAACCAAATGTGCATCATCTGCGCATATTTGGTTGTGTTGCTCATGTGAAGACCGTAAATCCACATCTCAGTGAGTTGGTCGATCGTAGTACTCCAATGGTGTTCATCGGGTATGAAATAGGATCAAAGGATTATTGAGTGTATAACCCTGCTACCAGGAAGCTTCAGGTGACTCGGGATCTGGTGTTCCAGGAAGATAAGCAGTGGGGCTGGACAATGGCATCGGGAGAGGACAGGACTTGATTTGGTGATACGTTCACAATCGAGTTCGGAACTCATTCGTATGCAGAAAATGGTGGTCAAGATCACCAAACACCACATGAAGTTGCAGACTCTAAACCAGTTTCACTGCCCGAATCAGGTGGACAAACAGGGGACTTTCAGTCTATTGTAGCTGATCCGACAACAGCTCTATCAACGTTGATTTTAGAAAATGCGACACGAGCGACAACTCTAGTCTCTGTAATTGGGATTCCAACAATTCCCTCATCATCCTTTGTAGGGCCACAAAGAATTCGACCACTTTGAGACTTGTACGATGAAACCTCAGAGGTTTAGTCGGATTACTTTGGTTTGTGCCTAGTAGCTTCTAAAGAAACTGCAACTTTCACCGAGGCAAAGAAATAAGGGTGTTGGCAGCAGGCAATGCGCGAAGAGATGGCACCCATTCAAGAGAATGAAACATGAGTGCTCACGGATCTGCCGAATGGTCATCGTCCCATCGGTTTGAAATGGGTTGACAAACTGAAAAAGGACTCCAACGGCACCATGGTGAAACACAAAACTAGACTGGTGGCGAAAGGGAATGTTCAGAAGCAAGGGTGGATTTTGAGGAAGTTTATGCTCTGGTTGCAAGATTGGAGACTATGAAACTGCTTGTTGCAATTACAGTGCATGAGGGATGGTCAGTGCACCATATGGATGTGAAATCGACATTCCTCAATGGTGAATTGGAAGATGAAGTTTATGTGGCACAACCACCTGACTTTGTGGATTGCAACAATGAGAGAAAAGTGCTCAAGCTAAACAAAGCACTTTATGGGTTGCGGCAAGTGCCAAGAGCCTAGAATTCCAAATTAGACAAGAATCTATTGTCGCTTGATTTTGAGAGAAGCCCACTGGAACACATAGTCTACAAAAGAAGAAATCAAAATTCCGTCATGTTGGTTGGTGTGTATGTGGACTACTTGATCATCACAGGCTCACATACTGAAGATATTGAGAAATTCAAGAACGAGATGAAGCATTTGTTCAGTATGAGTGATCTGGGTTTACTTAGTTACTATCTCGGTATTGAGGTTTACCAAGCACACCAAGGTACATATATGTGTCAATCAAGTTATGCAAGCAAAATACTGGACAAATGCAGTATGCAAGACTGCAATCCGGTTCAAACTCCTATGGAGGCCAGGCTAAAACTCAACAAATTAAGCTCTAATCCGCGTGTAGATGAAACCTTCTATCGTAGTGTGGTTGGGAGTTTGAGATACTTAGTACACACAAGGCCTGACATAGCGTATGCAGTGGGGATTGTGAGTCGCTTCATAGAGAAACCCACTACTAAACACATGGGAGCTGTGAAGCATGTGCTCAGGTATGTAAAGAGAACACTGAACTTGGGGTGTTTCCAGACGAGGAACAAACAGGGTGAGCCGAAACTACTGGGTACAGTGATAGTGATATGGCAGGAGATAATTGATGACTGGAAAAGTACCACTGGAGTTGCATTCTTTCTTGGCTCAAGTCTAATCAGCTGGCAATCGTAGAAACAGAGAGTGGTGGCTCTTTCATCCTGTGAGGCTGAATACATCACTGCTTCCACGACGGTGTGCCAAGGTGTGTGGCTTGGAAGGCTGCTAGCTGATATGAAGGTTGATAACAAATCAGCGATCTTCCTATGCAAGAAATCTGTGTTCCACGAGAGAAGTAAGCATATCGACACTTGTTATCATTTCATTCGTGATTGTGTCGACAGTGGAAAGATTACAGTGGAGTACGTTGAAACTGGAAATCAACTCGCCGACATCCTGACCAAGCCGCTTGGGAAGCTCAAGTTCTTGGAGATGCGTCAGAGAATCGATTTAGTTGAGGTGAATAAGTGATAACAAGATTAGGGGTGATTGTTGGACTTGATCTTGTTGCATTACAAATGTTTGCTTTCTGTTTTTTCTGTATGTGAATTAAGTTGCACGTTTGCATTTGCGTTTAGCTAAGTAGAGCTAGTCTCCCGGAGTAGTGGCGTGAGTATCGGGTTAAGCAAGTGCTCACAAAAATCTAGTTGAAGACTTTGTATTTTAGTTACCGTAGCAGTTCAGAAATAATAGAAGTTCAGAAAAGGACGCAATTGAGTCAGCGTCTGAAATATGCGTGTGTTCTTCTGAATCTCTCGAGATCCAAGTGAAATGTGTGTGTGCGTGCGTCCAAATAGGTTTGTAATTCCAACAATTTCACCTCTCACCGAGCACAAGCACCTCGTCGAGTTTTTGGCTCATTTAGACTCCTTTTGAAACGAAATAGCAAATATAGTCCCTTATGTCCGAAATGACAAAATTGACATCGCGGTAGGTTAGACAGACGATACGTGTCCCCTACCACGCTCCAGTCCACGAAAGCCATCTGCCGCGCTCACAATCCGCGGCAGGTGGCTTCCGCAGACTGGGAGTGCGGCACGCGGCTTCTGATGTGCCATTTTTACAATTTCGTGCCAGGAGATGCTACTTTTGCTATCAATTTAGCCAAAGAGGATGTGACTAAGGCGCCGCAAGCCCAACTTGATCCATACACGACCATCTCACTGACGCTGGGGCCTACAATCAACCAGTCCCCACACGTCAGTGAAAATTACCCTCGTGCTACCCGTACACATATAAAAAAATACAAAAAAGATAAATTAAAATGATGACTTTTGCTAGAAAACTTGCGACTGTTTTCTTGAGTTCAAAACAGTCACATTATGAGTCGTTTGATATGCGTTGAGATGTGTGCTGAGTTTTTTTTAAAAATATATTTTTAACATAAATGATATCTGATCTCATCCTATAGTTCATAATGTGACTGTTTTGAACCAAAAAAACAGTGGTAATTTTTGTAGACAGTTCCTAAAATGATTTAGAAAACACAGAACCGTGACGGAACGCTGCTTCTCCTCTTCTCCCTTGCCTTCACCCCACACACAGCACAAGTGCACAACACTCCCCCTCCTCTGATCACTCCTCTCTTCCAGCTCACACCCACCGCCCCACCCCACCGCCTGCTTCCCACGCAAATAATCTAGAACCTTCTAGATCCGCCGCCTCCCCGATCCGATTGCCTCCCCCGGCCTCCGCTTCCGCCCGATCGGATCCCAAAGGTGAGCCCCGCCCCCGTTGCTCGAGATCGCTCCCGTCGGATTCGGATTCGAATCCGAATCGAGGCACGTTTGAATCTGAGCTCTGTGCCTGATGCTGTTTAGGGTTTCGGTTTGCCGCGATTTAGATGGTTTATGATGGCGCCGTGAAGGACCAGGAGAGCTCGCCTAACCCGGCATCGGCATCAGCGGCGCTATCGGAGACATCGGCGGCGGCGTCTGAGGCGGCGGCAATACCGTCGGAGGCGATAGTGAGCGCACGACCGCCGAGGCCGGGGCACGACAAGCGGCTCGGCGTGCGGCACCCCTTGAAGCATCGCCGGTTCCGCGCGGGGGGGAAGATGATGGTGGAGTCCGGAGGGCTGCCGTCCGCGCAGGCGGTGGTGGAGGAGGAGGAGGAGGAGGAGGCCGGCGAGGTGGAGGAGGAGGCGTCGTCGGTGGAGAGGGAGGTGCAGGCTGGTGTCTTGGAGGTGGAGGTACAGGCTGGTGACCTGGAGGTGTCATCAGCACCGGCAGAGATGGAGGTGGAGGAGAGGGGCAAAATGGAGGTGTCGCCTGTGGCAGCAGTGGCTGTGGGGGAGTCGGAGTTGGAGGCCCAGGCAGGTGAGGAGGAGGAGTTGTCGTCGGCGGTGGCGGCAGAAGGGGAGAGGAAGCAGGAGCCTGCAGCTGCAGCTGCTGTGCTAGCTATGGAGGTGCTGCGGGAGAAGGATCAGGAAAAGGAGAAGGAGAAGGAAAGAGAGGAGAGGGAGAGGGTGGATGAGGTGGGCTACATGAGTGGTGGATGGAAGGGGTAATACTTGCTTCTCGATTCCCTACTTTGCAGCTTAAAGATGACCGGTTCTAGTGTGCAGTCTCCTTAGCATATTGTATTTAAATTCACTACGCAGCCTGTGTTCTGATATGATCCAATGTACAGCGGTGCAGTGCAATAGACGTATGTAGCCGAGAACATAATTGCATGATCATATGGGTGGCACACCAGACGTAGCTTTGTAAGAGTCAATGCTGCATCCAGGATCGTATTCAAAAGGAGTCCTATGTTGAGTTTGTTAGCTTAGCGGTTATCCTTGTGGAATTATTAGTTTTTGCCACCACTAAATTATTGAAGTTCACCTTGAGGTTGTCAAATGTCAATGCTATTTTTATCTGGTCCCATGTAGAAGGAAAAACAGCTTTAGTGAAAATACATGGCTCACTTAATACTGGCAAGCGACAGTTTATTTAAATTTAGTATTAAAGGTAGCGGGCATAGCTTGAAAATACATCCACACTGGCCCCCTTATAACTAGAAATATTATAGTGCTCTCCCTATTTAGAATTGTGCATAGTTCCAGTTGACCAGGACCTCAAGCTTTATGAAACCTTTTGGACTTGCATGTAAATTCTAAATAGAACGTGTGTGTTTTTTCAAATTGGCAGTTGGGTCCAGTGACCGCACGGTACGTACACATGCCACTGTTAAAGAGTAGTGCATGGCATAATTGTGCTGCAAAGCATAATCACATATTTATGTAGTTCCACTCGCTGGTGTAGCTTGCTGGATTTCATGGATTATGGCTATGTCATCGGGAACAAAAGAAAGTGTGATTTTTTTTTCTTTCACAGGAGCAGTAGGAGAGGACCCTACAAAAGAAAGCGCGGTATCATATTATAAAACTGCTTACCTAATGAGAATGATAAAACATCTTAATGTTACTGAGATATATCTAGATTCTAGAATGCTCTATTAACCGCTCTTTTGTGATACGGAATATGCAACTTTAGTTTTAATGTTTCTATTGGACTTACAAGCTATGCTCCAAAAAAATGCAATAACATATAATATGGGAAAGAAGGTCTCGACAATGAAGATGTGCTGTTAATGCAAAATTTTCTTCATCATAAGATCTTTAATATGCTAGATACAATGTCAACATGTCACATCATTAAGTGGATCAACTCCTACTATCTTTTTCAACCAAACGAAGCCAACTTTGCTTAGAATTTTGTTGTGTTACTGTTATCAACAAATGCAATCATGAAAGTTGTAGCTCTGGTATGATGTTGTACGGCTACTTTTGTTTTTGTTTTGAGGGGACCAGGGGGAAAAAACCGGCTAGTAACCGCCAGTAACTGGATTTACTGGCCGGTCCCGGGAGAAAAAATACTGGCCGAAAACTTTCAAACTTGAATTTGAATTTTTGACTGCATAATGCCATTCTTAGGTTGGTTTAGGCCTTTTTTGTGCTAGAATACGTATCGCATGAGCTAAATATGCTTGAATTAATATAGAACGATCAATTCATCAATGTTTATTTGTGCATCTGTGCTCTGTAGAGATATTCATATTTGCATGGGCACTTTGATGATCTTGAGTTCTTGACCTGACCTGAGTTGGTTTGATGATCTTGACCTGATCTGAGCTGTGGTCCATGGCACATAGAGTTTTTAGCGTCATGGCATCGCAGAGAGTGAAACTAGCAAAGTTTTCTCTGTTTTTTCTAATTGCTACTTCATTAAACTCTTGGAGGATTGTTACTTCATTAAACACTTTCCAGTTGCTAATTACCCATTTTCTCTTTTTTCCGGTTTTTCGGATTTTTTCAACCGGTTTTTCCGGTTACTGGGCGGTAACCGGACCGGTTACCGGTTCCCAGAAACCAGGGTTCAAAATTCGGTTTGCAAATTTTCTCTGGTTTTTTGCCGGGATTTCCGGTTACCAGCCGGTAACCATTACCGTGCTCCGAACGGGATTTTGTCCGGTAACGGTTATTTGATCCTTGGAGGGGACTATGGTTAGTTTTTTTATGTTGCATCACATTTACTTCATTTAATCCATGATGTATTTGCATTTTGTTTCCATTTCCGCACCTGTCATTCTCTCTCAGTGTCATCAATCCATTCCACTTTGCTAATGGGCAGCCTGGGGCTTGGTTGCTTGAACTGTGGGTTGATGGTTTAATGCACGGCCCAAAACTAGAGATGAAGCAACTCAGGAATAGTCTATACTTTCTTTTCTTTCTTTCTTCTTTTGTGCCAACGAACTCTAGAGTATAGAACAATTTGGAACTTAATAAATCTTGAGCTGATTGTATGGCAGTACCAACTATCTACTATCTAGCCAGGTTTTGTGGGCACAACTAATTTGTAGAAGAACAATTTTGAAGATAAATTTATTTTGCTGGTACCTAATCATTGGTATTTTTCTTCTTCTTGAAAATCGTGTAATTGGTAATTTTTTTTGAAAAAACACTCTGTTTTAGTTAAGCAATTTCCTGGATCCTGATCTTATTATTTACAAAATAATATTTAAGAGTTCTTTCTTGAGTATTTTGTAAATAATAAATGACATTTCTCAGATTCAAGTACCTGGTAGCATTTTGCACCCCATATTTGTTAGATCCATAGGGGCATCTAATTCAAATACCTCTGTCTAATTTCTATTGACATATATGGTTTCCTTTTCTTACTTCAAGTAGATAGACATTTGTAATAATCACTAACTAGGCACCTTCCTTATCAGAACCTATAAGTAATTTTACCTCTAGAATATATGCAAATTATAAGCTTTTTAATCTATTACATTTAACATTTTTAACAATAGGCCTTGTGGATGTTTGACTGATTTGCAGTGATGATGGAAGTCTGAGTTGTGGATATTCAAGTTTCAGAGGAAAACGGGCAAGCATGGAAGACTTCTATGATATAAAATCATCGAAAATTGATGATAAACAAATAAGTCTCTTTGGAATATTTGATGGTCGGAGATTCGTTCTTGTAGACTTCTTGTTGTTTATCAATGGTTCTATCAAAAACATTTATTTTCTTGCAGGTCATGGTGGTTCGCGTGCTGCTGAGTATTTGAAGGAGCACTTGTTTGAGAACCTCATGAAACATCCAGAGTTCATGACAGATACCAAAATAGCAATAAGTAAGATATTGCTCATAGTATGTCCAATAGTCCACAGTTTTCCTTGTGATGGAGTCATCTGATTAATGGTAACTCACAGGTGAAACATATAGAAAAACTGATTCAGAATTCTTGGATTCTGAAAGCAACACTTATAGAGATGATGGGTCAACTGCATCGACAGCGGTTTTGGTTGGAAATCATCTTTATGTCGCAAATGTTGGGGACTCTCGGGCTGTAATATCAAAGGCGGGCAAAGGTGCTTCTATTTATTATTATTTTTAATTGATTAATATTTAATACAATCACTGCCATGTTTTGTGACAGTGTACTCAGTCTGCTATACCATGGATTATACAAGACACGAATCACTGCCTTATTCACTGTAATTGCTTAGTATATTTATGCTCATCAATGAATAATTGTTATAATATATTTTTTAAGCAATCTACGTTGTAGAACACTAACCTATATGGCATGAAACATATTGCTCAATTTATCACCAGTGATATAACATATTGTCATTATAGCTCAAATCAAATGACATGCTAGAGATCACATGAATTGTGACTTCATATGGTTCACAGAACAAATGCAGCAAAGGATGCTGTATTTGGAATTCGTTTTAACTGCTCTGATCTTCTTTTCTGAGAAAAATATTGCCCCATTTCTTGTTGATCTTAGATCTTTTTCTTTTTCTTTTTTGAGATGTGAGCTTAGCTTTCTGGATTAAATATACACAGTGTAAAATGGACTGATTATATATAGTCCATGGCGAGGTGTCATGAACTTACTAAATTGTTTACTTACCCATCTCCTTGTGCTTATCCAAATTTGTGCTCTACGAGAGCTTCCTTTCAATTTTACGAAGCGGAGGTATTGATACATATTGAGCTTGTATCAGTATCATAAGCACTATTAATTCTCTTGTTCCAATGTCCAAGGCATGTGTTTGCTGCTCCGGCACAATGTGATTTGTACAACCCAGATGTATATGCCTGCTGAATTGTTGGTAAAATATCTTGTTTCCTTCCTGTCCACAGCTATTGCACTCTCTGAAGATCACAAGCCAAACAGAAGTGATGAGAGGAAACGAATTGAGAATGCTGGTGGGGTTGTTATGTGGGCTGGTAAGTCTCCAGCACACCATGTACCACTTGACTAAAGTACATATTTTTATATTTCAACTTGAGTTGCTGTAGTTTCTACCTATTTATTTGGCAGAAGTCACATTTTTTTGGTGGGGGAGGCTTTGGAATGATCTTCTTGCTGATAGTGGCAAATGGTCTTTTTCAGGAACTTGGAGGGTGGGTGGTGTACTTGCAATGTCTCGGGCATTTGGCAACCGCTTATTGAAGCAATTCGTTATTGCGGACCCTGAGATTCAGGTAACTTGTGCAGCAAATATACTTTTGCTGGTTTCTGGCAAAAATTTGACAGTACATTGATGTTTCATGGCTTATATTTAATTTTGTGATCAATGACCAAGGTATTTGGGACTCTCTAATTATTCTACTTATTTGTCAGGAACAAGAAATAGATGATGAATTGGAGTTTCTGATTTTGGCTAGTGATGGGCTGTGGGACGTGGTTCCAAACGAGGTTAGTTTGCAATCTACATCAATAATTTGTTTAGAGGTGCAGTCGTGCAGATATCGATATCCCTTTGTTCGCAGTGTGTACTTGTAGAATAAACTATATTGGGCTTTGGAGCTTAGTTGAATTTGTGGCACATACATGTGGGCATGGTGAACAACAAGCAGTTGGAACTTGTGTGTGATGCTCTGCTATACTGTGATTTTACCATCTAACTGCTCTGGTCCACGTAATTGAAATCGTAGTAATATGGACAATGATGCATTTGACAAAGAATTTAATTAATCGGCTATTGTGATGTACCAAATCCCAATTCTGGAACACAACCTATCGTTTATGTCTGGGTCGATTGCTGCTTAAATTTGTTTTACCTGGCTGACATGTTTCTTCATTGTCAAGACCACATCGCGTTTAATGAACTATCGACATCTTCTTTCTTTTATTTTTTTGCTGATTTTTCACAGAATAGTGATTATTTACTAAACTTTTGTAGTATCTATATGTGTTAACATAGCACCACCTATCAAGTAAATTATTACAGTTGCGTTTTTCAACTGGGAGAATCACTAGTTGGCCAAAAGGCTGTATCTCCTAGTATTTTTTAGAATAACAGCCTTTGAAGTTAATTTCAACTGCTGGCACTGGTATCTAACGCCTATTTCCTAGGGACTTACATGTAAAAGATGTAGGGAGTTTTTTTCCTGCCAATTAGGGAGTTTTTTTTCCTGCCATTAGGGAGTTTTTTTCCTGCCATTATTCTAGTTGGTTTCTTGTCCATGTGGGCCACTAAATTCACTTGAAAATTCATCTTGCATTTCATTATTGACAATCTCATCGTGTTTTCCTCTTGTTCACACAGGATGCCGTTTCACTCGTGAAGATGGAGGAGGAACCAGAGACAGCAGCTCGGAAGCTGACAGAGACCGCTTTCTCCCGTGGGAGTGGCGACAATATCACATGTATCGTCGTGAAATTTCAGCACGACAAGATGGGTGGCGATTCCTCACCTTCAGGCGACAAGAGTTGATTCCATTTGTTGGTTATACATGGGTGTCGGTCTTTAACTTAAGCTGGATTTTGCTGGCTTCATGGCCCTATAATGGCGCAGCTGATACCGAAGACTTGCTTCATGCTCGTTGCTTGTCTATATATCCCTAATTTTGGTGCTTCTGGTGGTTTACAAGGTTGCAGTGCTATTTTCATTGGTAGTATGTCGATTCATCTATGCTGCAATGATTGCTGTAGGTGTTGTGGAATAAAATACTTCCCTGGGCTGAACACATGCAACTGTATAAGCTTCTGGGGAGCTTGTGGATGAAGCCTGAGCCTTTCGCCCGGTTGGCCCATGAAGTTTTCATGGCCTCGTATGCTCAGGTGAATGAAGGCGACTGGGCTGGGCCTCGATTTTAGTATGATAACTGCCTGATGGGCCATACAATTGCAGCCCACGGCCATCCAGTGGCTCACATCGACCCGGATGGAGACGGAGGAGGCGTGGCGAAGTCAGAGGCACGGGAGGTGGTGTCGTCGGAGTCGGAGAGGTTGAGGTCCACCCTGCTGTGCGAGCCCCCATGGTGTGGGGGGCGGAGGCGGAGGCGGTTAGGTTCCAAGGAGGAGGTGGGAAAATGGAAAGAAGGGAAGTGTGCGGGAATTTGATGGACTACATAGGCAAGCCCTGACCTGTTGAGCTGCTCTGGCCGAAACGGCATGACTGCCCCGTTTAGCTAGCTGGGTTAGCCGAACCGTGCCTAAACAGACACATATACAGACCCATGCGTGTGGGACCGGGCCACTTATTCGGCCACCTCTATATGAGCCCACTGTGAATTGTGATAAGAGAAAAGGCATTTATGAGTTATGACCAACAATCCATGCACAGTACAGCCAAGGACGAAGATAGTACTGTCTACTGCGAGCAACGTGGTGGTGCTCGTTGCTCCTAGTGCGAGGCACGTGCACGAACGAACAGGGACTCCCAAGGCTAGCAAGATCTGAAACAGAGCTCCTCTATTCACTGCTTAGCAGGAACCTTTTTTATTAATTAACATTTTTTAAAATTTTATTTTAAAGTTAACCTCGACGCACTTTATTTCTAAATCTGATCCTTTTGGTCACACCACCACCTATAGCGTGACAAAATAACGCTATCACACCACAGGATAAATCCGCAAAATAACACTTTTGGTCACGCCACTGGTCGTGACGTGACCAAACAATACTGTCACGCCATCATCCATGGTGTGACAAGAGTTTGCCCTAGCGTGACAGCGTTATTTTGTTACGTCATGAGTGGTGGCGTGATCAAATAGGTCAAATTTGGAGATAAAGTACGCCGGAGGTTAACTTTAAAATAAAACTTAAAAAAGGTTATTCAATAAAAAAATTCGCTTAGCAGCTGCCAGCCTGCACCCACGCGGACATACGGTCCTACTCTTAAACACAGCCTGGCGAGATCTCATCAGATCATCGTTCTGCTCTGCTACTGCTAGTGACCCCTCATGCATCTCTGCCTGCTCCTTCGCCTTCTCGGTTTCTGTTTTCTTTTCCCTCGCTCCCTCTGAAACACCGGTCAGATTAAGCCTTAAGAACTAATCAAGACACTGCGTTTGGATAGTTGAAAGCTGAGAAAGGCTGGAGTGATGCCAACTTTTCCTTTTATCCAAAAAAAAACGGCAATGCCATGTTTGACAATTGACGCCGCTGGTACGAGTAATTGGGTGGGTCGGGTAACCGGTGATTTAACTGCTTTGCTTACAGAGCAGATATGGAGGGTCCGTAGGAGCGGTGGTACGGCAGATTTGGTGTCAGTACTCAGTAGTGCTGTTGAGAAGTGATGCCGTTTGGAGTTTTGAACCACCCATACAATGATATGATACAACCCCACTATTCGTGTAGATCAGACAGCCGCTACTGCACTAAATGGTCATGTAACATCTCTAAAATCTGAGATCGTGAAACCCTTCACAGTCGTTTAGAATATGCAGTTATGAAGTAAGTACCATTGCAAGCAAGCTCTCGATTACAATGAAAACCAAACTTTATTATACAAGATTAAGACTTAACAGCCAGTTTTAACACTGACATGGGCATCCAAGCCCAAATTTAATATAATATAAGACAAAAGAAATTCAAACCACAGGCACGCTTGAGCGCAATCGAGACCTAATAACAGTAGTCGCTTTCATCCGTGGGTCCACCAAAATCCTGCTCAATATGATCCTCTGTAGAGGTTTTGCAGATATTGCAAGAATGAGTACTACTACCGTACTCAACAAGCCACATGGAAATCCTAATTAATTACATGTTAGGATTATCAAAGAAATGGTACAATTTTACCATAACTGGTGTATTTGGATGCATTTCGCATTTAAAGCAATTTATCTTTAAAACAGTAAAACAATAATAAATAATAACATCAGGGGTTTCTCAACAACTCAAAATACCAACTTAACATCTCAAAAACTCTACATATGCCTTAAGTACTAGAATCACCCATTAACACAGCTTCGTTAACCAGAAGCACAACATATTCAAATACCTTTACTTATACACTATGAAGAATTGCTCAGCTTTACCCACAAGATATCTCAGACTCATACTGTTAGAACAATATACACGCAACATGATAGCGTGCGATTGAGTTGAGATAACAAAGCCTTTTCACTGCTCATCCTTTTTAGCCTCTACCCGGTAGGTGTATGGACCATACAGCCCTCGGGAGACTCCACCAGCCACAGTGGATCTTGCACCCCTATCTTGTGGCACCCTCTTGTTGTGTAGACCGGTGAGTGCCTCCTTAGGCCCACTCTGTCCCATTCTGAATCTTGTAGATATTCAATCGGAAGAAGCGATGTACTAGGCAGGAGTAATGACCACACCTGTGGTTGAACGGTTTTCTGTGATTGTTACTATGGCACAAGGTTCTTATCCTTACTTGTCTCACAGTGAAGCGATGGACCAGTACCAACACATGGTTGTCCACCCTCTAGGCCTCACCTTCGACTTACTTTTAACACAAGTCTATTGGGTTGTCCAACCTTTTGGACACAACCCTCAACTCTCTTAAAAAACTATTGGCGAACAGCCAATACTCTTTTAATGATTTTATAAACACACTGTGTGACAAAGCTACTTATAAAGCTAACAATTTATGTGAACTTGTCAAGGTGAATTTGGCCTACAAGTGCTATGTGGGTTTGTATGTGGGGTAATGAGATTTATCTATTTACCATGGCATTCAAAGGTATTATTTGAATATTTAAAGTAATTGGCACAAATACAATAATGAAAGTAATAATAATAGAAATACATAAAATGTGGGTTCAAATTGATCAAGGAATGTGACTTGCCTCCTTGCAAAAAGTCTTCTAGACACTGGTCTTGTCCGGCGTCTTCTGGAGTCTGATTGTTGAAGTCATGACCTAACGCGGAACAAAATAAAATAATCCAAATAAAATTCGGCTTAGCAAGGAATGAGCTGGGAACAACATGCAAATAAAAACAATTCAGAAAAGAAGCTTAAAGGAAGGTGGTGCGGGAGAGTAGGTATTTATTTGGAGCTTCATTTGGCTGAACGGAGTCGAGAAATGAATTCACGGGCTCGAAACGGTCGAAAATGATATAATATGTATATTTAGGGTTTCGGGTGAAAAAGTGTGAGATGATGAATAGTGTTAATTTACTATTCATGTCTGAAAAGGGGCTCATGAACCGTAATTGAATTACTATTTTTGGTTAAGGAACAATATCAAACTTACTATGCATTTTCGGATTTCTGAATAGTGTTTTGAGTGAACAATAATAAGGGTTTACTATTGACGAAAATGAACAGTAATTACCTCTGGTTTTTCGGTTGGTGAACAGTGCTTGTTTTACTGTGTTGTGAACAGTAAAGGCTGAGATGAATGAACAGTAATAGGCTAAGCCCAATTACTGTAGTGGCCCATGGCCAAAATGGTTAGGCCTTAAAGGCCCAAAGCCAAGATGGCTTGAGCCGCGCGGCCGAAAGGCTAGCACGCTCGCCTAGGCCGAGAGGGAGGGAGCCGGCGGTGCTCTGGCAGCTCCGGTGATCGCCGGCGGGACCGGGTGGTGCGGGAAGCACCAGGGAGGTGAGGGCATCTCGTTTTAGGGTGTTTTGTAGGTGGAGGAAGTGTGGAGGTGGGGCGGCGGCGTCAATGGCGCACGGCCGGGATAGAGGAGCGACGCGGTGACGCTCCGATCAAGCCCCGGCCAAGACGGCCGGTGCTTGAGCACCAGCGAGGCGAGAGGGTCCTAAGGGTGGTGTTGGTGGGGCTTGGGGTGGCCTGAGGTGGCATGACGGCTGTGGTCGTGAGAGGTGCGGTGGTGGAGGGTCGATGCCAGCGATATTCTGGCGGAATTGGGAGTTGGGTGGTTGGGGGGAAATGCGGGAGGGCGAGAGGGAGCTAGAGCCAAATGAGGGAGGGGAGGGGAGAAGGGATGGTGACGAATTTCACCTGGGCTCACATCGACCGAGAAGAGGGCGGTGGAGGAAAAGCTCGAATTCGACCGGCGCTGGAGGAGATAGGAGCAGTGGGGTGCTGGGGTTGGGGATGGGAGTGAAGGCAAGCTCGGGGTGGGATTTTTATAGCAGGGAGAAGGCGGTGGGAGCAGTAGGGCGGCGGCAATAGGGAGGCAGCGACATAGGACGGGCGGTCGTGGAAGGCGCTGGGCGGGCGAGGTGGTGGTGTGGGAGTGGTGCGGCGGCGGTGGAGATGTGTGCCCACAATCAAGGCGAGGCGAGGTGGCCCGGCGAGGTGGCGGCTGACGGAGGCAGCGCTGGTGGTGATGGTGTCGGGGAGGTGACGTCGCGAGGAGGATGAAGGGGGGTGGCGCACGGGGGAGAAGGCGCTTTTGAGAGGAGAAAACGAAAATGCCCCAAAAAGGAAAGCAGTAAGGGGAAGGAAATTCCGAAAAGGGAAAGTTTCCGAATTTAAACCAAAAAGATTTCAAAAATTTTGAAAACTCGAATTTTTGGGTTATTTCAACCTACCCCCTTAAAAAGAATCTCGACCCCGAGATTCACTTAAAGCCAGGGGACAGGTTGGGAAAATCACGTTGCATTTTCGATTCCTTTTTCCATTCTGGCTTTTTCAGTTGATGATTCCGTCAAAGGTGGCTCCTGGATTGATAAAAACCAAAATTGATCTTGCACGAAGTAAAAACATACCGACAATAATATTTGTGGCTTCTGCAGCTTCATTGGTAGTGACATAATTGATTTTGCTGTGAATTGGTCCTGTTGCTGGTCTTTGTAGTTGTTCTCTTGGTCTTAGCATACCTCCTTTGTTAGCTTGTATTACCGGTCGCATCTTGTTGATCTGTGATTGATTTTTCACCTAAGCTTTGGCTGCTTCTTGTGACATACCCCTCATTGGGCAATGAAACTTGATATGACCTTGTTGTCCACAGTGGTAGCAGTTTATTGATTTTTGTGGATATTCCTTTTGGTAGTGATTTCCTCCGCATGTGTAGCATTGAACTATGGCTGGTTGACTCACGCTTTATTGTGGTCTTGGATTGCTATTGATAGATGGTCTCTGCTAAAATTGTACTGGCGGTGCTGTCATCATTCTCTTTCTGGGTGCACTAGGTGAAGGTGTCATCTGCATTGCTTTTCTTTTTCTAATGTCTTGTAGTTCTCTTCTGGCTTCTTCTGATATTAGCAGTTTATTTATCATAGCTAACATGTCTTTGAAATCCAGGGCTGAAATGTGAAATTTCAGTGACTTTTGTAATCCTTCAGAGAATTTCTCCATTTTCTTTTCTTTAGTATCAACATCATTTGGGGCATATCGAGCCAAGTAATTGAATTGATGTAGATACTCAGTCACAATACTTCCTCTTTGTCAGAGAGCAAGAAACTCTCAGCGTTTGGAGGCAATCACGCTAGTGGGGACGTGTGTCTTATGAAAAGCATCCTTAAATTCTTGCCATGATATATTTCTTCCAGGGTGGAGCGCTTAGTGATTCATCCACCATGCTGTGGCTTGTCCCTGAAGTTGATGGGAGGCAAAAAGAGTCTTCTCTTGATCAATACATTGGATTGTATCTAATTTCCTCTCCATGTCTCTTATCCAATCATCTGCTGCTAGTGGCTCTGGTGCAACTGTAAATGTTGGTGGTCTTGTTTTCTAAAAGTATGTCCATCTTGATCCTGTAGTGATTCCTCCATTTGTTGTTCTAGGATAGGGTCCTAATGGTACTAGTAATCTGGTTGCTATTTGTTCTAGGAGTCTAGTGTGTTGCTCCATCATTCTGGTTTGATTTTGCTCTGCCTGATATCTGTTTCTTTACATCATGGACATTACTTCTGCCATGCTTGGCTGATGTTCTGCTGTATCGGCCTCATTGTTGGTGTTATTTCTTGTTCTCATTCCTGACATCTCGGGAATGTAATTCTGCAGCGATTTTGACCAAATACAGATAGATAAGTAAGATCCAGATTTAAGTTAAGTGGAGAAAGATTAAGGTAAGCACTAAGACAAAAAAGAAGGAATTGAATTTTGACAAGGATGATATACAGGTACTGATAGAAAAATAAAATATTAATAAATAACATAACTCTTTCATTTATACGAGTTGTATACATATACTACTTAGAGTACATAATACAACTTGTTTTACAACAAAAAAGACCGTCTATTTAGTGTTTACTCTTTTTAACACTATTCTAGCGTACATTGAACACTACTTCTTCTGCATTACAACTTCCGGCAAAAAGTTGAAATTAGTTGAGAAAGAGATAAATCTTTTATAAAAACAAGTCGATATTTTACAAATCTAAGTTTAGATGAGATAGCAATAGAAGGGAAAAGACAGCAATAATACTTATATTTTTGTTTTCAGAAATTCTTTTATAATTTTTCAACTTAAGATTTTTTTAAGGTCTTCATTTCCTAATTCCTATAACCAACCTAATGTCTCCACCTACGGTTAAGCTAAGCTCTGATACCACTTTGTAACGCCTCCAAAACCTGGGACCGTTAAACCCTTCACAACCGCCCAAGATGTGCAATTGTGAAGCAAGTAGCATTGCAAGCAAGCTCTCGATTACAATGAAAACCAAACTTTATTATACAAGATTAAGGCTTAACAACCAGTTTTAACACTGACACGGGCATCCAAGCCCAAATTTAATATAATACAAGACAAAAGAACTTCAAACCACAGGCACACTTGAGCGCGGTCAAGACCTAATAACAGTAGTTGCTGCCATCCGTGGGTCCACCAAAATCCTGCTCAATATGATCCTCTGTAGATGTTTTGTAGATATTGCAAGAATGAGTACTACTACCGTACTCAACAAGCCACATGGAAACCCTAATTAATTACATGCTAGGATTATCAAAGGAATGGTACAGTTTTACCATAACTGGCATATTTGGATGTATTTTGTATTTAAAGCAGTTTATCTTTAAAATAGTAAAACAATAATAAATAATAACATCAGGGGTTTCTCAACAGCTCAAAATACCAACTTAACATCTCAAAAACTCTACTTATGCCTCAAGTATTGGAATCACCCATTAACATAGCTTCATTAACCGGAAGCACGACGTATTCGAATACCTTTACTTATACACTCTGCAGAGTTGCTCAGTTTTACCCACAAGATATCTCAGACTCATACTGTCAGAACAATATACACACAACACGATAGCGTGCGACTGAGTTGAGATAACAAATCCTTTTCATTGCTCATCCTTTTTAGTCTCTACCCGGTAGGTCTATGGACCATACAGCCCTCGGGAGACTCCACCGGCCACAGTGGATCTTGCACCCCTATGCTGATGGCACCTACCGTTGTGTAGACCAGCGAGTGCCTCCTTAGGCCCACTCCTGTCCCATTCTAGATACTGTAGATATTCAATCGAAGAAGCGATGTACTAGGCAGGAGTAATGACCACACTGTGGTTGAGCGGTTTCAGGTATGCATTCTTGTGGCACAAGGTTCTTGTCCTTGTCTCACAGTGAGGCGATGGACCAATACCAACACATGGCTATCCACCCTCTAGGCCTCACCTTAGACTTACTTTTAACACAAGTCTATTGGGTTGTCCAACCTTTTGGACACAACCCTCAACTCTCCTCAAAAACTATTGGTGAACAACCAATAATCTTTTGAATATTTTATAAACACACCGTTTGACAAAGCTACTTATAAAGCTAACAATTTATGTGAACTTGTCAAGGTGAATATGCCCTACAAGTGCTAGGTGGGTTTGTATGTGGTGTAATGAGATTTATCTATTTATCATGGCATTCAAAAGTATTATTTGAATATTTAAAGTAATTGTCACAAATACAATAATGAAAGTAATAATAATAGAAATACATGAAATGTGGGTTCAAATTGATCAAGGAATGTGACTTGCCTCCTTGCACAAAGTCTTCTAGACACTGGTCTTATCCGGCGTCTTCTGGAGTCTGATTGTCGAAGTCGTGACCTAACGCGAAACAAAATAAAATAATCCAAATAAAATCCGGCTTGACAAGGAATGAGCTGGGAACAACATGCAAGTAAAAACAATTCAGAAAAGAAGCTTAAAGGAAGGTGGTGGGGGAGGGTAGGTATTTATTTGGAGCTTCATTTGGCTGAACGAAATCGAGAAATGAATTCACAGGCTCGAAACGGTCGAAACAGATATAATATGTCTATTTAGGGGTTCAGACGAAAAAGTGTCAGATGATGAATAGTGTTAATTTACTATTCATGTTTGAAAAAGGGCTCATGAACAGTAATTGAATTGCTGTTTTGGTTAAGGAACAATGTCAAACTTATTGTCCATTTTCGGATTTGTGAATAGTGTTTTGAGTGAACAGTATTAGGGTTTACTGTTGACGAAAATGAACGGTAATTACCATTGGTTTTCGGTGGTGAACATTGCTTGTTTTACTGTGTTGTTGTAACGTCCCAGTTTTTCTGAGTTTTTGAAAATTTTCAAGTTTAAAATTAACCATTTGGTTTTGTTGAATTGCTCAAGCTTAATTTGGAGATTTTAGAAAAATTGGAAACAATTTAATATGAATTGATCGAACTCCAATTAATTCGAAGGTTTATTTTGAGTGCTAGAGTTCTCTGGTGTTTGAAAATCCCCTTTCTCTGCTCGTTCCATTTTCCCGTTGATCACCCTATCTCCTCAGGACCTCCTTCTCAGGATCCTCCCTCCTCAGGACCTTCTCCTCGGGACCTCCGCCTCGGGACCTCCTCCTCAGGACCTCCTCCGCAGGACCTCTCCTCAGGACCTTCTCCTCATGACCTCCCTTTTGGTCATGACCACCCTATTGGTCACAACCACCCCTTTCGATTTTGACCACCCTTTCGGTTTTGACCAGCCCCGCCATGGTCATCTTCCACCTCACTTGCGTCGTCGGCCCGTGCAGCGTGTTTCCTGTTGACTTACCCGCCCCGTCGCGCGCATTAAATGCGCATGTCACTTTTGCTTCGCGCCATGCCTCTGCTCTGTCCTGTCACCTCGCCTCACCTGCTCCCATCCTGTGGCTCTGCGCTGGCCAGAGTTTCGCTTGTGTGCCCCACCCATTGAGCCGCCTCTCTCCTCCTCCTCGGCTGCTATAAATAGAAGCCCCGGAGCCTCTCGTCCTCCTCTTCCTTTTTCCCTATTTCTCCTTCCTTGTCCTTACGATCATGTTGAGTAGTCGTATCCTTCTTAGATCTCCTTTCGACCAGTCGAGCCTCCTTCCGAGAGCCCGTTCTCCTTAATTCGAGCTTCGATTTGAGTGAATCAAATCTCTTAATTCTGTATCTTTCTTTGGGCTCTAATTTGGTGCTTTTGTTGGAGTTTTTGTGGATTTGTTTTATTTATCTGGCTCCTTTCGCACGTGTAGAATCCGGTTGCTCTGAAGAATTCGTGGACCCGACGACCTTGATCGAAGCATCTCAACTCTTCAACGAAGGCAAGTCGTAGACCTTTGATCATGTTGTACCCAGTTTGCAAAAATTGCATTGTTTTATACCAACATGCATGGCTAATTGTATAAAAATGGTTTGAGAAATAGCTAAATACCTACTCGACAGTGTGACTCCTTGAATACTTGTAATTGACATGTTGACATGTACCCTTGGACACCATAGGTTGGGTAATCTTAGTTGGACATTTTTGAGATACCAACATGGGTGCGTATATTGCTTAAACATGCTTTAGTTATACGATGTCTCTCAATCATATGATTCGCGGATGATGAATTTGACTTAATGATATATAGAATTGTGGTGCGACCACTATTGTTAAAAGATGTTGTGCCATGGCTAGGGTGGTCATTTGGCCGGGATGAACCCAAAATGATTTATACTCGGACGAGTGATCGTGTAGTAAAGGGGGTGCAGGAAGCACATTGGGATGTGGTTGTCTCGCCTGAGTAGTCACTAAGGACTTAACTTTGTAAGCCATTGATCTGGGCCATACCGTACAACCACATATCCAGGATGGGGTAGACCTGGCCAAGTAATTAGCAGTGCTTTGAGTCGGTTCTGTTTTGGTTGAGAATGGCACAAGAGGGGGCCAGGAAGGCGAATCCTTAGCGAGCGGAACCGGGTCAAAACAGAGCTTTGTAAAGGCCTTGTTACATGCTCTAGACTGCTTACCTAAGGTAGTGAGTAAGGGCATCGACGGATGCCCAACCAACTAGAGAAGTCGTGTCTTGTGGGTTAAGCTGTACAACCTCTGCAGAGTGTAAAACTATTCGAATAGCCGTGTTCCCGGTTATAGACAATGCCTAGTGATTTCACGCAAGGGGTAGACTTTCTCAAAAATTTTGGTCGTGGTGGGTTCCGAGTGGTCTGGGAAGTGAACAGGGCATTCACGAGTGGTCTGAGAAGTGGACAGGGTGTTCACGAGTTGTTTCAAAGAAAATCGATTACTTATGTATTAATCTTTCAACTTGTGCCTTGCAATCTACTTACTGTATTTCTAGTCAATTCTGCTTTCTGCAAAGTAACCATAAAGCTATCCTTGTCAAGCCTGGCATGAATACTATTTGCATACATTTCCCTACGACTTGCTGAGTACATTCAAAGTACTCACGACTTTATCTTTGTCACGGTTGATCGATGTGAAGAGAACCCAGGGAGCTCCGAGCTCTTTGAAGAGGAGTTCTTCGAAGACCATGTGAGCTAGGAGACATCCTCCACTTGATTGCCTGTGGGCATGTCGAATGGCCTCCACGAGTGTTTTGCTTTCCCCTACGAGCTCTCTTTTGTTGTAAACCCTATGTGGCAACTCTGTAAAAACCTTAACCATAAGGTCTTTTGCTTCTTTTATAGTTTGTTATATTGTTTTGATTACATCGATGATGAAACTGTGTGGGCTAGCTGCTGATCTTGGGACTAGCTTAGAATGCACAAAGGTTCTCGGGGTTGCTTACTCGGGGACCCGACAGCTGTGAACTGTAATGGGCTAAGCCCTAGTTACTGTAGTGGCCCATGGCCAAAATGGCCAGGCCTTAAAGTCCCAAAGTCGAGACGGCTTGAGCCACGCGGCACCGCCGACTCCGGTGATCGCCGACGTTGTTGGGTGGTGCGGGAAGCACCAAGGAGGTGAGGGCATCCTGTTTTGGGGTGTTTTGTAGGTGGAGGAAGTGTGGAGGTGGAGCGGCGGTGTTAATGGCGCACAGTCGGGATAGAGGAGCGATGCGGCGGCGCTCTGGTCAAGCCCCAGCCAAGACGGCCGGTGCTTGAGCACCAGCGAGGCGGGAGGGTCCTAGGGGTGGTGTTGGTGGGGCTTGGGGCGGCTGTGGCCGTGAGAGGTGCGGTGGAGGAGGCTCGACGCCGGCGAGATTCTGGTGGAATCGGGTGGTTAGGGGGAATACGAGAGGGCAAGAGGGAGCTAGAGCCGGATGAGAGAGGGAAGGGGAAAAGGGGTGGCGACAAATTTCACCTAGGCTCACCTCAGCCGAGAAGAGGGTGGCGGAGAAATAGCTCGAATTCGGCCGACACTGGAGGAGATAGGAGCAATGGGGTGCTGGGGTTGGGGATGGGAGTGAAGGCAAGCTCAGGGTGGGCTTTTTATAGCAGGGAGGAGGCGGTGGGAGTAGTAGGGCGGCGGCAACAGGGAGGCGGTGACATGGGACGGTCAACCGTGGAAGGCGCTGGGCGGGCGAGGTGGCAGTGTCGGAGTGGTGCAGCGGCAGTGGAGATGTGTGCCCGTAATCAAGGCGAGGCGAGGTGGCCTGGCGAGGTGGCGACTGACGGAGGCGGCGCTGGTGGTGATGACGTCGGGAGTAGGAAGAAGGGGGTGGCGCACGGGGGAGAAGGCGCTTGCGAGACGTGAAAACGGAAATGCCCCAAAAAGGAAAGCGGAAAGGGGAAGGAAATTCTGAAAAGGGAAAGTTTACAAATTTAAACCAAAAAGATTTCAAAAAGTTTGAAAACACGAATTTTTAGGTTATTTTAGGTCCAACCAAAAGTAGTGCCTAATGATCATATGTGGGGTGGGGGTGTGAATGTGTGATCCCTTGTAATTGAAGGGGGTTTTGTTTGGTGCCCAGTTCATCTATTTGTTTCCTATTCAAGGTCCCATGTAACATATCAAAGGAGGAGCACATGTCTGCAGTAAGAAAACAGGGTTTTTACCAGTAGCTGAACGCCCACCCAATCACAACCACGACCTGGTGAAGACTTTACTGTGAGCCATTAAAAGCTAAGCCTTTTCTGTTCTCTTCTCTCTGTTCTTCACATGATTTATTGCCAAAAATACCCTCTCTACTCTTGCAGTAGCCATAGGAAGGATCAATACCAATTTGAGTGGCAAATAAATAAGTTTATAGCGATCACCCTTCTTTGTGTCAACAAGTTTAATAGAGAGCTCACTGAGATTCTTCACTTCTCGAAACCTTGTAGCTTGATGCATGTGAGTGACAAACATATTAAGTTGCAAAGAAAATTGGATCAAATCTGTGTTCAAGAGATCTTTAGGATAAAACTTAGCGAGTTTAAGAACTTTATCCTTGTCATATGAAGCAAATGAATCAGCATGGTGCAAAGATGCCATACAAAGAAGTAGCTCTGTATTAACTTCATCAACCTATCATAAGAAGCAAATGTATTAGTAGAAAACAAAGATGCCTGGATGGGCATATGACACTTAGGCCTGATGCCTCCTTGACTAGTTGACTACTTGACTTGGGCTTGATTCTTAGATTCTGTTAGGCCTAATGCTAAATGGGCTTCTAGGAGTTGAGGAGTATGTATGTTAGTATGTGCAGTGTATACTTTATGTATTAAGGGGTGTATATACCAGTTTTTTGTGCAAAAATTTTGGGGGTGCAACTGTACCCCCATGCATCCATATAGCTTCGCCCCTGTTTCTCGAATGAAATATCATTTATATTGATTGGCAAGTATGTGACTTGTTCGTGAAACTCTCTATTTATGTTTATGATGCCATTCTAAACATCCATGATCTTATGCCATTACTTGTGACACTTATGATTTATGGATCAACACATATATTGATTCGTAATCACATTTTACGGATCATGGATATGAGATATCAAATCAATAATGTGGACATATGTTGGAGAACATAGTATTGAATTGACCCTCCTTAAGACACTGCGAGAATTGTTATATTCTTAAGTGTCGTAAGTTAGTCTCATGCATAGTGTATGTAGGATTCTTAGACTTCAGGTCGTCATAGTTTCCTACATGCGTAATAGTTTGTTTAGGGGTTGTCAAACGCAACTCCGTAAATGGGTAGTCATAAATATACCTTTCAAGTTTACTATACAACATGCGGAGGAATGTGAGCGATTAAGATGGAATTTGTCCCTCCTCTTTAACGGGAGAGATATCTTTGGGCCCTCGATGTGATTGGATTAAGGAAGTGCATGGTCATGACAAATATAGTTGAGGAGTCAACTATAATTAATTAATCTACTGTAAGATAGAGTGAATGATCAAGCTATCATAGGATGTCTCGCATCTCGCCTTGAGTTCGATATGGTATCGTGAGACAAATGGATCAACACAAGAGCTTTATAAAGGTTCATCCGATATGATCTTTATATGTATTCGGGAGTCGCTATGTGCTACTAGGAACAGCTACCAACTTGTAGACCAGAAAGGAGTTTTCGGGTCACATCCTATTACACATGAACCTACAAGGTCACACACTTAATGGGTTGAAACAAACTAGTTCGAATTAGATCCGTTAGAGACTTAAATCGGATTATAATCTGAACATGGTTAAGAGTCCTAATGAGTTTCTAACGTAGGGATCCGTTAGAGGCTCTTTATAAAGGAAGACGTGGGGGCTTTTGGGATGATGTTGCACCACCCACCGAAACCCTAGCCACCTCCTCCCCGAAGACCCTATCGTGCGCGCTGGTGCTAGTACACCGAGGATGATTTGCGACGTACATAAAGAACGTGTGCGGGGGGGGGGGGTGTTGGAGGAGACAATCGAAAGTCAATGACGTTGAACGATCGACACTACTTCCACTGTATCGACTACTGTCGTGGTATAATCGGACGAAAGATGGCGAAAGGAGACCCTTCGCTGGTTAGAGTGGTAGAAGGGTCTCGGATGTGGAGCTTCGGCTAGAAATGCCCTTACTTTTATTACGGAAAAAGTCGCCCTTTCCACGGTGAGGGAGGAGGGCTACTTATAACCTCCTACCTTGGTACATGGAATTACACTTGTACCCCTAGTGAAGTACGGAGGCGTAGGGGCCGTAGGGAGTTTCTAAGCCTAGGAGTAGGTGCAGGGAGCACGGTGGTCCTCCTGGACCTAGCCTACCGGGTGGTGGACCGGTCTACCTCCATTGTTCTCATTTGGTGGTGAGGGGACCTCGTAGCCCCCGGGGGTGTCTCAGCTCATGCTCGGGGACCGCCCCGGGGCCTTCGGGACACCTCCCCGGGGTGCCTCCGGGTTCACCTTGGGGCCTTCGGACGCTCCTCCGGGGGGCCTCGGGGCAGATCCGGAGGCCCTTCGTCGTGATCCCCTGCGGGGCCCCTCGAAGCATCGCAGGCCCTTCGGGTTCGCCTGTGCCGTGAGGGCCGGTGGGCCGCCCCTACGACAAGCCCCTCGCGGTCGAGGCCCTGCTTCGCCATGGCTGAAACCGCGCCGTTCCCCCGAAGGGTCCAGGCACACCGTCCCCTCTGGCTTGGCGAAGCATGGTTTGGAAACGTTGGTGCAAGCCCGTCGCTGGTTGGTGCGCGCCATAATGGCGCGTCTGTGCGCCCGTTGGGGTTTCCCGCCGCGGCGCCTCGGGTTGCGCGTGCCATAAATGAGCGACTGCGCACTGTTGAGGGGCTGCACGTGGCGGTTATGTAGTGGACCGGGACGCCTCGAGTTCCACCCGTAGGCCTGGCCGGCCTATATATATGCGGCCCCCTCCCCCCTGTAGAGCCATCCCATTGCCATTTCTGCTCCCTCTATTAGTCCGCGTGCGCGCTGCCCTGTTCGCTGTGGTCTCCGTTATGGCGAGGGGTGCTAGGGATGGAGGCGGGGAGGTGGCTTATACAAGCGAGCTGGGTAGGTCCCTCGTAACCAACCTTGTGCTCGGCACCCTTGTTGACGAGGGTAAGCTGGAGAGTTTGGAGAAGGTCCGGGCGCCTGGAGCGGAAACTACCCCGGCCCCCCGAGACGATGAGGCGGTTGTCTTCGTCGCGTTCTTCGACGCGGGTCTTCGCTTGCCATGTGTTGACCTCGTGAAGGACATGCTCCGGCTATACGGGGTGGAGCTGGCGCAGCTCACACCGAATTCAATCGTCAAACTCAGCGTCTTCGAGTGGATCTTGCGGTGCCGGTCTGGGCGAAGGGCGATCGTGGCGTATCTACACGACGGTCATTGTCACCAAGAAGAAAAAAAACAACGGCGAGATCTTGAACCGGCGGCGTGAACTTCGACCACGCGCCCGATGCTCGATGTACGTGCCCGCCCGCGCTGAACCACTGGATACCGATCGGACGCCGCGTCGGTGGTTTTACCACTGAGTCGCTGCGAAGGGCGGCTTGCGATCCGCGGGGTGGCCGATAAGACTTGTGGCGATCACGAAGTGGGCGGCCGCGGAGAGCTCTCCTCGACTTCTGGCTGGATGTAATGGCGATTCTCCGCTCGGGATCTGGTGGAAGTATTCGCGCCGGATCGGCCCTTGGCGGGATCGAGCGTGGAGATAGGAGCGCGAAATGCAGGCGGCCGACCGACTATCAAGAAGCGCAAGGTATGAACCTTGACTGCCGCCTCATTGTCTTCTGCTTAAGACCTGCCTTTTGTCCTCCATGCACTCGTGACTTTGTTGTGGCGGTTGTCTCGCGATTGTGGCCATCAACGAGGCTCATGCGGCGCCGAGTCTTCTGGGCCGATACCGGCGAGAACATTCAAAGCAGCGTCCGCGGTGGTCTTGATCGCCGTCAACAGCGTGTCTGATCCGTCCGTTCGTCTCTCCGGCGCCGGACCGGACGCCGGAAGAAGAAACGTCTTGTGCCGCCGAGGGCGGCGGACGGGACTAATCGACGCGTGCAGCTGCGTCTGCGCCGCCTCGGCGAGGCGGCTGGTCCGTCGAAGTGCGGATCTCGCGGATCGCTCGCTGGCAAAGAAAGCGGTGGTCCGAAGGTCGAGCGGTCGGCGAGTTCGAGCAACTCCTCGTCAGGCGGGGCTAGCGGCTCAGCCGATGAAGGCGCGTCGGAGGATGCGCTTGGGTGTGGCGCGGTGGAGGTGGCCAAGGCAACAGGCGTAATTGACCTGACGAGCCTTGCATCGAGGAGTCTTGGACGAAGAGACTCGTCGCATGTATCGCCGCAATGGAGGTAACCACAGGCACCGGTCACTCCGGTGTCTTGACATTATTACGGAGGAGGCTTCGCTCCACGCCCCCGCGAGGTACGGCCGTGAGTTCGTTCGTTCGTTGGTTGTCGCGTGCCTTAACACTGTGTAGCCATGCGAGGTGGGCGATCTTTGGGTATTTGGTGAAGAGAGCCTCTCGCGGCGAAGCGGCACGTTGAGGGGCTCCCACCGTTCCGTGGTCCGGACTCCCCGCGACTCCTGCGGCCGTGGGCTGCGGTTGTGTAAACGCGCCCCCCGTTGTCTGCGAGACTTTGCCGTGAGCCCGGCGTTGCGAAGGTTTGCGCGGCGGTGGGGAATTTTGCTCACTTGCGGTCCTCCTGGCCTTTTCAAGAAGATGGCCATAAGCGACATGATCGAGCGTCTGGCGAATGCGATGAAGGTTTGTCTCTTTAGCGCGACTTTGGCGTTCTTTGCGGTTCCGTGAGGTCGAGTAACGAGTGTTGTGCATGTCGCGGGCGATGATCTTGCACGGGTGCTAGATGACGACATCGCACGGTGCTTCGGCAAAATCCAGCAAGAGGTCGAGAAGGAGCACAAGAAGAGCGAGGTCCTTAGCGGCACGTGCGCCTCCCTCGAGGTGAGGGTAAAAACTTTGGAGGAACAAGTGTCAGGACTCCGGTCCGAGCTGGAGGCTTCACGGAGGGCTCGGGCATCGCTCGAGGAGGAGATGGCGGCAGAGTGTGAGTTGTCGGAGACCATGGGGGCCGCCACTTTCGAGGCAATGGTGATGCTAGAGGACGCTGTGATGAAGCTCGGTGCAGTGCCCCCTGCGAGGACTCACCGGCCAGCTGAGACGGACATCACCTTCGCGCGGTTGAAGAACGTTGCGATGGCCATCGTGCCTGCGGCTCGGTCGTACGGAGACCATCTCGCGCTTGGCGGCTCGTGCGAGACCCTGGCGTCTTTAGACAAGGCGGGGTGCGCACATATAGATGCGTTCGCTACCCGCTCGGCCACCGTGGCTACCGCGAAGAGTTGGCGGCGTGGAACGCCGGACACGCAAGACGAGCAAGGTCATACGAGGACTCTCGGGCATCGCGGACACGCAGATGCGATAAAGTCGTTCCAGGATCAGCAGGCGAGGAAGGCCAAAGGAAAGTCTCCACCGGCCGAGCAGGCTGCGGCTGACGAAGGCGGCAAGCGGGGGTCCCTCCGCGATGACAAGGTGTGACCCTCCGCTTGCCCGGAGCGGCTCAAAACTCTTAATGTAGTATAGCGTTGCGAGGTGTAGTTTGGTCGCTTCGGTCTGTGTTTGCTCTATTCCTTTTCTCTCTTTTTTTTTCTTTGGTTGCTGGGGAAGCAAAAAACAATTTTTCTTGAGGGCTTTCGCTCGTGTAATGTCTGTGTTGGTGTTGAATAGAAAACCTTTTGGCTTAGCGATGCGGTTTTATCTTTGCTTGAATTTGTTAAGTCGGGCGCTATGGTTTATCTGAGGCGGCGCTTGTTTAAGTGTCTTGTGGGAGGGTCTCGGCCCTGGCGGCGGTTCGTGACTATGGCCCATGGCGCCCTCCGAAGGAGGAGCGCGAGATCTGAGACAGTGGCTGTAAGGATTTGGCAACGGGCATCATGTGCCATGGCGAAGTGGCGGCGATGGAAGAGGGCCAACCCAACTTGTTCTATGAAGATGTTTTTCCGTGTTGAGGCGGGAGGCCGCGAAGGTCTTGAAGAGATGAGGGCCTTCAGGCACGCAGGGCTGTTGGTGCAAGCGCGGGGCCCCTGGTGCCCTCCGCGCCTGGGGAGGCCTCGACGAGCTCGTTGGACACCCCCGAAGACGTGGTTGTACAGAGGCAATATGAGCAGCTGGTTGCTGCCAGGGCGTCTGACGAGGAGCTGTTTGCTTGGGCGACGCACAGGGAAGAGTGGGACTTTGTCCCAAAGATGTATGGCCCGTGACGCGGGCGAGGTTGTGCGGCGGCGATTTGCGCTTCCTGCCATTTGGTGTTGTAACGCGATGATATGTACTTTGTGTTGAGTGTTATATTTTTTCTTAATAACATGGGCGTGATTGTACTGCGGTGTGTTTCCTAACGTCGGCCTTGGTCGATTTCTCAACGCTATTCTAACTAGGTAGGGCTCCGGGGAGCCTTGATCTCTTTTTTTTTTTGGGAGGCGGCCTGCACTATCCTCATTCCTTTTAGATAGGGCTCCGGGGAGGCCTGATCTATTTTTGTTCGGGGGAGGCGAAGCCTCGCGCCGTCCCCCATTCTTTTTAGATAGGGCTCCGGGGAGCCTTGATCTACTTTTGTTCGGGGGAGGCGAAGCCTCGCGCCGCCCCCATTCTTTGTAGATGGGGCTCAGGGAGCCCCGATCTCTTTTCCACCGGGAGGCGAAGCCTCGCCGTCCCCATTCTTTGTAGATGGGGCTCGGGAGCCCCGATCTAGTTTTGTTCGGGGAGGCGAAGCCTGTGGCCGCCCCCATTCTTTTAGATAGGGCTCGGGGAGCCGATCTGTTTTGTTGGGGGCGAAGCCTCGCGCGTCCCCATTCTTTCTAGATAGGGCTCAGGGAGCCTGATCTCTACTGTTCGGGAGGCGAAGCCTCGCGCCGCCCCCCATTCTTTTAGATGGGGCTCCGGGAGCCCCGATCTATTTTGTTCGGGGAGGCGAAGCCTCGCGCCGATCCCCATTCTTTTAGATGGGGCTCCGGGGAGCCCTGATCTATTTTTGTTCGGGGGAGGCGAAGCCTCGCGCCGTCCCCCATTCTTTTTAGATAGGGCTCCGGGGAGCCCTGCTGTACATCCCCTAGGGTTATGCGCGATGCCTGGTTTATACACCCGCCCCATGAAGGGCGGTGTGCCGAGACCTTGGGCCATCTTGTGATGGCTAGAGTTTATACACCGCTTGCTGGAGGCGGTGTGCAAGGGCCTTAGGCCATGCGCGGTGGCTATGGTTTCCACACCGCCGTGAAGGCGGTGTGCAGAACCTTAGGCCATCTTGGCAGTGGCTATCGTTTGTACACACGCCCATGAGGGGTGTGCACCGGACCTTAGGCCATGTGCGGTGGCTATAGTTTGTACACACCTTGCTGAAGAGGCGGTGTGCACCGGCCTTAGGCCATGCGCGGTGGCTATAGTTTATAGTGTGTTGACCGCGAGGTGCTTCCTTACGTGGTCCTCCTTGTAACTGCAGCAAGTTCCCAAAAGCTACACATTTGTACATGCCGCCCCGAGGCTCCACTGGGTGGGTTTAGTGTCCGGACGCAGCCGGATTTTTGTACAAAATACAAAAGAAAAAGAAACCTTCTAGGGGTAGAATCTGCGCAGGCTCTTGGCGTTCCAGGTATGGCCGAGCTGTTGGCCCTCTGGGGTGGCGATGTAGTGCGCGCCAGCCTTTGTGCTCTTGGTGATGATGTAGGGGCCCTCCCATTTGGACTCGAGTTTGCCCACTGTGGAGGGGTTGGCGACTCGTTTGAGGACCATGTCGCCAGGTGCGAGTGGGCGGGGCCTCACTTTCTTGTTGTATGATCTTGCCATGCCGTCCGTGTACTTCTCCATGGTTGAGATTGCTTCGACGCGCGCTTCCTCTAGGAGGTCCAGGGAGACTTCGCGGTTGGCAGGGTCAGTGTCTTGTGTTGCCCGCAGGGACCTGGCGGCGAGCTCCCCAGGGGTCATTGCCTCATCCCCGAACAGCAGTTTGAATGGGGAGAAACCCGTGGCTCGAGTAGGCGTTGTGCGGAGGGCCCACAATGCCTTCTGCAGCTCTTCTGGCCAGAGTCCCCTTGGCAGCCCGACGAGGCGTTTGTTGAGGCCGGCGATGAGGTTGCCGTTGGCCCGCTCCACGGCTCCGTTGGCCTCGGGATGGCCTACGGAGGCGAAGCGTATTGTAATGCCGAGGCCCTGACAAAATGCCTTGAAGGCCGTAGAGTCAAACTGGGTGCCGTTATCGGTGACGACGTCCCGCGGCACCCCGTACCTGCAGACGATGTTCCTCCATGCAAATCTCTGCGCAGCCGCGGCCGTGATTTTAGCGACGGGCTCCGCCTCCACCCACCTGGAGAAGTATTCTATGGCGACAAAGGCGAAAGCGAGGTGCCCTGCGGCGGGAAAGGCCTATGATGTCGATCCCCATCGCGAAAGGGCCGACGGGGGTAGCGAAATTTGGAGGGTAATCTGGCGCCCTCGGAATGTGGCTAGCCCACTGGCACCCTTGGCAATGCCGAACGAGGTCCTGGGCGTCCCGGAGCGCTGTTGGCCAGTACAGGCCTTGGCGAAAGGCTTTTGCGACGATGCTCCGGGTGGCTTGGTGCGCTCCGTAGTCTCCCTCGTGGATATGCTTCAAAGAGTCCTCCTTCTTGGTGCGATCTGTAGTGAGGCTGGGGCACACCCCCCTTGTACAAGTCGCCTTTTATGATGCGGTAGTTTCGGGAGCGATGCCTGAGTCTTCGTGCTTCCGAGGGATCTTCGGGCTCGTCACCTTGGAGGTAGGCGATGATCGGCTTTCGCCAATCTGCTTCGTCGACTAGCAGGACAGGACGCGGGGCGCCTTGCCCCGGCGCCAGGTTGGCTGTTTGGAGCTCAGCCCCTTGTGCCTCCGGGGATACGCAGGGCTCCTCCGTGATCTTAGAGGGTCTGTGATACCTCGTGAAGACTCTGCCTTGGGACGGTCTCCTGAGCTCGCCGCCTTGGCGAGTCGATCGGCTGCTTCATTGTTGCCCCGGGGGATTGCTTGTACGGTGATGCCGAGGAAGTGGCTTGCTGCGGCTCGCGTAGCCTTCAGGTATCGTGCCATTTCGGGGTCCCTGGTCACGAAGCTCTTGTCGAAGTGGCCCGCCATGAGGCGGGAGTCGCTCTTGATTATGAGGCGCTTGGCGCCGGGACTTTGGCTGCGAAGTCAATGATGAAACCTCATATTCCGCGGCATTATTGGTTGTGGGGAAGTCGGCGTCTTTGCATACGACATGTTTAAATCCATCCGGGCGACCAATATGGCATTGCGCTGCGCTCTCGCCGCGCGCTACGATCCGTCTGTGTAGATGGTCCATGGTTCGTCTAGTTGCTCGCGAGGTGGTCTTCGCAGGGGTCCATTCGCTGACGAAGTCCGCCAGGATTGGGATTTGATTGCCGTGCGGGGCCAAGGTAATGTCGAAGGTGCGATTCTGCCGCCCACTTAATGCGCGCCCGGTCGCATCCTTGTTGCAACATGAGCGCCGAGGTAGGATGTTGGCACGATGATGGGATCGCCAGAAGTAGTGGCGGAGCTTCGCGAGCCATGAGTAGGCGTCTGTGAGCTTTTCCAACTCGGTGTATCGGACCTTCGCTCCTTGGAGTGCCGGAGCGTAGTACGAGTGTTGGCCATCATCCTCTTGTACGAAAGCATCATACGACCGCCGCCGTGGAGGCGGCGAGGTACAAGAGGAGCTGCGCCTGGGGCTTCGGGCTTGTTAAGCTCGGGAGCTAGTTCAAGTACCCTTTGAGGTCTGGCAGCGTTCTCGCGAGCCTCGGTCGGTAAAGCAGCTCGCCCATGAAGGGTTTTGAAGAAGGGCAGAGCCCGCTCACCGTCGGGACAAGCGGTCACCGTTGTACTTGCCAGCGGCGAGGCGCCTCCATCTCCTGGATGGCCCGGATTTTCTCCGGGTTGGCTTCGATGCCTCTTTCAGAGATGAGGAATCCTAGTAACTTGCCGGCCTTGACCCCGAAGGCACACTTTTCGGGGTTTAGCTTGATTCCCTCCCTCCTGAGGTTGCCAAATGTTTCCTGGAGGTCCTCCGCGTGAGAGCAAGCGAGCTTGCTTTTCACGACAATGTCGTCGACGTAGGCTTCGACGTTACGCCCCAACTGTTCCGCCAGCACTTTGGTGATGAGTCGTGTGAAAGTTGCCCCGGCGTTCTTGAGGCCGAAGGGCATTCTTCGGAAGCAGAAAGTCCCGATTGGTGTTATAAAGGCCGTCTTCGCTTCGTCGTCCCTGGCCATGAAGATTTGATGGTACCCGGAGTATGCGTCGAGGAAGCTCATCAGTTCACAGCCGGAGGTGGCGTCCACCAACTGGTCTATGCGAGGTAGCGGGAAATCATCCTTGGGGGAGGCCTTGTTAAGGTCTGTGAAGTCGACGCACATACGCCATTTGCCCGTGCTCTTTTGCACCAAGACCGGGTTTGCTAGCCACTCCGAGTGTTTGATCTCCCTGAAAACCCCTGTCTTGAGGAGTTTTGCTATTTCGGCCTTGGCGGCTTCAGTGGCCGCTCGGCGTCATCTTGGTGTGACTTTGCTTTGGCGTAGCGTCGCTCGGCAGAGCGAGGCGGTGCTCCATGGTTTCCCGGGCCACGCCTGGAATGTCCTCCAGGCACCATGCAAAAATATCAGAGTTGCCCCGAAGGACCCCAAGGATGGCGTCGCGCTCGCTTGGAGGAAGGTCCGTGCCCAGGGCAACAGTTTTTTCCGGAGACGCCTCCTCAGGCTATCCTTTCCAACGGCCCTCGATCGGCTTTTGGGCCCACTTGCCGAGGGTTACGCGGGCGGCGCATTTGAGCGTGTGTGTACATGGCGGCGAAGGGTCAATAGCCAACTTCGGTTTGCCTTGCGAGGTCTTGGTCGCCCCGCACGGTGATGACACCTCGTTGAGTGGGGATCTTGAGGCATATGTAGTTGTGGTGAGCGACCGCGCCGAAGGCGTTCAACGTGCCCGACCCAGAATGGCGTTGTACTGGTACGGCATGTGGACCACATCAAAAGTGATGATTTCCGTCTTGTGAAGCGAAGTCGATCTTAACGTGACGGCCAGTCGATCGTCTCTGACGCCGTCATTTGGTCTTCCCAAAGGCTTCACGAGGGTATGCGGGGTGACAAGCGGTCCGCAGGGATCATCATCTTGTCGAAGGCATCTCCGAACAAAAGGTCGGCAGAACTTCCACCGTCGATCAGGACGCGCCTGACCTCGAAGTCCGCAATGGTAGTGGAAACGACGAGGGGGTCTTGGTGTGGGAAGTGGATGCCCTGGGCGTCCTCGGGGCGAGGTGATGGGCACCTCGGCGTCTGAGGCGGCGCAGTTCCTGACCGCGCGGCGTGGTGGATTCGTCGGGCGTGGGCGCGCGCCTCTTGGACTTTAGGCCGAGTGAGGATCCACCCGCTATCATGTTGATGACCCGCTGACGCGGCTCGTCGCGGGCTCCCTCGATTCGTGGTCTTGTCGCGGGCGGGGCGATTGATTCTCGGAGCCCCTAGGGCCCTCGCCCTCTGTTTGTTGCGGGTGGCGGTTGATGTAGTCGTTCATGGCCGCAATGGTGCGGCAGTTCGCGGTGGTATGCGAGCATTCTCCGTGGAGGTCACAGTATGACGTGACCTTTTCTGCGCCGTCGCGGGCATCTGGCTGCCGCCCCGCACGCCGTCCGCGGCCTCTGCCCCGGCCGCGGCCTCTTCGGCCGCCATTTTTTGTGCCTTCTTGGTCTTGGGTGGCGTCCACATGGTAGACTCCACGACCCTTCTAAGTGATAGTTACTGCATTTGTTTAGAGTTGGCTGCCGTAGCTTGTTCTGGCCCGCTGACCGGTTTTTGGGGCGTTGGGGTGCTCGCAACCTCCACCCTCCTGCAGCTATCCTCCTCCGCTCGCGCGTACTCCTCCATTTTGTCGAAGAGCTCGGCTACGGTGGAGATGGGCTTATGAGCCGACCTCTCCGGCGGGCCTTCAGAGCCTGCATGAGTTCTTGCGTTGATCACCGTTGTCTCGTTGGCGCCTCACTGGCATTTTACCTCGGCGAACCTCTGAAGAAGTGCGGAGGATTCGCCGAGGCTCGCTTTTACAATGACAGCTTGTCCCGGCATCCTTGGCTCGACGTAGTTTCCTTGGAAGTTGTTGCGCACAAGATCGCGAATCGCTGCTCCTAAGCGATACACGGACCGGGGATGGTGAAGAACCAAGTGAGGCGGCGCCCTTGAGAGCGAGGAGATGCTTTTTGCTTCGTGGTGTCATCCACTCGGCCTCTATGGCCGTTCGTGAACTTCGGAGGAACTCTGCGGGGGTCGATGGTGCCCTCGAAAGGGTGACTTCGGCATCTGGAAGTCCTTGGGCGGCGTCTTTGCTTCAAGTCCTAGCGCTCAATGGGGAATTAGGATCCCAAAGCGGAGATTCGCTGGGAGTGGTGGGCATTAGGAAGGGTCCGTGGCCTTGGCATCGCGTGGCGAGCCACCTCTGCGGCCGCTTAAGCTAAGCGACTCATGGGAGGTCGTGAGTTCCGTTGGAGGGCCTCGTAAGTTCTTTGTGCTACTCGAGGACCCACGGCGGTCAGGCGGGAGGTTGGGGGTTAGGCGAAGGTGCTTTGGCGGGTTGGGTGTCGCCGCCGACGACGCCCCCGTGAGTGGAGTTATTCGCCTCTTGCTCATGATGCGTCTTGCTGCCGCCGCATGTGACGTTCTGCTCCTCTTGGCCCTCGGTGTGTTGGGTGTGGCGGGCTGCGGTGGCCAGGAGACCTTGGACACGGCCTTGGGCCATCCTTGCCTCGTCTGTGACTTTCGCTTGTGAACCCCACGGACGGCGCCAACTGTCGTGGTATCATCGGACGAACGATGGCGGAAGAGACCCTTCGCCTGGTTAGAGTGGGCCGAAGGGTCTCGGATGTGGAGCTCGGCTAGAAATGCCCTTACTTTTATTACCAGAAAAAAGTTGCCCTTTCCACGGTGAGGGAGGAGGGCTACTTATAGCCTCCTACCTTGGTACAGGAAATTACACTTGTACCCCTAGTGAAGTACACGGAACATAGGGGCTGCAAGGGAGTTTCTAAGCCTAGGAGTAGGTCTGGGAGCACGGTGGTCCTCCCTGGACCTAGCCTACCCGGGTGGTGGACCCGGTCTACCTCCATTGTTCTCCATTTGGTGGTGTGGGGACCTCAGTAGCCCACTCAGGGGGTGTCTCACTCATGCTTCGGGGACCGGGACCCTCCGTGGTCCCGGGGATCGCCCGGGGCCTTCGGGACACCTCCCCGGGGTGCCTCCGGGTTCACCTCCGGGACCTTCGGACGCTCCTCCGAGAGGGGGCCTCGGGGCAGATCCGGAGGCTCTTCGTCGTGATCCCCTGCGGGACCCCAAGCATCGCGAGCCCTTGAGTTACTTTGTGCCATGAGGGCATTGGCAGCCCTACGACAACTACTCCAACTCTTTTTCTATCTAGTATAACCTACTCGTATCCCAGTAGTACATGCGGTCTTAAGTTCAAAAAATCATTGTCCACGGCTGTGGAAATCCAGTAGGTTACCTCCATTAGAATTTAATATATTTATATATATATATATATCTCTCTGTGTGTGAATGAAAGAAGGGCGTTTTGGAAATCCAATGGGCCTTGCCAGTTGTCACCCATGTCGACCGGAGAAAGCTTTTATGGGGGCCGATCCCACGTGGAAACTGTCTTCGTCACCGTCCGATCGTACCTCCAGATTCATGATATCACAATTTGACGGTGCTGAGTGCAAAACATGGACCAGTGGTCTGGCCCAGATTACCTAGTAAGAGCAAGCTACATGATTAAATAAAACACTGAACAATTGCACTAACTTCTTAACATAAGTCAGTAAGATATGGGAGTGAAACGAGAATAACTGACTGAATTCTACCGGAGCTATCCCCTCTCAACGATGAGCCCCCTCTCAAAGATTTATTTTCGACATTGAGACGACCCCACTCTAAGTCCTAACTCCTAAGATAGCGTTCTCTCGTCTTGCTGCCGCGCCTGCCACACTGAAGCAAAGAGCCAAAGAGCAAGAGACCAAACCAACCAAATCCATGGAGCTGTGATTCCCAGGCAAAACAACACCTAAAATCAACAGCCACATCAATTCCACACATAAATCCAACCACAACTCCACAAGAGAAGACGCAGCAGCTTTTGCGCCTTGTACTCTTCTCTCTGTGCCACTTCACTCCAACGTTCCTTGCTCCGGGCAGCGTCGTTCTTGTTGCGCGCACGCGGACGCGGCCAAGAAGCGATGGCGCCGCCAATGCCATTTGCACGCGCGCCGCTGCGCCTCGTCGTCGCCGCGGCGCTGGCGCTGCTCTCGGTGGCCGCGGCGCAGCAGGAGACGTGCTCGGGGATCGTGCCGGGCCCGCCGCGGCGCGGGGCTTGGATGTCCATGGCGAGCTTCGGCGGGACCGGGGACGGGCGGACGCTCAACACGGCGGCGTTCGCGCGCGCGGTGGCGCGCATCGAGCGGCGACGCGCGCGGGGCGGCGCGCTGCTGTACGTGCCACCTGGGGTGTGGCTGACGGGGCCCTTCAACCTCACCTCCCACATGACGCTCTTCCTCGCCCGCGGCGCCGTCATCCGCGCCACCCAGGTAACCAACCACCAAGCAGAGCTAAATGCCTTCCACCTCTCGAGCTCTGTTCGTGGTGTCCATGCCTTGCCTTGCCAAGAAAATCTTGCCTTCTGCTCTGCCAATGCTGAGTTTTTGGAGTACAATTTGCGCATTTGTGGAGCAGGACGCGTCGAACTGGCCGTTGATCGCCCCGCTGCCGTCCTACGGGAGAGGGCGCGAGCTACCCGGTGGAAGATACATGAGCTTGATCCATGGCAATGGCCTCCAGGATGTTTTCATCACAGGTTCTTGCTCTGCATACTTGCCACTCTGCCACTCCTTGTAGTTACTGCTTCGCATTTCGCAGTACACATTGCCTGTCCGGCCGTCACTAAATATAGACTTGCAACATTCACACTGGCATCATTCATGTGATGTGCAATGTACATGCTCAGCATTTTTCTTTTATTTCAGAACTGAAGTATCATGCAACTTTCTTTTTGTTAAACATTGGAGCTTTTCTTGTGACTTGTGCAGGTGAGAACGGAACCATTGATGGCCAAGGCAGCGTGTGGTGGGATATGTGGAGGCAGCGTACGTTGCCCTTCACAAGGCCGCATCTACTGGAGCTGATATCCTCTACTGACGTGACCATCTCCAATGTCGTCTTCCAAGATTCGCCATTTTGGACCATTCATCCAGTTTATTGCAGGCGAGCTAAACAGATTACTTTCTTACTTTGCACTCTTCTGCTCCTTATGACTTATGAGACAAAAGAGGGGAACACAGGTCTTGAGGCTAAACTGGTAGCTGCTTACTTGGCCAGTGCTTGATTTGATCTAATATCACTGCTCAGTTAATAGCATGACAATCTGCAGATGAGCTGCAACTTAGTAGTCGCGTTGTTACAAGGCTGTACATAGCATTGAAATCGCCACAGAACTCAATAGACATCTGATTATCTGAACATTGACGTGGATTCCATTGTTTGCATATGTTACTCTTCTGTCAGACAGTTGTGCATCACAATTATGCATCTAAAATGTGGGTTCCTCTTCCACCTGTGTGTGCAGCAATGTAGTGATAGCTAATGTGACTGTGTTGGCTCCACATGACTCCCCGAACACCGATGGAATTGATCCAGGTAAAAACGCTCCTCTCACTTTGACAATCTGTGCAAAATTTTCATATTTCTGACTCTGAAGCTAAGTCTTCGACTCAACACCTGCAGATTCAAGCAGTAATGTCTGCATTGAGGATTCCTACATCTCGACAGGCGACGACTTGATTTCCATCAAGAGCGGCTGGGATGAGTATGGCATTGCTTTCAGGCGTCCTAGCTCCGGCATCACCATCCGACGGATAACAGGATCCGGCCCATTTGCCGGCTTTGCAGTTGGAAGCGAGACCTCTGGTGGCGTGGAGAACGTCCTTGTCGAGCACCTGAATTTCTTCGGCACGGGTGTTGGAATCCATATCAAGACCAACTCAGGAAGGGGAGGATTCATCCGGAACATCACTGTCTCTGAAGTGACCTTGAATGGAGCTCGATATGGTTTGAGGATTGCGGGTGATGTTGGGGGCCACCCTGATACGTCATACAACCCGAATGTGCTTCCGGTTGTCGACGGCGTGACGATAAAGAATGTATGGGGTCAGAACATCCGGCAAGCTGGGCTAATAAGGGGCATCAGAAACTCAGTTTTCAGTCACATCTGCCTGTCGAACGTCAAGCTCTATGGCGGTGCTTCTGTTGGGCCATGGAAATGCCAAGCTGTCAGTGGTGGCGCGCTTGATGTGCAACCATCGCCATGTACAGAGCTGACTAGTACATCTGGGACGAGCTATTGTACAAATTAGCTCTGATACCCCAAGTGAATGTTGTTCCTCTCCTAGTTCGGTTTAAACATATAATTCATCATGTGAGAAATGACAATAAAGATGACAGCATTCCATTGTTTTCTTTTTGCAGAAAGTCAATTCCTGTGTCGATTAACAGAAGAATGTAACTGAAACTGTAGGATCGTGGATGAGGTGTAATTATCCAATAATTCAGTACCTTGTAGGCGGAAATGGCTGGTGTTCACCATTTATGACGAGTGAATATATCTGCTTCTCAGTATTCACCAGTAGTCACTGCAAGAGCATTTCCCATCAACAAAATGGTGAAACCTAACAGCATCGCGAAGAATAATTTGTCGATCACATAGGGTAGAAATATGCTTCGCCACCTCATGGCAGTCGTTGCACATCCTGGTGTTCTTGATCACCCTGACGGGCACTCGACTTGCATCTGAACGAATCAGACCGTAAGTGATGGCGAGCTTCTCAGTATGGCTAAGGAGCAGCTTCTCCTTCTCTTCTTCCGGAACATTATACACTATGCAGCTTGTGTCTGGCACATATCCTGCCTTTTTTATTTGAAACACCAAACGAATCAGTTCTTCATATATATCTGCAGTTTCGGGATGTGGCTTCCCGTCGACCTCAAAGACATGGATACTGTGCTCAATCTGTATCCAGGTCCACCCAGGTCTAGTATTCACTCCTCTTGCTTTCATTGCATACTTCAGGCTCTCGGCTTCATCATACATGTGCTGATACTCATACAAGCTCATCATCAGCAAGTAGTTGGCCGAATTGTACGGCTCCAGTTTGAACAATTTCCTTGCAGCCTTCTCTGCAAGATCAAGATTCCCATGTATTGAGCAACCTGTGAGAAGAGCGCCCCACAAGCTTGCTCCTGGATCAATTGGTGACCTCTCAATGAAGTCCAATGCCTCATCGAGATATCCACACCTCGCCAAGAGGTCAACCATGCAGGCATAGTTCTCGGCTGTCGGTATTACGCCATACTTGGTCTGCATGCTGTCGAAGTACTCCCACCCTTCCGTAACCAAGCCCATTGATCTGCAGGCAGTGAGCAGTGCAGTGAAGGTTGTACTGTCTGGCTTAAATCCCGAATTCCACATGTCATGGAACAGTGCTATTGCCTCACGACCTTGCCCGTGGACGGCCAGCCCGGTCAGCATCGCATTGCAACACACCAAATTCTTCTTCTGAATCCTTCCAAATATCCTTTTAGCACTCGTCATGTTTCCTGCTTTTGAGTACATGTCAATCAATGCTGTTCCGACAACCATGTCACAGTCATAGGCTCTTCGCAGCGCAAAACAGTGCAGTTCCTCGCCCTTCTTTAGCAACACGAGCCCAGCGCAAGCCCTGAGCAAGACCGACATGGTGACCAGGCTGGGCTGGACACCGTCCTTCTGCATCTCATTAAAGAAGTAGAATGAGTCCTGGTACTCCCCATTGTGGCAGCTCCCGGAGATCAGTGAAGTCCATGAGACCACATTGGGCGTCACACCAGCTGCCTTGATCTGCCGGAGCAGCAGCATCGCCCGCGAGCTTAGCCCATTCATCGAGTGACCAGTGATCAGTCCGTTCCAAGTGGTTATATCCGGATCAAGCCTGTTCCTCTTCATCATCTCCACGAGCTCCAACGCTCTCTCAAACTGTCCAGCGTTCGCGTACCCTGCGACCAGCGAGTTCCATGTGGTCAGGTTCCTGTGCTCCAGCGCGTCGAACACCCTCTGGGCGCAATCGAGGCGGACACACTTGGCATACATGTCCACGAGCGCCGTCCCCGTGTAGACGTCCGGCGCGAGCTGGTGCCTCATAAAGAAGCAGTGTATTTCCATGCCATGGCCAAGCAGCCCCATGTTGGCCACCGACTTGAGAAGGCTCGACACGGTGGTCGCGTCCGGCCGCAGCCCTTGCTCCAGCATCCTTCGGACAACCCCGAGCGCTTCCCGATCACGTCCGTTCCGCGAGCAGCCGGACAGCACGGTGTTCCAGGTGACCAAGTTGGGCTCCGGCCCCGACCTCGCCATGCGCTCCGCGATCTCCATGGCGTCGTCCACGAGCCCGAGCCGCGCGCAGCACGCGATTACCGCGTTCCACGCGACGATGCTCTCCGCCCCCATTCCCTCGAGCACTCTCCTCGCCACCGCCACGTCCGCGTTCTCAGCGTACATGCCGGCGAGGAACCCGGGCACGAGCGGGTGCGCGACGACCCCGGCCTTCACCGCGTGCGCGTGGACGGCCCTCCCCTCCCGTCGCGCCCCCTCCCGGCCGCACGCGTGGAGCACCCGCGCGCACGTGTACCCGTCGGCCGACACCCCGCGCGCCTGCATCTCCCGGAACACAGCGATCGCCTCGCCCCACTCCTCCGCCTCGGCCAGCATCGCGACGTGCTTGTTCCACAGAACCACGTCCTTCTCCCCCACCTCCTCGAGCAGCCGCCTGCAGGAGGCCCCCCGCCCCAGCCGCGCGAGGAGGTCCACGAGCGCGCACGTGACGTGCGGGTCCCGCGAGTGGCCCGCCCTGACGACCAGTGAGTGCAGCTGCGGCGCGAGCCGCCGCGCGACTCGGCCGGTCTCCTCTCCGTGGAGCTTGGCGCACTCCCTTAGCAGGGAGACCAGAAACCGCGCGCCGCAGAAGGAGTCGACCTGCCCGTTCCGTAGCGCCGCGGAGAGGGATTCGGCCTTGAGGAGGGACGGCCAGTGGGCGCGGTGGAGGGCGGGAGGCGAGGTATTCACGTGGGGAGGTGGGGTGTGTTGGTGGTGGTGGGAGGGCGGCGTGGGGAGCGAGTGGGAGAGGGAGATGGCTTGCGCCATTGGAGGAGTCGGGAGTGAAGAGGAGGGGAGGCAGCGGGCGGGTAAAGGAAGGAGGATTCGTTGCGGATAAGGGGGAGACACTTGTCGTGATTTGGAGGTGGGTCGGCCTGGTACTTGCGGGGTGTGGGCTTTCTTGTTGCGATATAAATTCGGATGGGCCTATTGGGCCGAGGCGTCGCTCTGGTGCATCATGGACACCTTGAGCACGTTCAGCAGCGCGCCCACCAGCCACAGCAGGCTCCCGAACATGCACATGCACACCCAGAGCGTCGCCTCGCCTGCACCAACACCAACACACGCTCACACAGTCATGGGCGACTGGGTATGGCGTCGCGCCTCGCGCGCGCCGAGTTTACGAACGCGAAATCGTCGAGCTTACTACTAGGACCGGCTCGCGGCGCGGGTTCAGGACGCGGCGGCGGTTAAGGATGGCGGCGACAAGGAAGAGCATGCTCCCGAGGAGCAGGGGTGAGCTGCACCCGGCCGTCGCCGCGCTCGTACACCTGGCACGAGTTCAGCACCGAGCCCAGCAGCCACACGAGCGCCCCGGCGAGCAGCGTGTTCGCCGCGTGCTTCTCTGTAACGTTCCGTTTTCAGATGATAAATAATAATTACTATTTCGGTTTTCGTTCTTAGCCGTAATTCAAATTACCAAACTATTTGCGAAAACTTTCTTTCCTTTTCGGTTTGTGTTTCAATTGTAATGTCCATAACAATTGAAATTCAAATTCAATTTAGAGTTTCTCCTCTCTTTCGAATTTCTGGCCCATTTCAAGTCGGGCCACCTTTCTCTTTCAGGCTCAGCCCATTCTACTTCTTGGGCCTAGCCCATTTTTCCTCGGCCCATCCGGCCCCTTACCTTCTTGGCCCACTCAGCACAGCTGCCCCAGCCTAGCGCCCCTAGCCCTCCCTTTTCTTGGCCGTGCGTCTTGGCTTTTTTTTCTTTCTTCCTTCTCGGGTCAAGCCGCCCAGGACGCCTCCCTCTCTCTTGACGCGCGCCACCGCACAGAGCCGCTTTGCTCCTCTCTCTTGGCGGCTGTCGCTTCACGCGCATGCCTGCACCAAGCCGCCTTGCCTTGTCCTCTCCGCCAAGCACGGCCACGTCGCGCCATCCTCGATCGCACTCGTTTGCGGCCCAAAGCTGCGCCCAGCGTCCTGTTGTCCTCGCCGTCCTCGGCCGCACAGAGCTCGGGACTAGGCGTGCGTCTTCTTTGAATAAGACGCATGCACTCGTGCTAGCGGGGGCGCGCAAAGTCGTCGCCCCACTCCCGCACCCACCGCTCCCGCCGTCCTCGCTCCCGGTCCACGACGTGCGCAGCACACGCCCGTGTCAGAGCCGCCATGCCGCTGCGTCACGACCGCGTGGCCACACCTCTCCCCTTCAGCTTTAAATCGCCTCCTGTGCTTCTTCCTTCTCCCCCACTTCGCCTCTTGGAGCTTTGGTAAGAAACCACCTCAAAGCCGTCGGACCACCACGAGTCGCCTCGAGCTTCCCCGACCCCGCAGCTGGCTTCCTCTCCCTCGAGCGCAGACCATGCGCACGCTACTTCGGCCGCCACGCCACCGGCTTGCCCGCGTACCTCCGCAACCCGTGCGCCGTCGCCGCCCTTTGTTGCATTGCCGCCGCCGTCATGTGTTTCTGTCGCCGCCGTCACCGCTCGTGGCCTCCCCGCCCCACAGGAACCCGCTTCACCGGCTAGCCCGCCTCCGCCACTGGCGCGCTTCCACTCCGGCCGCCCAATCACGCCCTCTGCTCCCTTCCTCTCGTGGCGGCGCAGGGAAATGAACAGCAGGCCCCACTTTGTCATGCTCTTAACCCCCTCCTTTGCTGCCTTGTGGGCCCACCCGTGGCCGGTCCACCACGCGCCCAAGCGCGCCCACATGTGGACTTGGCCCACGACTGTGCCGTGCACCATCTCCCTTTCTCTCTCTCTTTTAATTCCCGTGCGATCTTCGTAAATCCCGTTCTCCTCCTTCGTAACTCCAAAAATTATGAAATAAATTTCTAAAAAGTTGTTAATTCAAGATCTTGCTAATGGCATAGGTCTTGTTCAATTTAGAGTTCATTTGTGTATTATTGTATATTTATTTGCTCTCTTTGCCGTTGTGCCTTTTTCTGGTTTTTCGCCCGATTAGGATTTGAAGACGCCGGAGATCCTCAAGTTGATCAAGACCAAGAGTATTAAGATCCCCTTACCTTTAACCAAGGCGAGTCAATACTTTGACCATATTGAACCTACATTTTATGCAAATTATATTAATTTAAAATAGCAAATTGCTTGCTTTAATTTCGTAATCAAATGTATGTTAAAGCTTAAGATAGTTAAATATCCATTTGATGATTAAATTAACTATTATGCCACCCTTGAAAAATTGAATCCCTTAATTCTTGTCACCCAAGTAACTATGTGGTAATACTAGTTATAGAATGTACTTGAGCGACATGCTAGTCTTGCTTAAGTACCGGGGTATTAAATACCCCAATCATCATTCTTCAAATATGAAATGGTTTTTGGCAGTCATTGTGGGTAAATGACGGAGATGGTTGAATTGATGTATTTTTTTACTCCTCAAAAACTCTATAACTTGCTGTTTCTATCTGGGTGGATAGTGAGGTGGATGGTACGACAGTGGGTGCTGATGTAGGCTAAGGATAGTTGTTTTGTGGATGGTATGTGGAATGAACCGCCTAGATAACCCTAAGAACTTAATCTTGTCACGACCTCCCGTGTAAAACAAGTACAACCACAAGTCTGCAACAAAATGCAACTTGGCTTAGTAAATTTATTGAACCTTGGATGCCATCTCGCTAGACGAATAAAGGGGAGCAAGCGGATACATCCGACTTGAATGGGACACCAAAGGAAGAGTGAAGTTTGCCAGTCGTTGAGGTGTAGTACCACTATGCCAGTCGCTGAGGTGAACATCCCGCTCAACATTATGGGCGGAACCCCATATGTGCGAAATGACTGAAGGGGCGAGATAATTTGAAAAGTTATTGTGACAACCTCTCGACTACACGACTAAGGAATTGTGTAGGGCAACGAGTTAATTGTTTCTTGTGGGTAAAGTGTACAATCTCTGCAAAGTATTAAACTGTTTAAACAGCCGTGCCTACGGTCAAAGGCGGACATGGGAACTTAACTTGAGTTAGTTCTATTTCAAAAACCTTTGTGGACAGTATGAAAAATGTGGCGGGCTCATCTAGCCCTGAGATTGGATTTTCCCTGGGTCCTTGGACTCAGTGATGTTAATATGTGGGATCAGCCCCGATCAAAATAAGCATAAAGGTGGAGGTAACCTCTGCTGTTATCAATTATTGCACAATTACTCTCTTTAATAAAATACAATTTGATTAAAATACTAAGTGATAGGAATTTGTAATTATGTTAATTGAAAATGTTGTTTTAGCAAATAAAAGAACCCGAGCCATCCTTGTTAAGCCTTGCATGTATATATTTGTATTGTGAGTTGGCTCGCGAGCACGGTAGTTGTACTCATTCTCGCTCTTTCCCAAAACCCTTCAGATAATATGGATGGAGGAGACTACGCGTATTATGAGGATCTAGAAGTCAATGATCAAGGAATTGATGAAGAGTAGTTTAGATCTGTAGTCTAGGTCTCATCCCAGTCTAGTGGACTCGTCGGTACTTGCGTACTACCGATATTATCCAGGTCCTTGGTTAATATCAGTCATACATAGGTTGCCCCAGTCGCTTGCCTGTGAAGAGATGAGCTTTATCCCTTTTGTTTCCGCTGTAGTTTACGTTGCTTTTTATGTAATGTAATCAATTTAGTCTGTTCGGCCCCTTTTTAAAACTCGGCCCGACGTAGTCTATGTCACTCTGATGGTTGTAATAAATTTGATGTTTTAGTTCACGCCTTGTATGAATGATTCAGCAATATACATGTGAGTGCTATCTACTGATCCAGAAAATAGCACAGTATTTTCACAGAGAATTTGGATTCTTAGAATTCGGGTCCAACATTCTCCCTCCCGTACCTGTACCCTGCCCCCTCGCCCTGTTCCATCGGTAACATAGCAATCAGCGATCACCATGTTTGCCAATGATGTCAGATTCTCAGGGACTGATCAAATTTGTGGCCCACCTGAGAGAGCAACAAGGCCACGCCGACGACACCAAGGACGCGGCCGACCGCATGGCCGGAATGCGAACGCGAAAGCGAGCTTATCGCGTCACGGCGCGCGCTAAGTACTCCCAGAAACTGTTGCGAGAGTTAATACGGTGCGACCTGAAGGGAAGTGGAGATGGAGGCAGAGTTCGTATGTACGCGGCGCCATGCATGACGCCTTGAACCCTGCATCAAGACGAAATAGTTGGGACTTGGGAGATTGTCATCTGTGCTTCCAGATGGACATTTTGCATATGGATACCGTCCTTCTCTGTGATGTTACATGTGGCATGCCTGTGGGTTCATGTGTCGCCTGCTCTGGGGTCCTCGTGATTTGCGCGAAATTTCTGACCGACAAGTTCATTGAGAACTGAGATGAAGATAGATGTCTAGTTGCCAGTGCCAGACGTCAGGGTTGAAAAAAATGCTTCAGTTTCGGTTCATAGAAAAAGAATTTTCTGAAAGAGAAACTGCAGATGAATGCTGATTTGTTTTGCTAACCAGGGATCATTTCTTGTACCATTTCTTCTGTATGTTAAGACTTACATCTGAGGTCTAAAATACAACCTCACTCGAATAAACTTATGGACACAGAACATTCCTGTATATATACATGTCTATTGTCTATAACACGGAAAGATTCCTGTGTAATGCGTATCAGTACACTCGAGACACATATATACAGCAGAATATACACAGTAGAATACCTGTGGTACGTACTACTGTCATATAGTTCTGGAAATTATTTGCTACTACTTCACATGTATCTGCGCAGGTACTCCACTCTCGTCGGGTGCTTGAGCTTCATGAGGGCCTTGAGCTCGTACTTGCGGACCATCTCCCTCGAGATGCTGAGGTTGCCGGCGATCTCGCTGAGGGTGCGCTTGCCCCTCCCGTCCAGCCCGAACCTCTGCCTGATCACCAGGTTTTCTTTGGGCTTCAGGGAGTCCAGCTGCATGCACAACGTTCCCATGCATCAATGGTAAATTCAAGAAACCATTGGTTGTTTCATGGCAAGTTTGAGCAGTGCTTACGAGATCGTCGATGGCGAGGCGGAGGAGCCTGTTGTGCTTGCTGGTGTCGACCCCGATGGCGTCGGCGTCGGTGACCTCGTTGATGAGCTCCTCCTGGGTGACTCTGTTCCGCGAGTGCAGGGAGTAGGTCGGCTTCGTCATCCTCAGCACGTCGCGGTACCTCGGCGGCGATATCCCCACCCGCTTGATGATCTCGTCGTCCGTCGGCGCCCTCCCGAACCCGAACGCGAGCTCCTCCCTGGCCTTGTGGATCTCTTGCCTCTCCTGCATCATTGTTCATTGTAAGTTTAATTGCCTTTAGAATTTCCTCACTGGAGAATATGTAGTACTGAACAAATTATGTAAGCGGTGCAGTGGCATTACCGATTCCATGGCAAACGGGAACCGTGTGAAGTTGGAGAGCGTCATCTCACGAACAATGGAGTGCCTGATCCAGAAGAGGGCGTACGTCGAGATGCGGAAACCGCGCTTCGGTTCGAAGCGGTCGATGGCCGTGATGAGGCCGTTCGCACCGGCCTGGCAGAGATCGTCGAACCTCTCGTCGTTGGCCATGCCCGGGTAGTACTTGTTGATGGCGTACAACACCAGCCGGAGGTTGTGCTGCAACCAAGCAATGCCATCACCAACTTATCAGCATATATGCTGCACCACTAGTATCTAGTGACATTGTACATAGGAGTGCATCTCAGGTTTCAGATTCGGAGATCAGCACAGTGTACAGATCAGTATCTACTAGCTAGTAGTATCTGACATGTATACTAGGAGTGTATCTGAAGTTTCGGTTTCAGATGTTAACACAATGTACAGACTGGGTTTCAGACTTCACACATTGGACAAACAGTATATAGTACTAGCAGAGTAGACCATGCCGTTAGTTACCTTGATGAGCTTGTTCCTGGCTGCTCGGCCGACGTCGAGGTGGCGACTCAGCTGCCGCACGGTCATGTTCATGGCCTCCGCGAGCTCTGCGTCGGTTGGCTCTCTCTGCAGTTCGTTCTGCAGGTTCTCTCGCACCTCAAAAATCGCCTGAAACATATGGAGCACCCCAAATAATTGTTCGGCTTCCAACTTCTCCTTCTATCTAATTAAACTGATAATAACAACGATTAATTTGATCGAGGGGGAGACAGTAATTAGTTAGTGCGTGCTCTCACCTTCATGGGTGTCATGATCTTGAAGAGGCGCGCGCTCTGCGCGGAGCTGAGCACGGGCGGGATCTTCATCCACTTCCAGTCGAGGCTCCCCATGTCCGTGGACACCGCGTGCTCCCTGAGCAGCATCTCCTCGAACTCCCGCTCCCCGTCCTCCTTCTCCTTCCCCTTGCCGGCAGCCTCCCCCTCCCTCCTCATCTCCACCCTCTTCCCCAGGTCCATCCTCCGACCCCGCCGCCTCCTCCGGCTTCTCACGACCACTGTCGTGTTCCTTCCCTGCATATTCGCAGACATACACACACACAAGGTCAATACACACTACAAGAACACAACAATATTTAATGCGATGGTTTGCAGATTGAGATGAGTACTCACCACTCTCCCCTTCTTCTTCCTCTTCGCCTTCTTGTTCTTCTCGTCCTCGTCGTCCTTCTCTTCGACCACGGCAGGGCTCAGCTTGTAGATGCTCTCGAGCGTGGCCGCCACCTCGTTATAATCCGTCTCCTCCTCCTCGGGGGCGGCGGTTCTCGACGCCGCTGTCGTCGGCTGCGGAGGCGGGAGCTTGGCCGTGCTCTGCTTCTCCGGCGACGCGAGCGCCGAGCAGCTGGTGGCCGGCGCCCGGCGCCGCGGCCCCCATCCGAGGGAGAGCACGGCTGGCGCGGACCGGCGCGGCGTGCGGCGGTGGCACCCGGCGGAGAGCGGGCGGCTGGGCGTTGTCACAGTGGACGTCATGGCAGGCGGGATGGAACCGTCTAGAAGCTTCTTGTGGCCCAGAGATGCTTAACTCGGTCGTGTGGAAGCAATGCTACGCAGTCGTGGCGTCGATGGAATCTCGGGCGAGATGCTCGCCCCCGCGCCATATATGGCGAGGTGAATAAGGCGGGGAGTAACGGCTGCCACGAACCGCTGAGGGCGATCCGACGGGTGGGAGTTCGTGAGACAACGGATCGGACGACGGGGGAGGCGGAGGCGTGGAGCAGGAGCTGGTCGGGCGATATGCGTGGGACTGCGCGGATGAGGGGGGTGCCACGTGGGCGAGCGCCATAAGTTGCGTGATATTTTTGGGATCGCCCCATTGCGGTTGGTGCGTGGGAGGGGGCCACCGGGCAGCGGGACGTGGAGACGTCTCGTGCAGGAGAAATGGAGAAATCGGCGTGGGTAATGTGTCTCTGTAAATCAGCGGGCCTGTAAGTTTGGGCCGGATCGGTGGCCACATGAAAATCGGTAAATTTCGTCGAAATCTGAGCTCCACAACCACAAGTAGTTGAATTCTCTCAGCTGGGCCAAAAGTTCGGCGGTTTTTCCTTGCAAGAATCCACGGTCATTCAGCAACTTGCCTATGGCGAACAACTGTACGTCCAACAAGTTGCACTACGCAAACAAGACTTGAATTTTCTGGTGTTTCGTCATTGAGCATGACTACATAGTTAGCTTCCATAATCCTCGGGTGTTTTTTGTTCCTCCATTGATGTTTTTTCTCTGTCCCTTTCTCTTTTAAATTTTTTCCTGTTACAAACAAGCCTCCGAATTGGCATACGGCTTTCGGCTAATTTCATTCAGTCCACCACGTTGTTGCTGAAGAGCTTGAACTGGCCGGCGTCGAGCACGAGCTTCCTGACCGACGCGACGGCGCCGATGACCCCCACGCCGGTGAACACGACCATGATGGCCACGTTGGCGAGGTAGACCCGCGACCGCCTGGGCGGGTCGAGGGCAATGTTGTACATGACGGCGGGGAGCACGAAGTCGAGCGGGATGAACCCCAGGGCGCCCACCACGCCCACGATGTCGCCGAAGAAGGGCAGCATCGCCGCCAGGAACGCGCACGCCGCCACGTACGCCGTCCGCAGCGCCACCCGCGGGAGGAGGTTCCGACGCGACAACCGCCCGCGCGCCGCGTCCGCTGAGTTCTTCTCCATGATCTCGTACGCCACCTGGGAGTACACCAGCGCGATGGCGAGGAGCTGGAGGAGGATGAGCACGACGGCGAGGCCGAGCAGCCACGTCGGGGCCAGGGAGGGGCCCGAGTCCGGCATCAGGCTCTGCAGGACGTTGGACTGCACCTGGTTACCGAACGCCCAGTATCCGGTGATGGCCGGGAAGTAGAAGGTGAAGAACACCACCGAGTAGCACAGCACCAGCGCCTTCATCATCTTCCCGGCCGCCGGCGTCGCCAGCGTGGCCTGATGAAACCATGTTCAGTCACGGCAGCTGTCAGTTTGTCTTTTTTCCAGAAAAAAAAAAGGCTAGGCTATGAAGTTTGTGAACGGCATGTTATGTACCTGGATTTCAGGCAGAATGCCGTTGCCGAAGACGGTGCCCAGGATTGAGATGGAGAGGAAGACATTGAAGGTCTTCTCCGACTTCGACGAGCTCAGCGAGTAATCCTTCGCCGGAGCATTGCTAGACACACCTGTCAAATATGCATGGGCACTACTGTTACAACAAAAATTCAGACTTGAGAGTAGCGCATAGCGTCCATAGTCCAGAATTGTGATGTTAAAGCGCAATACACGCACACTATTTGGTAATTTCTTATTTTGAGAAAAGAAGAAATAGAAAAGGAAAATAAATTGGAGGGCCAATTGTCATTGAGATGAGGGGAGGTATAAGGTTTTGACATTTTATCTCCAACCGAAGGCAGCAGGCTTCGTGCACTTGGCCTTCGGCCTGGCGGCGGCGCATGCGGCTCGAGCAACTCGAGCGCGATGCGTGCTGGCCGTTGGCGGCGGCGGCGAACGTCCTCCTCCTCCTCTTCAAATGCCGGTTCCATTCTCCTTTTTCCTCATTTTGAAAACGAGTAATTTCTTTTTCCTTTTGGTAGTTCTTCTTCCACTCGTTTGGTCTTCGGTTTTGGGGCCTTAGAGCTCCTGCGCCGCCGTGGACGAACCGGCACCATCGGTGGTGAGCTCTGGACCTTCCTCTGTGCGCATCCCACCGGTTCCCCTCTTACGCCCTCTCCTCTATGGGTCTTCTGTTCGGAAAATTGGTGCTTGCGCATTTGGGGCTCGGTTTTGGTTGGCTCTGGCTTGACTTTAGTGAGGAAGAAGGCTTCGGTTTTTCTGGTGATTGGTGCTCCGTAGTTGCATGCGGCCGGTGCACCATGATTGGGTCTTGTGCGGCATTTCTCTGTACCTCGACTTCGCAATTTTGGTGTGTCCCGAATTGTGGATTGACATTGTATCTCCGACGACCTCGTCCGTTCAAACGCGGCACAATGGGGTGATTGGTTTTCTGAGTTAGCGCCTTTGGTGTGCCTTGCCTGGTTTACTGCTCAGTAGCTTTGAGTGCCATCTGCATTGTGAGTATTGTTGTTTTTATTTTTTCGCATCACTTTGCATATATGATGTGCTAGTTGAAGTTTCAAATTGTGTTGATTTGATTGACTCTAGCATTGTGAGATATTGCTTAGTAATGTTGTGGGTTCGGATTAAAGCTCGATGAGGAGTTAGGGTCATTGTGATAATTGAATACGACAATTGGATATAAATTGGTCTTGAGCTAGAAGTTAACTTGTTGTTTTATATTGTGTCATGTTATACATGCTCATCTGATCACTCTGTTTCATTTTGTTGATGTTGTCTAGTCACTTTGCTCCATCCTGTTGGTAACTTTGGCTCACTATGGTTCACTGTGATTATTGTTCAATCATTGTTTATATTCCTGTCAATTGAAATATTGTGTAGTTGGTTCAATCGAAATATTGACAGTGAACTCTCAACTGATGATTTATTTTAAATTGTCTGATTAGACAAAGCAAGATTTTATAAATCTCAAGACCTAATTTATTTCAGAGTAATTGTCATATTTAATTTGTGATATAATTTTGACCCAAGTGGCGAGGTGGCCAAGATTACATCTTGAATATAATTTTGACCCAAGTGGCGAGGTGGCCTAGTGGCAAAGTAACCTCGAAAACATTTTCGTAGCGTTGAAGGGCGAAGCACATCTCCACTTGAGCTAATCTATTCTGATCTTTGTGAGATGAATGGAATATTAACTAAAAGTGGCAAATGTTATTTTCTAACTCTCATAGATGATGCGACTAAATATTGTTGCATTTACTTACTTAAGTCGAAAGATGAAGCACTAGAACACTTTAAAATCTTTAAAGCCGAAGTGGAAAATGAACTAGAAAAAATCAAACAGTTAAGGTCAGACCGAGGCGGTGAATATGTCTCAAATGAATTCTCTCAATTCTGTGAAGAAAGTGGAATAATTCATAACATTACTCCACTATACTCACCCCAATCGAATGGATAGCCGAAAGGAAGAACCGAGCTCTTTGTGACTTGGTTAATGCCATGCCACAAAGTTTTGGTATGTTAGACTATTGGTAGGGTGAAACAGTTCTCACAGCTAATTATGTCATCAATAGGGTTCCGCCTCGAAATCAAGAGGAAACACCTTATGAAGGATGGAAGGAGAGAAAACCTAACTTATCATTTCTTCGAACTTAGAGATGGCTTGCAAAAGTGCATGTGCCGTTACCTAAGAAAAGAAAGTTTGGTCCTAAGATAATTGATTGTGTCTTTCTAGGGTATACTAAAAATAACACGGTTTATAGATTTCTAGTGGTCAAATCCGAGGTGAGTGACATCTCTACAAATGTAATGATGGAATCTCGTGATGTGACGTTCTTTGAACATGTGTTCCCTATGAGACTAAATGAAGTCATTGAGCCTAATAGTTTAGATGAACGCTCTATTCTTCCTAGTGTGGACAATACCGCTCTAGAATTGGAGTTGAGGAGGAGTAAGAGGCAGGGGACTAAAAAGTCTCTTGGCAATGACTATGTCACCCATGTTATGGATGATGAACTACGAACCCTTTCAGAGGCATACATACCTCGGATGTGGATTACTGGAAGAAGGCAGTCCGTAGAGAGATAGATTCCATCATAGCTAACAGAACATGGGAGGTTACGAACCTCCCATCTGGAAACAAGTTAGTGGGCTGCAAATGGATCTTTAAAAGAAAACGTAGACCTGATGGTACTATAGAAAAGTATAAGGCTCATTTAGTGACTAATGGTTTCACACAAAAAGAGGGTGAAGACTACCTTGACACATAGTCTCCTGTGGCTCGTTTACCCATAATTCTGGTGCTTTTAGCACTAGCTGCTGCATACAAACTCTAAGTATATCAAATGGATGTAAAGACTGCTTTCTTAAATGGAGAGTTGGATGAGGAGATTTATATGCAACAACCCGATAGTTTTGTGGTTGAAGGGCAAGAGAAGAAAGTGTGTCGATTGATTAAATCCTTGTATAGTCTAAAACAAGCTCTCAAGCAATGTCATGAGAAATTTGATAGTACTATAATCTCGATCGGCTTTTGTGTAAACGAAGCCGATAAATATGTCTACTATCGGTTTAGTGGGGGTGAAGGTGTCATTCCGTGTCTTTACGTGGATGACATATTGCATTTTGGGACCAACATGGATGCAATCAATAAAACTAGTCTTTCCTCTCCCAAAATTTTGATATGAAAGACTTAGGTGAAGCTGATGTTATCTTAAACATCAAGCTGATAAAAGGGTGAGAATGGGATTATTCTTTCACAATCCTATTATGTGGACAAGGCCATAACCAAATTTGGATTCATGGACCGTAAGTCAGTAGCCACACCCTATGATCCAATTGTTAAGCTACATAAAAAACACTAGACATGGAAAAGACCAGCTTAAGTATTCTTAAGTAATTAGATCCTTAATGTATCTAACTAGTGCAATGAGACCAGATATCTCATATACTATAAGCAGATTGAGTCATTATACGACAAATCCAGGAGATAATCATTGGATAGCACTAGAGAGGGTACTTAGGTACCTAAAGGGGAACACAAATTTGGTAATATATTATTCTGGCCATCCGGCAGTCTTAGAAGGATTCAATGATTCTAACTAAATCGGTGACTCGGATGACATGAAGGCTACGAGTGGCTATGTTTTCACTCTAGCAGGTGGGGCTTTTTCGTGGAAGTATTCTAAACAGACTATCCTTACACGGTCCACCATAGAGGCTGAGTTGGTAGCACTTGACTTAGCGACAGTAGAGGCAGAATGGATTAGAGAACTCCTTTCTGACCTACCTGTGCTGGAAAAGCCAATTCCAACTATATTAACCTACTGCGATAACCAAACCGTTTTGGTTAAGGCGAAGAGTAGGAAGTACAATATGAAGTCCTCAAAACATATAAAGAGGCAACTTAAGTCGGTAAGGCATGCTAGAGAGACGGGTGTTATTTTCGTGGAATACATCCAGTCTGAAAGGAACTTGACGGATCCTTTCACCAAAGGATTGGCATGGAAGGCCATCTTTGCAGCTTCAAAGGGAATGGAGCTCATACCCTTGTAAAGTCTCACATTGGTGGTAACCTATCCTAATAGATCGGAGATCCCGTGGACTAGGCTCTAGGACAACAAACTGTGCGTGATAGAGAGCACATCTAAGGGTCCCATTAGCTACAATGCTCTTTCTGTATGGGAGGTTGAGCAATAGCTCTTAATGAGTTCGATACCTATATGGCATCAGGATTCTCTTAAGAATTCACCTACTTGAGTATGATTGTGAGGTCACAATCAAAGGAAGATAAGGGTATACTTTCTTAAATACTCATGATCTAGATATGGGGACATGATTGTAACGTCCTAACTCGAGAGGGAAATGGGCAAGCCGCATAGTACATAATGTAACTTGGGCGAAAATTCCCACACTAAGGCATTGGATTAAGGCGAAGTCCTCCTTTGTCTGTGCAGAGTGATAGTCCTTGTTAGTAGGCTTTGGATCCAAACTCGCAAGGTACCCATCGTCGAACAACTGTATATTAAACAAGACTTTGAGCATCTTTTATCAAATTGATAAATTGGTGGGGACCGTTGGATATTTTGAGTGATATTTGGTAATTTCTCATTTTGAGAAAATAAGAAATAGAAAAAGGAAAAGAAATTGGAGGGGCCCACCTGTCATTGAGATGAGGGGAGGGATAAGGTTTGGAGATTTTATCTCCAACCGAAGGCAGCAAGCTTCATGCGCTTGGCCTTCAGCTTGGCGACGGCGCACGCAGCTCGGGTGACTCGGGCGAGATGCACGCTGGCCATTGGCAACGGCGCAAGCGGCTCGGGCGAGATGTGTGCTGGTCATTAGCGGCGGCGGCGCACGTCGTCCTCCTCTTCTTCAAATGTCGATTCCATTCTCCTTTTTCCTCATCCCGAAAACGAGTAATTTCCTTTCCCTTTTGGTAGTTCTTCTTCCTCTCTGTTTGGTCTTTAGTTTTGGGGCCTTGGAGCTCCCACACCACCGTGGACGAACCGACGCCGTTGGTGGTGAGCTCAGGACCTTCCTCTGTGCACATCCCACTGATTCCCCTCTTGCGCCCTCTCCTCTGTGGGTCTTCTATTTGGGAAATTGGAGCTTGACATTTGGGGCTCGATTTTGGTTGGCTCTGGCTTGACTTCGGTGAGGAAGAAGGCTACGGTTTTTCTGGTGATTGGTGCTCCATGGTTGCATGCGGCCGGTGCACTGTGATCGGGTCTTGTGCGGCATTTCTCTGTACCTTGACTTCGCAATTTTGGTGTGTCCCGAATTGTGGATTGACATTGTATCTCTGATGACCTTGTCCATTCAAACGTGGCACAATGGGGTGATTGGTTTTCTGAGTCAGCGCCTTTGGCGTGCCTTGCCCAGTTACTTCTCAGTGGCTTTGAGTGCTATCCGCATCGTGAGTATTATTGTTTTCATTTTTTTCGTATTACTTTGCATATGTGTTGTGTAGGGGTGGGAAAAAGAGCTCAAAACTCGTGAGCTAGCTCGACTCGACTCGACTCGAACTCGGCACATAAAAGAGTCGAACCGAGCTGAGCTGGCATTTCTGCTCGTTAAGTTAACGAGCAAAGTTCGAGCCAGCTCACGAGTAGCTCGTTTAATTTTTAGCCCAACATAACAAGCCCAGAAGACAGAAGCCCACACCCACACAAGCGCCAGCCACCAATAGGCCCAGCCAACCAGCCCCAGGCACAATGCTGCACAAGTGTAAGTGCTCAACCCTATCCACCCCGATAGGCCGCAGTCCCTCAGCCTTAAGCAATGCAAGTAATCCTTCTGTGCATTGGTTGCTACCTCAAGACGCAGACATGCAGATTCTTGTCGCCGCCTCGTGTTCGCTCGAGCCTGGTGGTCTCGGCCTCCGCCTACTCCCACCTCCCGCCTCCCGCCTCATTGCGGCCTCCCGCCCTAGGCATCCCACCTCCGAATCCGTCCTCCTGCGTTGTCTCCGACCTCCGACCCTCTAGATCCGAGCTGGCCTCCCACGTCTGCCTCCCAAGCTTCGGCCTCCTGAGCTCGGGCCTTTCTTGTGGACTATTGAATCTTGAACTTTTGTGTTTGTGGTGAAATAGAGATGCATGTTGCTACCAGAATTCAAGCATATTTTACTAGTTATGGTTATAGTTTGGATGCAATTGAATTTGGATACAAATTATGTGTTCCTTTTCATGTTGTACACTGTACATATTAACACAGTTGAATCGTTATTAACAAGCCTAACAAGTCGAGTCGAGCTGTTTACCCGAGTCGAGTCGAGCTGGCTATTTTACTCGTTTTCTTAATGAGCAGAGCCGAGCTTGGTTCCTTAACGACCTCGACCGAGCCGAGCCGAGCCGCTATCCACCCCTAGTGTTTTGCAAGTTGAAGTTTCAAATTGTGTTGATTTGATTGACTCTAGCACTGAGAGATATTGTTTAGTAATGTTGTGGGTTCGGATTAAAGCTCGATGAGAGTTGGAGCCATTGTGATAATTGAATACGATAATTGGATATAAACGGGTCTTGAGCTAGAAGTGGCGCACTGTAATTATTGTTCAGTCATTGTTTGTATTCCTGTCAATTGAAATATTATGTAGTTGGTTTAATTAAAATATTGACAGTGAACTCTCAACTGATGATTTGTTTTAAAGTGTCTGATTAGACAAAGCAAGATTTTATAAAGCTCAAGACCTAATTTATTTCAGAGAATTGTCATATTTAATTTGTGATAGAATTTTGACCAAAGTGGCGAGGAAGCCAAGATTACATCTTGAACAGTCCGACATCTGAGAGTAATAAACAACAATCTAAATCTGAGCATTATGCTGATTTCTTTTGTTGTTAAGATCTATCTTTTGGGCATTCTATCCTGGTTAATTGACATGAAGATATTGCATGCTTATATGATATTTCTGTCATTTAAATGCTGTTGGAAATATGCTTTAATTATCGTTAATTATGCTGAAATTAATCCTGAATATTTGCTAAAACTACTAATTTTACAACAAGTACTAAGTCCTAAATCAAGTGTGCCACTTCAAGATTTAGCATCTTGGCTACAGACCTACATATGCCTGCCCAAATGTTTCAGGAATCTTAGTCCTCCATCATGTGACGATTATTTGAAATGCCGGTGACATGTACCTGCACGAATGCAAGCCCCGGCGATAAGGATGGTGTAGCCGAAGCTGAGGAGCAGCGAGCCGAGGTTGATGTACCGCAGCGAGTGGAACGACGGCAGCTGCGAAAGGCAGGTCAGCACCACCGCGACGATTATGACGAAATGGTACAGCTTCAGGGGACCATTCGGTGCCAAGCTCGAGTACATTATCTGCAGGTACACGTACGCAGTTCAAACACCAAATCAGCACGATGCATGGGATGAATGGTGTCTAGCTGAAAGTTGTCTTTGGTTAAGCTTCAGACTTTCAGCTGCAGTAGTCAGTAGATATATAAAAGATAGCGCTAATGTATGTTACTGACAGTGCCGTACAGTTTCAGAATGCCCAAAACTATCAAGTCGTTTTCAGATAACGAATTTAACAATGGAGCGCAGGTCAGCAGGACTCTGAAATTATCAAGCCTTCCTATGTCAGAACAGAGCTGCCTAGCTCAACCCTTACACTAGGGGTTCAAAGTCAGATTGTATGTCACCATCACACATATAAATGTACGACTCTGTTAAAACTATTTTTTTAAGTTCTTATTGGTGGTGTTCCATAATGCATTGCATACGACCGGCAATGTCAAACTGAAAGAGTAGACTTCAGTATATTTCACATCCTGACGAGCAGTGTCCACATCTTGCCTCTGAAACTCTCTCTCCTAAGTCCAAAACAAAATATCTAGTATAATATATTAACGCAGCCTGCAGTATTAATTGGATAAGCAGTCGGCAACTCAAGTCAACTCATTGTAGTCACTAGTTAAGCTCGGCAGGCATTTTGTTTTCCTACAACATTTTACTTTGTTTTGACACGATTTGTGCATCTTGGTGCCACGCTAATGTTCTCTGTATCGTTTCAATTTTTTTTTGACATGTTCCATGTTCACAGAAAAAATATGTTAATTTCATAGTGGTACAAGCAATCTACGAGCTTAACCGACATGAATAGGCTGCACCCAGATGATGTAGGGAAGAAGCGACAGGGAATTTATTCAGTTCAGTCTGAAAGTTGTTCCTGAAAAGCCATGTGTATATCAGTGTATGTACGTACCTCTAGACAGTCGGCGGCAAGCAAGATGCTTCCGACGGTAACCCCGGCGTTGATCGCAGTTTGCAGGCTCACCACCAAGTAGAACACCCATCCATATCCTACAAAAAAAAAGAATCCACAAATTAATGACACTATTAATGGGTAAATTAACCACTATCTAAACTTAACCGAACAGTAACTGAGGCCAAAATCTGAAGCATTAACTGAGGAGATGTGGTGGTGGATATTGATGAGGTCCATGTGTTACACGTACCGAGGACGTCGGCGGCGAGCTCGCGGAAGCGGATGTGGCGTCGCCCGTTGGCCTCGCAGTGGTCGAGCACCTTGGACATGAGGTAGTAGGTGTAGAAGGTGACGGCGGCGACGGCCGTGAGCGCCACGAGGCCGAGCGCCCACCCCATCCCCCGCAGCGCGTACGGCAGCGTCAGCAGCGTCGGCCCCACCATCGCCGTCGTCAGGTGGAATCCAGCGTGCCACCACGTCCCTGCACCGTCGCGACGATATGTGAAACACCTGAAAAATTTCAAAGTTTGAAAATCAGTTTGAATTCAAAATCGAATTTCAAAATTCAAATCAAAAATCAAATTTCGGTCAAATCTCGCCCAAATCCCAAACCCTAACCCTAACCCGCCTTCTCCTCTCCTTCCCGCTTTCCCCTCACGGCCGCGCCTCCAGCCCTCGCCGCCTTCACCCACGCGGTCGCGGTCGCGCCCGCGTCCGTCTCCACCCGCCTTGGCCGCCGCCCCGTACTGAGCCGCTACAGCGCGCCGCCTCCACCTCGCCCTCGCCTTCAATGCACCCTGCCACCCCGCGCCCCAAGCAAGGGCGGCGCCACCTCCCGGATTGCTCCAGTGAGGGGTCGCCGCCACCTCCTTGCGCCATTAAGGCCCCGCACCGCCCCGTACGCCCCTCCCTGCCGCCGCCTGACCCGCCGGCACCGCCCAAACCCTCGCGGCCAACCACCTCACCCCCCTGGCAGAGGCGACCCACGCCGTCCCCATGCCCTCCCCTGCTCCCACCGCCTCGCGGAGGCTATAAATAACCGCCCGCTCAGCCTCCCAAGCTCACACCAGCTCGCCGCCACCCTCCCTTCTTCCCCGACCCCGGCAAGAAGCCCCACCGCCCCGGTTTCCCCACCCGTAAGAGCAAAACACCCCACCCCTTGCAAATCCCCACCGGTGCAAACCCAGAGCCCTCCCTACCCTCCCCGGTCACGGCACCGCCGGATCTATGCCGGCGCCGCCGCTCCCGCACCCCAAAACCCTAACCCTAGAAAACCCGAGCCCACACACGCGCAAAACCCTAGGGTTTTTGAGACCTACCTGGGCGGCGCCTCCTCGCGCTGTCCTCCCCGTCCCGCCTTGGCCGTCGCCGCTGTCGCCGTTGCGGCCGCGCCATCGCGCCCGCGCCGCTGCTCCCGAGCCGCCTCGCTCGCTCCGCCCACGCGCAGCGCCGCGGGGCGCTTTGGCTGCAAGCCAGCGCCCCGCGAGTCCCTCCGGCCTTTTGGCCGCGCAGAGTGGGCCGGCCGTGGGCCGTTTCGGCCTGCTCGGCCCGTTTTCTTTTAGGCCGCACAGTAAAAGCCCAGTACTGTTCATCCTAAAACCGGCCCAACACTGTTCCTTGCACAGTAAAATTTGGTTTTATTCCAAAAATTCCAGAAATTGCTTTTAAGCCAAAATTCCTATTCCTAAGCCTAGATTAATGATTATTTATTGTTTGTGTCTAAATAATAGATATAAGCGATAAAATGATTATTAATTATCGAAAACCCTAACTTGAGTTAGTATAGCCTTCCGTAGTCTCAAGCAGTAAAGTCTAATCCTAACTCCGTTCGGCCGTATCCGACTTCATTTAATTTTCTTTCTCTTTTCGTATTTTTGTTGTACTTGGATTAGTTTGCTAGGCTCAATCCTTGTCGAGCCAAAGTGGTTTATTGGTTTTGTGTCTTCTTGCTAGGTTTCGACGTCGGCGAGCATTTCGAGACTTCACGAGACGGAGACACCGACATCGCGGAGACAATTCGAGGACGCTGAACCGAGGAGGCAAGTTGCATACCTTGAACATATTGAACCCACATGTCATATATTCATATTATTATCTTCATTAAAATATTTTAGCCAAGTATTTCAACAAAGAAATAATACTTTGGAATGCCATGTTGATTAGATATAAGTCCTTAACCCCACATATTAAACCACCTATTCTTGTAAGCCATATTTACCTTGACAACCTTGGTTCACATAAAATATTAGTAAATATTACGCTAAGTCATGAAAACCTCATTCTAAATATTATAGGAATGTTGGCTTTAGGCCAATAGGATTTTAGGTGTAAGTTGAGGTCGAGTCCATTGAGTTGGGCAACCCAATATACTTGGTAAAATGGGTCATCGGTGAGATCAAGAGGTGGGCAACCGCGGGTTGGGCCATCGCCTCATTTGGATGACAAGTAAGGACAAGAACCTTGTGCTAAATGTGAACACGAGAAACCGCTCAACCACATGCGTGGTCATTACTCCCTAGCTTAGTACTTTGCTCATCCAATTGAATATCTATAGCATCAAAGGCAAGTCGGGGTGGACCCTAAGGACACTCGTTGATCCTTACACCAGATATGGGCCGTCGACCTCGGGGTCGAGAGTCCACTATTGGTAGGTGGTCTCCAGGGTTTGTATGGATTAAGATCTCTGGGTAGAGACTAAAAAGGATAAGCGGTGAAAAGGCTTTGTTATCCTTACTCGGTTGTGCGCAAACATGTTGCGTGGCAATATGAGTCTGTGATATCGTGTGGGTAAAGTTGGGCAACTCTGCGAGTGTAATCAATGTTATTGAATACACCGTGCTTAGGTTAATGAATTTGTGTTCATGGGTGATTCAACATACAAAGCATAAGTAGAATTCTGAGATGTTAATTGGTAATGTCGAAGTTGTTAAACCCCCGTGGCTATATTTATTCTTGCTTTCTTTATGCGTACTATTGTAAAGCTTTTAAAGTCAACTTTTGCATTCCACATATACCGTTTGGTAAAGCCGTACCATTTCCTTGATATTTCCGGCATATAGTTAAATAGCTTTTCCTATGCGATTTGTTGAGTACAGTAGTTGTACTCATTCTTGCTTAAATCAATCAACGAGAAGAGTTTTGGGAAGATCCGGTGTTCTCTACGAACAAGAAGAACCGGTGAACTTGACGACTCTTGGTACTAGGGTCTCGTTCACTCAAGCTTCTGTGGTTCTAGCAATTCTTTTGCAAGTGTATTATATTACTTTAGGCTCGGGCCTTTGCTTAAGCTTTTAAAGCGGGTGTTAAGCCCTATCTGCTGTATAATAAAAGTCATCTTTTGTTGTAACGTTTGCTTGCTTGTGAAACCACGGCTTCTGTTGTACATCACGGACGGTTGTAAAGATTCTAGCGATCCCTAGTTTGAGTCGTTACAAAAGTGGTATCGAGCCGACTTGCCCGTAAGTTGAGACCTTAGCTTGGTTATAGGTTGAAGACCTTTAAAACTAATAATTTCAAAAACTACAAAAGAATTCTCAAAACAAAAATATAAGTATTAAATTCTTTGTCTCTTTTCTCTCTTGCTACCTTACCTTACTTTAGACTTGAAAAACTTGTGTTGTTCTTCTAAAAGATTTATCTCCTCTTAACTAACCTTTCAAACTTTCCGTTTGTCGTGAAAATGCGAAATCCTACTCCAGACCACTCGAGTTTAGAGGATGGAGCAAAGACTACTCGAGATGATGCGGTTTATCGGCGCCAATAAAGAGAGCGATTACTGTCTTCCACACGAGAGGAGCGGATCTGTGATGGAAAAAGGTACCACCGAAGGCATGGATAAACTGGTTAGTTAGCTTACAAACGACCAGAATCGTCGGTTTGTGGGTCAACGCTTCTGAGAGAGAGAAGCGTCTGAGGATGCAAAGGCAAAGCGATGCTACACTGCGTCGGCATTATGATTGAGTTTGAACACTCTGAATATCGGTGATTCCACGAGAGAAGCGATGGATCCGACTTCAAATTCCTTGCCCGGTGATGATGAAGACCCCGCATCCGTGAAGTTGCCACCCGTGCTAGCCCGGAGATTCTATATACCGGGGTCCTAAAGGAATACGGAAGGTGCACGAAGTATCACTTGGCCAAGCACGGAATCAAGAACATGCGAAGGAGTTAGATCGTTATAATGAACGGATCGGGGGCGGGATCAATCTGTGATGAGAGCCCCGGCGTTCTGAAGATCCAACGATGGAATATACACCGAGATCACGGATTACACTCCTTTGTCTCCGGTTATTACTCGAGTCACCTCGGCGCTCGCCCTCATCCAACGGGCATATGCACTTCTCCGTCGCCGCCAGAGGATCCAACAAGGAAAGGAGAAGATGGAAGAGGCAACACCCGACCGGCGGTGTGGCGCTAAAGAAGAAAAGAAGGAGGATTTCAAGAGGAGGAAGACCGGAGATCTTGATCCACTACACCACCGACAACCCTCCGTCCAGTGGGTGGTAGAGTCCTCCGCAAGGTGTTAGATTACGATAGAGTATTGTAGATCCACCTACCTTAGTAGTAGAACGACTTTTGATTGTAAGAAAAGTTGTGTATTGTACTCTAAGTAGTATACATCCAGCTTTTATAAATTAATTTGTCTACTTTGTGTAAAATATAATAAATAAGTTGTTTTCCTATCCATATCGTATATCATCTTGTCAAAAGTCATTTCATACATTAGTCTTAATCACTTACCTATTGCTTTCACGCTTATCTAAGAATCTGAGTCTTACTTATCTCCTTGTGTTTGGTCAAAACATTTGTGATAAATTCACAAAGATGTCTGGAAATAACAACAATGAAACTGAAGCTGAATCAACGGGGCAACCACCAAGCTTGGCAGAGGTCATGGCTATGATGGAGAGAAATAGATTCCAGGCAGAACAGAATCAGGCCAGATTAATGGAGCAACATACTCAACTCCTCGAACAAATTGCCGCAAGACCTACAGCTGGACATACTCCTGGAGGCAACAATGGAGGAGTGACTCCAGGCTTCAGATGGGCAGATTTTCAGAAAACAAGGCCACCAACTTTCACAGTGTCACCAGAGCCGTTAGTAGTCGATGGTGGATAAGGGATATTGAGAGAAAGTTGGACACTATCGATGTAGTGACAAAGAAGACTTTGTTTGCTTCTCATCAACTACAAGGTCAAGCGGCGTGGTGGATGAATTATCGGACTCTTCATCGAGCAGAGATATACCATGGGCGTAATTCAAGGAAGCATTTCATAAAGCCCATGTCCCTGAGGGCATAGTTGCAGCCAAGTGCAGGGAATTTCTTGCTCTTAAGCAAGGAGGCCGTCTGATCCTGAGAATACTTGCACCAATTTAACCAATTGGCGCGGTATGCTCCACATGAGGTGTGAATCTTGAAGCTAAGAAGATGGAGAAGTTTTCACAAGGTGCGCAAAAGTCCTTTGAAATTTCACATTTCACTCTTGACTTCACGACCTAGCTTCCATGGTGAATAAATTGATAATCTCGAAGAAGCGAGGCGATATGGAAGAAACCGAAAGAGGAAAATGAAGCAAATAACTCGACCACAAGTGCACCAAGGGGAGAATGGCGCCCACCCATCTTCGATTTCACCAAGACCCTCTATGAATCTGACGCCAAGACCATCAATGAACCCAAACAAGATCGACTTTTAGTGGAAGCAGAGCGCCATAGTTCAATGCTATAAGCTGTGGAGGAAACCATTATTTGAAGGATTGTCCTCGAAATCCTCCAATTGCTTTCATTGTGGACCTTTGGTCACTTCAAGGGGCGGTGCCCATTGAAGAACATGTCATCGAGATGCAACCAAAGCTCAAGCAAGAAACCGACCACGAGTGCAGGAATCCTCCACCTTCGGGCCAATAGAGGAGAATGCTCTGACCGAAACCAACCGAGGCAATCAGGTCAATTCTCAGGAGGAGGACAGTCTGCACCAGCACCATCGCAAGGGAAGATCAATCATATCACCACTCAGGATGCAGCGGAGGCCACTGATATCATCGTCGGTATGTTCCTACTCAATGCAAGATCAGCTTTAGTGCTTTTTGATTCAGGAGCTACACATTCGGTTATTTCCTTGGATTTTCGCTGTGGAGAGTTGTTTGCCTTTTATTGTTTTGCCAAATCCTATGTGTTGCAAACACGGGACTATATTGAAATCTCGGTATAAGTGCGATAACTGAACCTAGAAGTTCAAAGTGCATTTGAAACGAGTTATTGGTGATCCGGATGAGAGGCATAGATGTCATCTTGGGAATGGATTGGTTATCAAAATATAAAGCCACAGTTATTTGTGAGAAGAAAACGATAACCTTGAAGAATGCAGAAGGGCAAGAAGTAGCAGTCATGCAGATCGGTCTTTGATAAGGAAAGCGAGGCGAAAGGTCAATAGCACCATCTCGAAGTCACTATCTGAGATGCGATGAATTGATGAATACCCGGATGTGTTCCCGGAGAAACTACGGGAAGACCTCGGATAGAATGATTGAGCTTACTATAGAGTTAGTACACGAGACCAAGCACGTAACTAAGGCCTGATCTGAGAATGGCAACCCGATGAGTTAAAGGAGCTTAAGAAAGCAGTTGGATGAGTTGGAAGAAAAAGGTTTCATAAGACCTAGTGTCTCACCTTGAATTTGCACCGATCTTATTTGTTAAGAAAAAGGATGGAACTTTGAGATTGTGTGTGGATTATAGAGCTTTGAATGCAGTAACCATTAAGAACAAGTATCCTTTGCCAAGAATAGATGATTTGTTCGATCAACTAAAAGGAGCTAAGGTATTCTCAAAAATTGATCTCAGATCAGGATATCACCAGCTCAAGATTAGAGAACAAGATAGAGAGAAGCGCATTTACTACAAGATATGGACTTTATGAGTTCACAGAGTACCTTTTGGATTAACCAATGCTCGGCATATTTCATGAATTTGATGAACCAAGTCTATATGGAATTCTTGGATCAGTTTGTGGTAGTATTTGTGGATGATATTTTGATTTATTCAAAAAGTGAAGAAGAGCATAAGGAGCATCTTCATTTGGCCCTAACCAAGTTGAGAGAGCATCAGTTGTATGCAAAATTCTCCAAGTCGAATTTTGGATGAAAGAAGTGTCATTTTGGGGCACATCATCACGGAAGAAGGAGTAAAAGTTGACCCGTAAAAAGTCGAGCGATTGTAAGAGTGGAAGCGACCAAAGGCGATGGATCGAGATAAGAAGTTTCTTAGGTGCAGCGGGATATTACCGCAGATTTATAGAAAATTTCTCGAGAATAGCCCGTCCACTTACTCGGCTTCTCGAAAGGATATTCCTTTTAAATGGGCGGATAAGTCGAAGAAAACTTTCGAGAATTGAAGGTCGGATTAACCACTACCCGGTGCTCATACTACCAAACCACGAGAAGGACTTTCAGATTTATTGTGGCGCTTCAAAGCAAGGATTAGGTTGTGTGCTAATGCAAGATGGCAAAGTTGTGGCTTACGCCTCAAGGCGATTAAGAACTCATGAAGAGAATTACCCCACACATGATTTGGAGTTAGCGGCGGTTGTGCACTCATTAAAAATTTGGAGGCACTATCTCTTTGGGGAATCATTGTGAAGTGTTTCGGACCATAAGAGTCGAAATATATTTTTACCAGCCAGATTTGAATCTCGCAAGAGAAGATGGCTAGAATTAATAAAAGATTATGATTTGGATATTGATATCACCCGTAAAGCAAATGTTGTCGCAGATGCACTTAGCGAAAAGGCACATCATAGTCCGAATGCATTGCGGGAATGTCGATCGAGTTAGTGTTGGAAATCGTGACTAAACTTGGAAATTGTTGAACAAGGGTTAATATCGACTTTGGAGATCTGATCGAGTTGGTCGACCAAATCAAACAAGCTGTGAGGAAGATCAAGAAATTGACAACTCTTGGCGAGAAAATCAAGGTGGAAAAATAAAGGAATTCAAGAAAGATGATCAAGGAATGATAAAGTTCAAAAACCGTTTGTGTGTACCAAACAAAGAAGAAGCTGAAAACGATTGATTACGAAGAAGCTCACTCATCTCAATTCTCAATACATCCGGGGAACAAAAATGTATCAAGACTTGAAGAAGAGGTTTTGGTGGAAAAAGATGAAAAGAGAGATAGTGAATATATAGCCAAGTCGACATTTGTCGGAAGATCAAGATAAACCATCGAAAACTGCGGGGTTGTTACAACCCTTACAAATGCAGATTGGAAATGGGAAGAAATCGGCATGGATTTAAATCACAGATTACCAAGGACACAAAAAGGATTTGATGCAATATGGGTGATAGTAGACAGATTAACCAAGGTGGCACATTTCATACCAATTCAGCAAACATATGGAAAGAATAAGTTGGCAGAATTGTATATGACCAAGATAATATCTTTACATGGGATTCCAAAGAGAATAGTATCTGATAGAGGAGCACAGTTTACATCTAAGTTTTGGAAGAAACTACAGAAGCCATGGGAGCAGTTTAGCTTTCAAAGACGACTTACCATCCTGGCCGGGGACAGACAGAGAGAGTCAATCAGGTATTGGAGGATATGTTGAGAGCATGTGCTTTAGCTTATGGAGCAACTTGGGATAAGTGTTTGCCTTTTGAAGAGTTCTCTTACAATAATAGTTATCAAGCTAGTATCAAGATGGCACCTTTTGAAGCCCTGTATGGCAGAGAGTGCAGAACACCATTGAATTGGACGGACCTTTGGAGAAAAGCGGTTGTTAGGTCCTCGGATAGCCCAAGACTCGAGAAGATCAAGTTAGGCGATAAGAGACAAGATGAAGATTGCTCAAAGCCGTCGGAAGGAGTATGCAGATAAGCGAGAAAGGATTTAAGTTTTGAAATTGGAGATTGGTATATTTGAAGGTTACACCATTCAAAAGCAGTTCGAAGATTTCAAGTAAAAGGAAAATTGGCCCCAAGGTATATTGGTCCTTATAAAATTGTGAAAAGAATTGGAGAAGTGGCATACAAGTTACATCGACATCAACCCAATCGGCATACATGGCGTGTTCCATGTTTCTCATTTCGAGAAAGTGTTTGAGGCCAATGTAATGTGTACCACTTGAAGAGATAGAAGCTGCAGAATGATCGACTTATGAAGAGGAACCCCGATGGTACTTGACACTCTGAAAGGCGGTTGAGAGGCAAGAATGTTAAGTTTTGCAAGGTTCTCGGAAGAATCATCTTGAGGAAGAAGCAACATGGGAAAAGGAATTGAAAATCTGTGAGATTTTCCCAACTGTTCCCGACCTGCGTGAATCTCGAGGTCGAGATTCCTTTAAGGGGTAGGTTGAAACACTGAAAAATTTCAAAGTTTGAAAATCGGTTTGAATTCAAAATCGAATTTCAAAATTCAAATCAAAAATCAAATTTAGGTCAAATCTCGCCCAAATCCCAAACCCTAACCCTAACCCGCCTTCTCTCTCTCCTTCCGCTTTCCCCTCACGGTAGCGCCTCCGGCCCTCGCCGCCTTGTTGCCATGATCATGATCGCGCTGCGTCGTCTCCGCCTTGCATTGCTTCAGATCGCCCGTCTTGGCCTTCTGTGTGCCGCCTCCGCCTCGCCTCGCCTTCAATGCACCCTGCCACCCCGCGCCCCAAGCAAGCGGCGCCACCTCCGGATTGCTCGGTGAGGGTCGCCCCCTCCTTGCGCCATTAAGGCCCCCAGACCGCCCGCCCGCCTGCCGCCGCTGACCATGGCAGCACCGCCCAAACCTCGCGCCAACCACTCACCCCCCGGCAGAGGCGACCCACGCCGTCCCCATGCCCTCCTGCTCCCCCGCCTCATGGGCTATAAATAGCCGCCCTGCCCTCCCAAGCTCACACCACCACGCCACCTCACTTCTTCCCCGACCTGAAGAAGCCCCACCGCCGGTTTCCCCCCAGTAGAACAAAACACCCCACCCCTTGCAAATCCCCACCCGGTGCAAACCCAGAGCCCTCCCTACCCTCACGGTCACGCACCGCCGGATCTATCTTGGCGCCACGCCTCAAGACCCCAAAACCCTAACCCTAGAAAACCCGAGCCCACACGCGCAAAACCCTAGGGTTTTGAGACCTACTGGCGGCGCCTCTCTGTTGTCCTCCCCGTCCTTAGCCAGCATGCCGCCATTGCATGTGTGCCATGTGCCATCGCTGCCCATGTGCAGCCGCTCCCGCCGCCGCGCTCGCTGCTCGCCTTGGCTTGCCATGGCGGCGCTGGCTGCAAGCCACCATGAGTCCTCCTACCTTTTAGCATGAGGGCGGTAGTGGGCCGTTCGACTGCTCGGCCCGTTTTCTTTTAGGCCGACTGATAAAAGCCCGATCTTGTTCATCCTAAAACCTACCAACTTTATTCTTGCACGATAAAATTTGGTTTTATTCCAAAAATTCCGAAATTGCTTTTAAGCCAAAATTCCTATTCCTAAGCCTAGATTAATGATTATTTATTGTTTGTGTCTAAATAATAGATATAAGCGATAAAATGATTATTAATTGTCGAAAACCTAACTTGAGTTAGTATAGCCTTCCGTAGTCTCAAACCGTAAAGTCTAATCCTAACTCCGCTTCGGTAAATATCGACTTCATTTAATTTTCTTTCTCTTTTCGTATTTTTGTTGTACTTGGATTCGTTTGCTAGGCTCAATCCTTGTCGAGCCAAAGTGGTTTATTGGTTTTGTGTCTTGCGCTAGGTTTCGGCGTCGGCGAGCCATTTCAGACTTCACGGAGACAGACACCGACATCGCGGAGACAATTCGAGGGCATTGAACCAGGAGGCAAGTTGCATACCTTGAACATATTGAACCCACATGTCATATATTCATATTATTATCTTCATTAAAATATTTTAGCCAAGTATTTCAACAAAGAAATAATACTTTGGAATGCCATGTTGATTAGATATAAGTCCTTAACCCCACATATTAAACCACCTATTCTTGTAAGCCATATTTACCTTGACAACCTTGGTTCACATAAAATATTAGTAAATATTACGCTAAGTCATGAAAACCTCTGTTCTAAATCATGTTAGGAATGTTGGCTTTAGGCCAATAGGATTTTGGGTGTAAGTTGAGGTCAGGTCCATTGAGTTGGGCAACCCAATATACTTGGTAAAATGGGTCATCGGTGAGATCAAGAGGTGGGCAATCGCGGGTTGGGCCATCGCCTCTTTGGATGACAAGTAAGGACAAGAACCTTGTGCTAAATAATGAACCAAGAACCGCTCAACCACATGCGTGGTCATTACTCCCTAGCTTAGTACCTCGCTCATCCAATTGAATATCTATAGCATCAAAGGCAAGTCGGTGGACCCCTAAGGACACTCACGATCCTTGCAACCAGTATGGGCCGTCGGCCTCGGGTGCAGAGTCCACTATTGTAGGTGGTCTCCAGAGGGTTGTATGGATTAAGATCTCTAGGGTAGAGACTAAAAAGGATAAGCGGTGAAAAGGCTTTGTTATCCTTACTCGGGTTGTGCGCAAACATGTTGCGTGGCAATATGAGTCTGTGATATCGTGTGGGTAAAGTTGGGCAACTCTGCGAGTGTAATCAATGTTATTGAATACACCGTGCTTAGGTTAATGAAGTTGTGTTCATGGGTGATTCAACATACAAAGCATAAGTAGAATTCTGAGATGTTAATTGGTAATGTCGAAGTTGTTAAACCCCCGTGGCTATATTTATTCTTGTTTTCTTTCGTCGTACTATTGTAAAGCTTTTAAAGTCAACTTTTGCATTCCACATATACTGTTTGGTAAAGCCGTACCATTTCCTTGATATTTCCAAACATATAGTTAAATAGCTTTTCCTATGCGATTTGTTGAGTACGGTAGTTGTACTCATTCTTGCTTAAATCAATCAACGTAAGAGTTTTGGGAAGATCCGGTGTTCTCACGAACAAGAAGAACCGGTAGACTTGACGACTCTTTGGTACTAGGGTCTCGTTACGCTCAAGCTTCGTGGTTCTAGCAATTCTTTTGCAAGTGTATTATATTACTTCGGGCTCGAGCCTTTGCTTCGCTTTTAAAGCGGGCCGTTAAGCCCTATCTCGCTTTGTAATAAAAGTCATGCTTTTGTTGTAACGTTTGCTTGCTTGTGAAACCACGGCTTTCTGATCGTACATCCCGGCGGTTGTAAAGATTCTAGCGATCCTAGTTTCGGGGTCGTTACAATATGTATGTATGATCAGTTGCTATCCGTATGAGACTGTAGCTATCCGGACGTGAGAACCAAGTATGTATAACCTTTTGACTCGAGCACGAAGGCGGCGCCGGCGTCGACGGCGGTTGGCTTGCCGGGGTGGTGGTGAGCGCCGTTGGCGGGCGCGGCCTTGACGTCGAAGACGGCGGAGGAGGACGGCATGGCGTGCCCTGATGCGGGCGAGACGAGGAAAGGGGTGCCTCCGGTGCCGGCCATGCGCCGATCGAATAGCTGACGATCAGATGCACGTTCTTGTATGTAAGAAAGTCGTTACGAATTCGTCAAGCCATCGTCAAGCTTGCATCGATCATGTGTGGAGATCAGGAAGAGGCTGTGCTTGCTTTGTGTTCCTTGTGGATTACAAATTTACAAATAGGATCGGAGAAGCGAGAGGAGGAAGAGAAGGCGAGGTAAGCCGTGGAACCTTTGACCTTTTGATGATGGGGCCAGCACATCCGAGGTTGGAGCCAGCATATCTGCGGAAACGGATCTTCTGCAGCGAATAAAATTCACGCTGCTACAGTAGTATGTATTAGTCACCCAACCGTTGGTTTAGGAATCAAAGGCTACAGATGCATCAGTTTGCAGAAAACACTGTTCACACTGGACTTTCTACATTTTAGCCTTCAATTAAGGGGACCCCTTTCCATATCGGGGTATGTTACTCCATAATTTCGGGGACAGCAGACGTGTCAGACCGAAACGAGGAGCACCCTGCGGATTTAGTATTTTTAACCTTCAATTAAGAGGATCCCTTTCCATATCGGCATATGTTACTGCATAGTTTCGGGACAGCAGACGTATCAGTCTGAAACGAGGAGCACCCCGCGGATTTACAAATATTAGTACGGTCTGTGCGTTGCTATGGAATCCTAAAAGAGAGTGATATATATCAGTAGACGGGATCCTAAACCGTATAATAAATATTAATTTCTTTTACACACATATAAACAGAAACATTAACTCTGCATATTATATCACCTACTACTTACTACCACCACCCGGAAATTAATATTTTGAGCTCATAGACTATTTACCTTTTGGAAGTTGAAGTTAATGCCGACTTTCCTCCCCGACGTGCTGCTCATTTTCAGCCATTGTCGGCTAGCAAGGAAGAGGGCTACACTTCGATGGCCACCTTCTTCCACCCTGAACCCAAGCAACGACTCGGTTATCACGATCATTGGCCTCTGCAGCCCTCATCAGGCACATTGCGGTGAGGAGTTGGGAGGCCAGGGGAGGAGACAATGGCGGCATCACGGTGATAAGCGAGGAGGTGGCGACGATGCTTGCTTGGCCAGCATGGAGCAGGAGGCGGCGACAACGTAGGGGAGGGTTAGGATGAAGAAGACACGGTGTGGTCAACTCGAGACGGTGACGCGACAAGGGAGGACGTGTTCGTCTCTGCCTCTTCCTCGTGCGCCATCGTTGCCTCCCCTCCCTTCCTCGGCGCCGCCGCTTCTTCTCCAAGATACCACCTCCTCCTTTCCTCACTTCCCTCCCAGTGCCTTCTCCCGTCCCCGACGCCGCCTCCCTTCCCCGCTACCTCCTCCTGTCACTTGCGCTACCTCCCCGTGTTACCGTCTCCTACGCCGTCGGATCCCCTCATCTTCGTGCACGTCACCATTGCAACCCGCGGACTGAGTTCCGGAGGGGGTCAGGATCTCTAAGGTACAAAGCGAATGCCAGCCGAGCACATGTGGTGAGTCACGTCGCGAAACAAGGAGTGGGACGGTGACGAATTTTGGTGTGTGTGTGTGTGTGTGAAGAAGTGGGGCAGCGTCAGTTTAGGTGGTTGCGGAAAGAAGTTAGGGTATGGGTACGTTCGCGAGTCACGGGGGGATAGCGGAGCGAGACCTTGTCCCTATTAGGTTGGATCCAAATGTTGGTGCGTCTCGATGAAGAATTTAGGAGAGGTGTAAGAGACCAACCCACTGTGTAGAGTAAACTTCTTCTTTTATTAGTTAAGATAAGATAAGTTACAGCATTCTTAGCCGACATGTGCAGATCCAACGGGACACCATTAGACAACCAGGGTGCATTAATCGGGTAGTTTTTGCCAGTAAAAAAAATACAATCGATCTGGACGAACCGAACAGCCTCCTGATCTTGGCCTAGTTTCTGAAGCCAGCCAGCCAATTCTTATGTACCACTGATTCGGGTAGTTTTTGCCACTAAAGAATATAAAAGTTAAAAAACTGACCGCTTCCAAGCTGAAAGAGTTTAATCAAGTAGTATTAGTAATGACTAGGATTACATGCACTAACTACTGCATGCCACGCAACTGACGTCGTATGCCTATCTTGTAGATAGAGATATATGGCATTATAGACGTACCTATTCCTTTACCGGGTTCAGCGAGCACGACGACAACCGATAGGATGCAGTGATGCAGCACAGCACCATGCATCCAAACGCGTATGCAGGCCAAATGTGTGAACTACGATGTTGTGGAAGTATTTGTCGGCAGGACGTACCAGCGCCGCTGGCTCAATGGAGCCACGACACGCCAAATGTATGAACTACGATGTTGTGGAAGTATTTGTCGGTAGGACGTACCAGCGCCGCTGGCTCAATGGAGCCACGACATTGGTGTCAGCTGGTAGTCGCAATGCAGATATGGCAGGAGATCAAGTTATTTAGTAAGAGATAAGTCATATTAGCTAGTTGTCTCCTTAAGAGATTTTATTAGTTGCTTTTCTTATCTTGTGACTTTCTAAATATAAGTTGCCTAATTTATAAAGTCAACAGAATATAAGGGGACAGATCAATCAAGACATAAACTAAATTTTCTCACCTAGTTTCGGCAAGTTCAGAGCCTCCTGACCGGCCGAGAACAAGTCCCACCATGCCTACGAGGGTGATCCTTCGTCTTCGCCAGTTATCCCCACTGAATCTCCTTCCTCCTTCTCAATGCCATATCAATTTTGTATCAGAGCCATCACCACCACCCTTCCCCATAGAGAAAAGCAAAACCCTAGATATTGTGTTCCAAAAACTCAACCTACTGATGACGAAGGTCAGCGGCATCAAGGCACAGTAAGCTGCTCATGACCAAGTCCTCGCCGGTTGGAAGACCAACTGTTCGGCTGTGTTCCCAACAACGACAAGTGGGATCGGCAAGGGCAAGCCGTCGGACCCCATGTAACACCCCTGCCCAACACAAAGCCCAAAATGCCACTAACTATACTAACTATCAATTTTAACAACATTTTGTAATAAATTACAACAAAGATCTCAACGATAAAACCCATCCACGGGTCACATGAAAACAAGTATAATGGAATAACAATCATAGCTTAGATAATTAATCTCTAGGAAGCATAGCAAGATAATAATTCAAGAACAATGCAAAACCAATCGAACAAAGTCTATTGATTGAATATTCAACTCCAACCTATCATCTAAGGTTATTCAACACCATCATGTCCTAAATATAAACCAACATGCTATAATAAAAATTTCTCATGTCCAATAAATCAAATAATTGGGTGTAGATTGTGATTCCAAGTGCGCTAGCCCTTCCCGAGTGAAACGTTACCAACTATCACCTAAAAATAATAATAGAGCACGAATGAGTCCAAGACTCAGCAAATACATAATAAAGCAAAAAACAACAGTTTATCAATAATAATCAAGGTTATCATCATCATCTATCTATTTAATGTAATTCTCATACTCAAATAAACAAGCCACATTCCATATAAGTAACGTTGCACAATTTAACAATTTAGTCATATATGTAAATGCACCATCATGCTCATGCTCATATGCACCTCATCAGCAGATACCGGTATAGCGGAGTGTTCACTCGTCGATGACACACTCTATCCTTCACCCCCGTAAAGTCTCCATCGAAGTAGGATTTTATCTAGAGCACTCTGGACTAGTCATGTATCTTTCTCACCGACCTCACCAGAATAATTATATGACTTCCTCACTGACATGGCTTGTGCAACTCCTGTCATGATGAATGTAAATGATAAAGCATCTTTAATTATTCATCAACACAATTCATCCCATTAACTCAATATCTCATCCTCATTAACTCAATATCGTAATCTCATTCACTCAATGCCATCAGTATCATGCATAAGAATAAGCTTAACGAAAGCATAACAAATAGAATGATAAGTAATATCGATGACAGTGGCGAACAACCCGTTGTTCACCACTCTAACATGTACTTGCCTCTTAGCCATTCGAAACCAGATGACGAAATTGTGGCACGGCGTATGAGGCCACAGTCCCTGAACAAGCAAGTAATAACAAACATTCAAAAATATCATCAAAATCACATCATCACAGCACCAACCCGTCACACTAATCGACCTCGCATGTTTACGCTAAACCAAACAAATTAACCCAAATCTATCGGACGCACTACCCGCTATCCCAGTAGTAAAACGGCTCTAACTTATTCATCCGAACTCCAAATTCAACCAACCAAGACTTTCTGGAATCCTCATGGAACAACCTACATTTTCCTAGTTATAATGAAACTCTGATTCTACTGTTTTCTACCCTATTTCTTTACCCGAAGACAAATTTGCCATCTTTTGGACAGCAGAATTCCAAAATTCATATCATTTAATCTACTAATCTAAAAATTGTGTTCTTAGACTTTCTGGAAATCTTAAGAAATTACCTACAACATTCATGTTGACCAAATTCCCAGATTAACTCACCTACTATTTTTAATCTACTAATTACTACAGACTGTCAATACACGACAAACTCTACCAGACAGCGGAACTATAAAATTCATATCTCACAATCTATGCATCGGATTGACATGAATAAAAATTATACCGAAAGCTATCGAAATTCTCTACAACTCTCTAGTAGATGAAATTATCAAATTATGCCTCTATACTATCTATAAAAATAGTACAACAGAATAGCAAACTAAACCAATCTACTAAACAATTTCTACCGACGGGGAAATTGCTAATACCCTCTCTAGTCTTGATTCTTTAATCCCTACATAAAATAAACAACTAGAGGTGAAAAATTAATCGTTACCTCGAAGACCACGACAAGGACCACCAATTTCCCACGCGATCTTCCTTCCTTTCTTCCTCTTCTCTCCTCCTTTTCCACCTTCCTCTTTCCAGCTGTGCCTCATTCTCACTGCTTCACCCTTTGCCATGCCAACAGTTGGAACAACAGCAGCATGTGCACACGTGGGAGACGCATGGTGCTGCATGCAAGCAACGTCAGCACAACTACTAGCTAATGGGGTATGCAGCTCTACGCAACAAGCATGCAAGCAGGGCAACGCATTGCGTTTGCATGCATGACGGTGCTACACGCAAGCCATAGTCACGACCAGTGGCGGATCCAAAACGAAAATGACCAGGGGTCCTGAGACAAGATGGGTCACGTTCGGCTAAGTTGTGGCTTAGGGTGTCCCCTCATGTTGAGTTAGGGGTGTCCACACTACATATACATGATTATATCCAATGAAAATTGATTTTTGGATCCGGTGTCCTGTGCACCCTGCTATGACACTGTAGATTCGCCCTTGGTCACGGTAGTATTTTGGATCACAAGATTTGGAGCCACAGCTAGCGGCGGCTGCAATGGGGTGAAGATGGTAGGCAATAGGGAAAGGGCCAGGGGTGAGGTGGCTGGCTTAGGGTTTTGACCAGCCCTCCCCCTTCTCCTTTAAGGGGGAGCCAGTCCACTTCTCTCTTGTACCATGGACCAAAAGCCCACCTCTAATTCCCTCATTCTCTTTTCTAACGCTTGAATTTTAATTAATAAATTCCAACTTACTAATTCATATTTGTTGATATTTAAGCGGGATATTACACCCCATGTCGTGCAACGAGGGGGACATGTGCACAGTTCCTCACTTCCACAAGCTCTTGTTCCCAACCTACGACGGCGAAGAAGACCCTCTCCCATGGCTCAATCGGTGTGAGCAATTTTTCCGTGGGCAACGAACCATGGAAGAAGATAAAGTGTGATTGCCATCCTACCACTTGATCGGTGCCGCCCATGAAGAATCTAGACCCGCCATTATGATAAAGGACAATTGATTATCTACCTTAAGTCTCGCTAGTCTCTCTTCAGCAGAGACTATCGCCAATATGTCAGGAAATGCAGCCTTCTCGCTAGGCTCCCCAGCACAGATCATTCTGATCCACTCCCTGATCTCGTCAGGAGAAAGGGCTTCAAAAAGGACAAAAGAGATTTTAAGGTTTCACGATAATCAATTAATAAGTTATACTGGTCGGAGCTTCTTTCAAGGACTTACCATCTTATGAGTCTGCGATTGCTTCATCACGACCAATGAACCAGAGTAGGGATTGAGTTCGGAGTTTCAGAGGACTAATTTGGCGTATGGTGAAATCCCTCACCACATGCCAGGAAATCAAACCCTTGATCCTTAGATCTCAAATGGCATCCACGCATCTCCCGACCATCCCTATTTTCTCCATGGTCCCCCTCCACTTGGGATTCTCGTTCGCCCTGATTCCGGCGAAGTAGAGGCTGTCGTCCTTCGTGACCGCCATGTAAAACCAATTCTTTTTCCATGACGACCATGGGGACTTCGAATACATTTGGATGTACTCATTAGCGTTCCCATCGTGAAGGCATAGCATGCATTCTCCAGGAGCCACCGTGGATCTTCCTAACATCGCCATCCGATAGAAATAACTGAAGAGCTTCAAGTTTGGTCGCACTCCTAGGTACGCCTCACACAGGTAGGCGAAGATACTAATGTTGGCGATGGAGTTCGGGGCCAAATTCACCAACTCCACCCCGTAGTACTCGTAACGCGGGGGAATTTGTGCACCGCACCTCACCAAGACTCGATGTAGGCGAGAAAAACTGGGATTTCCCCATCTTCGCGGCTCGGAAAGTGCTCTCCAGCCACTATCCTCCATCTAATCAGATTCTTGTCCAGGAGTATTCCGATCTTCTCCAGCACCTCAAGCTTCTTCTCACTCAGATCCGAAGTCATCAATTTTGTGATTTGTTCTGATATGGTGAAATTTCTCAAAGGGATTAGTAGTGGTCGGAGGAGGCTTCGAGGTCGGAAAGACAACAAGAGGTCAAAAAGTTTTCTTTTTGGCAAGGAACTGAAGGGGATTGAAGGAAGATCTGAAAGCGCAAAAGCTCTAAAGCCCAGCAATGGGGATTTTATAGCTTCAGATCTTTAACTACAATTGGGAGTAATCTAAAAGTCCAACGGACAAAACCTTATTGTCTAACGGACAGAAAAACTCTTTAGTTCCCAAGGCAAGTTCTCAACTTTAAAATGAACACAGACCACCTCGTATGTCACGACATTAAATGAGGGTCTACCCGATATGACTTCTCGGAGGAAGGTGTTCACATGGCATGTTCATTTAAAGTTCGGGGGCTAGCTGACGAGGATTAAAACCTCTATGTATTACTTTAATACATAATAAAAGACCATATGTCTTCATGGTCATAACCCCTAAGGCTAACGACTTCACTGGTCGTGAGGATTCCAGAGATTACATAATGGGTACCCTGGTCGAACAAGGTCCAGTGCCTAGTGTCCGACTAGGTAGCTGCTCGGAAAAGCTATGAACTGTGGTATCTGGATATGACTCCAGGTATATTCTTTACCGTGTGATGAATGAAACACGTGCTATATATTCCATACCATGTGATGTTACATAATCCCAAGACACTGACAACAATCACCATACGGTTGAGTGTCTCACAGACACTCAACCGCAGAGCAGTTGATACATTATCAACTATCGCTTCGCTCTGACTAATCGCGACGCTTCACAAGGGACACCTTCTCCAGGAGTAACTGCCACCTCTTCGGAAGTTATTTAAGGGTGGAGCGCAGAAGACAAAAGGGCGATCTGAGACAAGCAAGACAGCAGCATCATATTAGGAGCAACGCAATCAGCTTTAGATTTGTACTTTAAGTCTGATTGATTAGCAAGCATCATACCCAGTGTAGTTAGAATTAGTCCCCAGCCGGGTCGTAGACACCCCTGTAAATCTAGTTCATATCAATAAAGAGCAACCACATTGTCTCCCAGGAGATCTGTGTCATTTTCCTCTATTTTATATCGTAAGATCGGTGACTCGATCGTCGGCAGGGGGTTCACTCTATATTTTGTGGTTTCATTAGTATTGATCCATATTTCTTTATCCACATATATTTGGGATCTCTACGTTGAAACATATCCATTGAGTATATAAAACTTGTGCAGTTTATATATACTCAAATGTCTTTATATTCAATTATTTGCAATTGTGATGGTTGTCATCAATTACCAAAGAGACAACGATTAGAGTATCTTGACCCACCATTGTGAGTTAATGGTATATTGTGGTAATTAATGACAATCACATTTTGGGACTAATATTTTTCATGAGTTGGTGAAATAGGTTGAGTCCTATGATGATGGAGACTTTGAATGGTATCATGAGTTGATTGTCATCAAGTCAAGGTTTAAAAAGAGGATGCATCATATGTTGATGCATATCAAGATCTCAAAGAGGAAATGATCATGAGTTGATCATCAAGTCAAGAGAAGACCCATCATGTGTTGATGGAGAGCAAGTAAGGAAAAGCATCATGTGTTGATGCATATCAAGATCTCGAAGAGGAGATGATCATGAGTTGATCATCAAGTTAAGAGAAGACCCATCATGTGTTGATGGAGGGCACGTGAAGAAGATCATCATGTGTTTACGATATTCAAGTCAAGATTCGGGATGAAGGATGCCATCATGTGTTGATGAGCATCAAGACAAGATCCCGAAGTGAAGAAGATCATCATGTATTTATGATATTCAAGTCAAGAACCCGGACTTGAAGTGAAGTTGTGCGTCATCAAGCTTCAAGAGGATATGCAAGGCAAAGGTATGACTAGCTAGGGCTGAGGATGTGTTCATAGTCTTTTACCGGTTTTGGTGTTTGGTTGGAGACCGGTTTGCTAGTATAGGTTGTTGTACTATTAAGAATGATCTTGTCTAGTAGCTTGAGTTTGTCATGTGTTGATAGCTCGTTGTGCTTGCTCTAGCTCTCATTAGTATGTTGACAATATTTACAAATGTGTTTTGCAAATAATCGAGGCTCATGCATAATCCTTGTAGTATGTGACTTTAGTTTGTGAATGTGTTTTCAAATGGTTTAAGTCCATGTACCTTATTCCTTGTGACGTTGATTCTAAAATTCGGCAAATGTGTTTTGCAACTTGTTGAGAATCTTGCCTTTAACCCTTGTTTGCATCGCACATCAATTGGCAAATGTATTTTGCAAATTGAGTTGAAGTGAAAGCCAACTATGCTTTTTTCAGAAAAGTCGGTAGTACCGACGCTCTCTTGGTGGTACTACCGCATAACAGTATGACCGGATAGTTGGTGCGGTACTACCGCAATCCGGTCAGACCGCATTTTAGTTAGCGGTACATTATCTCTAGAGAGGGCCAGTTTTGGACCTCTGAGGGAAGCGGTAATACCGCCCTATGTGAACGGAACTACCGGAGAGCGGAACTACCGCATATTCTTTGGTGGTAGTATCGTGCCGCATTTTCAACGGCTAGATGAGATGCATTAATTACGTTTGTGCTAGCCGTTACTGTGCAGACGTTGGTAGTGTGGTAGTACCAGCCCATGAACGACGGTACTACCGTTCGTGCTGATTTTTTCAGAATCTTTCCTCCAACGGCTAGTTTTTTTGTGTGGGCTATAAATGCCCACCTTGACCGGTTGTGGGAAAGGTTACTAGTGCCATATTCATTCCCTTGAGCAAAGAGCAAGCTCTCTACACTCTTATGTGCATGTGTTACACTTAGTGAGCTTAGAGAGCAAACCCTAAGTGCATGTGTTGAATTAAGTAGTTGATTGTGTATCCATTGAGCTTAGACACTTGATTTGTTCAAGTGAGCGTCTTCGACTTGTTACTCTTGGTGTTTGCCGACACCTAGACAGCTTGGAGGAGTTGCGCCAGTGATCTTCTCAAAGAAGGTTGTGAGAAGACCCGAGCGGTTGTGAGTGGTTTGGTGCTCGCCATCTCTAGAGTGGAGGAAGAGCAACTCCAAGTGGATCGAGGTGTTGGTTCGTGTTGGAGCCCATCCAAGTGGTTGGACTTACCTCGGAGGTGTTTGGCTTAATTCGTGGAGCCAGTCCAATTAGTTTGGGCTTACCTCAACGTGGATTAGAGGAGATCGGCAAGTCTCCGAACACCACGATAAAACATCCTTGTGTCGTTGTGGTTTGCCTTCTTGTGCTTTACTCTATTGCAATTTACATTCCTAGAATTAAATTGCCTACATGTCTTTGTATGATTGCTATAATTATCAATAGTCTTATATTGTTGGTGCACTTAGTAAAGACTAGTTGATTTAGGTTTTAATTGGGTAAAACCGAATTGATTTACAATTCCGCATAAAACTCGGTTTTAGCCAAAATATTTTTAAAACCACCTATTCACCCCCCCTCTAGTCAGCCTCCTCGATCTTATAGCCCAGCAATGGTACTTACCAACTCGAACGCGATGAAGGCATTCTCTAGTGGGTTCGTTTCTTGGACTTCATCAATATGCGGTTTGGACCTCCCATCCACAGCAATTCACTTGGTGAATTGGCACAACTTTGACGAACAACTACGATTGAGGCATACCAAAAGAAGTTCTTAGCTCTTCTATGCTGCACCGAACCACTCTCAGCGCTGCAACAAGTGCAACTGTTCACCGCCGGGCTGGGGAACCCACGGCAAACCGACGCCGAGCTTCAACACCCGACTCATCTCTAGACCGCCATGAGTTTGGCCAGAGCCTATGAGCAGCACCTCGAGGAGTCTCCCGTGGATCCGAAACCACCAGTAAAGACCCCCCCTGCTCTGCGTTTCACTTTGGGACCTATGGCGCCCAAGTCCAACACGCCGACGCCCGAAAGTGTGGTGACGACCACATCAGTGACTTCCGTAACCACAGGTACGGCTGCGACCCCTGCGTTGCGGTTCAAGCGTCTTTCCCTTTAGGAGATGTCTGATAGACACACCAAGGGATTGTGTTACAACTGTCCTGAGAAATTCTCACGGAACCATCGATGTTCCATGAAGGGGATTTATTTACTGGAGCTTGATGAAGAACAAGACGTGGAGGACGACAGTGACATGTCGAGATTTCGTTGCCCTCGGGTGACCAGTTCTGGGATTTGCGCCAATACACGATTCACTATTGATCAAGAAGAATTCTTCTATGACTGCTATGTAATTCCCCTTGACGGGTTTGACGTGGTACTTGGAATTCAGTGGCTTTGTACTCTGGGATTTCATGAAGCTGACGATGTCATTTTGGCGGGATGATCATTGGGTGACATGAACTGACTTGGATGCAGAACCAGTCGGTGTGCAAGTATGCACCCTCACCGGGCAAGAATTATTGGCCGACCTCTTGGACGAGTTCACTTACATCTTCGAGGCACCACGAGGACTTCCACCACAACGCCGACACGATCACCACATTCATCTCCTACCAAGCGCAGTTCCGGTAGCAATTCGTCCATATCGCTATCCTCAACTCTTGAAGGACGAGATTGAGAAGCAATGTGATGACATGCTTGCGTAAGGTATTATTTGGGAGAGTAATTTTGCATTTTCATCACCTGTTTTCTTGTCAAAAAAAATAGGACGAGTCTTGGCGTTTTCTGTGGATTATCGTGCGCTTAATGACAAGACCATCAAGGACAAATTTTCTATACCAATTGTCGACGAGATTTTGCACGAACTCAACGGTGCCCGTTTCTTCACTAAGCTGGATTTGCGCAGTGGATATCATCAAGTATCCTGATGTTGAGAAGACTGTTTTTCGCACGCATCGCGGTCATTTTGAATTCTTGGTCATGCCCTTCGGCATGACAAATGCCCCAACAACATTCCAGGTGCTCATGAACATGTCACGTCCTCAAGCCTTTCATTCGCCGCTTTGTCCTTGTTTTCTTTAATGATATTTTGGTCTACGGTTCTTCTTGGGCAGAACATCTCCGACAGGTCCGCACGGTACTACAACTCATGCGTCAGCACAAGCTAGCTCTCAAGAAGTCCAAGTGCCTCTTTGGTGAGGAGTCCGTGGCCTATCTCGGTCACATCATCTCTAGCCAGGGCGTGGCCATGGATTCCAACAAGGTGGAAGTAGTCCAGCCATGGCTGAAGCCTCGCACCATACGGGCACTTCGTGGTTTTATTAGTATCACCGGGTACTACCACAAGTTCATCAAGGAATATGGCTTGGTGGCGGCACCCCTCACCAAATTGCTCAAGAAGGAAGCCTTCTCATGGACGGATGAAGCGGACACTGCATCTACAGCCTTGAAAGTTTCCCTTGTGTCGGCTCCATTGCTCCATCTTTCGGACTTCGCCAAGCACTTCATGGTGGATTGTGATGCCTCGAACATGGGATTTAGTGTGGTGCTACACCAACATGGTGGTCTGATTGCCTTCTTCAGTCGGGCAGTCGCCCCTCACCACACCAAGTTGGCCGCCTATGAGAGCGAGTTGATCGGCTTGATCAAAGCGGTGCGACATTGGCGACCGTAGTTTGGGGGCGAGCTTTCTTGGTTCGGACGGATCACTAGCTTGAAATTCTTACTCGATCAACAGCTCTCCACTATTCCCCAACATATGTGGGTGAGCAAATTGTTTGACTATTATTTCTCTGTGGAATTCCGTCTAGGCCGACAAAATGTTGCCCAGATGCCTTGTCCCATCGTGATGAGGAGATCATGGCCGTTTAGGCACTTTCCAGCCCCAACTTCGCCATCTTTGCGGCACTTCAACAAGAGGTTTCTTCCATTCCAGAGTTGGTCGCATCGCGTGATCAAATACTGGTCGGCACAGCCGAACCGGCTTGGACTTTGGTGGATGAGTTGATCTTGCAAGGGGCGCATTTTTGTGGCTGATTCCTCACTCCTTTGGGCTGACTTACTAGCCAATGCCCACGGTACTGGTCATGAAGGCATTCAGAAGACTCTGCATCGTTTTTGGGCAACTTTCTTCAACTCTGGTGCTCACAGGAAGGTACGAGATTATGTCAAAGGATAAGACAGAGCACCTGCATTCCGCAGAACTTCTGCAGCCTTTAGAAGTGCTGACTACAGTTTGGAAAGACATCTCCGTGGACTTCGTTGAAGGGTTTCCAAAGGTGGGTGGCAAGACTATCGTGTTAATGGTCGTCAATCGTTTCTCCAAGCATGGCCAATTCATTCCTCCCGGCCATCCCTACACCGCCAATTCGGTCGCCTGAGCTTTCATTGATGACATTGTTCACCTTCATGGTATTCCCTGTTCCATTGTGAGCGATCATGATCTTGTTTTCACAAGTAATTTCTGGACGGAGCTCTTTAACCTTGTGGGTGTCAAACCTCACATGGGTTCAACCTTCCACCCACAATCTAATGGTTAGTCTGAGGTGGTGAACCGCACCATCATCATGTACCTGTGGTGTTTGTCCAACGATCAGGCCAAGCAGTGGCTCTAGTGGCTTCCTTGGGCGGAGTTTTGTTACAATACTTCATACCACTTCTCGTTGCGAACCACATCTTTCTATGTCGTCTATGGTCAAGATCCTCCTGCCTTATTGACTTATCAACCAAATACGGCACGTGTGGTGATAGTCGACCGATAGATGAGAGACTGCGATGAGTTTCTCACCGACATTCAGGAGCGTCTACTCCAAGCCCAAGATTACATGAAGCAACTCTATGACAAGCATCACCGGATAGTCGAGTTCGAGGTGGGTGAATGGGTGTGGCTTCGTCTCCAACACCGTGCAGCAGCTACCCTCATTGATCAACATCGCTCCAAGTTAGCTCCCCATTTTTATGAACCCTTCCTGGATGAGGAGCGCATTCGGACCGTGGCCTACCATCTTCATATTCCTCCTAAGGCTCGCATACATAATGTCTTCCATGTGGCCTTGCTCAAAAAGTACAAAGGGCCCATGCTTCCTGTCTCTGGCTGGCTACCGAAGATCGTCCATGGTCGTGTGGTCACTTTGCCTTTGTCTATTGTCCGGGCTCGACTGAACAGTGACACTTGGGAATTGCTAGTTCAGTGGGCGGGTTGCTCTTCGGCGGACGCTACGTGGGAGCAATTGGAGGATTTTCGGCAGCGCTACCCCCTATTCTAGCTCGAGGACAAGTTGTTTCGTGGAGAGGGAGGTAATGTTGTGGACGCATTTGTCGATAAGACGTACCAGAGCTGTCGGCGCAATGGGGCCACGGCATTGGTGCCGGCTGGTAGCCACAATGCAAATATGGCAGGAGATCAAGTTATTTAGTAAGAGATAAGTCACATTAATTAGTCACCTCCTTAAGAGATATTTTGTTAGATGCTTTCCTTATCTTGTGACTTTCTAAATATAAGTTGCCTAATCTATAAAGGCAGTCGGATGCGAGGGGAAGGATCAATAAAGAAATAAACTAAAATTCCTCACCTAGTTTCAGCAAGATCAGAGCCTACTGACCGGCCAGGAACAAGTCCCACTGTGCCTAGGAGGGCGATCCTTCGCCAGTTATCTCCACCGAATCTCCTTCCTCCTTCCCAATGCCATATCATACGATGCATGCATACGTGTGTCCATCTAGATAATGGATTGAGAGCCTTCAAATCTCATGTGCTAGCCGGTGAGCAGAACAGATCAGCTGTATCAAACAACAACGACTGAAGAAGCAAAGAGTGAAGGCTGCCAGTGCCGGGGAGAACACGGTAATATAAGGAGTTTTTGGCTCATTTGGCACTGTTGACGCACCAATGAGCAATTATAGCCCCCTCTCCACGTCAAGTGCAAAAATGGTACCGTGAGCCGCGGGACGTGACATGTGCCGAGTCCGTGCCCTAGGGTGCCAGAGCTGCCTCATCCATGCCCCTGGGGGCCAGAGCTCCCTCGGTCGTGCCCCTGGGGAGCGGTGCTACCTGAGCCGTACCACTAGGGGCCGAGCATAAATTGAACATAACTTACCTCCTCTATCAGAAGTGTGGATGACCGACGTGGAGCGCAAGGATGACTGCCGGTCTCACTAGGCCATGCCGACCTAGGAGGTGAGCTTAGTCGGTCCACTCGGTGAGCAGCCTGAAGTACGTCATTTCTCGACCGACCACAGCTCATGTTCTTGATGATTTGCTTCGACTCCTCGTAGATGGACTTGAGAGTCCCGAGAAGCCCTGGAACGGTGCGATCACGGTTGCAGATGGCGGATTCGAGTGCGCGTCAGATTTGTTGGACCCGGTCGAACTAAAGTGACAAGCAAGAGTTGTTCATTAACAAACAGTCAAAATATCATCCTTGAAGCAAGTATAGGTTGTAAGTGTTTTATAGTGTCGTCACGCCATGAAGCTCTGTGTCGATCAAACGAGTGTTGAAGCCTGTCCCAATGTGTAACATGCTCCGGATGCTCTAGCGGAGGACGAGTGAGTCTGGTGCGCGCCCATGGTACATGCCACTCGATGTCGTCACGATAAGTCCCAATGTCGTACGCCCGCTACTCTTGTAGAACCCCAATGTGCACCATCTTTGCCCAAGCCGTAGTCCATTGAAGCTGTACTGCCTGCTAGTTCTCAAAATGTCGGCCCAGCCTTGATTGCCTGCATTCAAGAAGGATTTATATGAGAAGAACGGATGTAGGTGGCTACTGTAAATATTACTCGGATGGAGTTGCACTCACAAGTGGACAACTTGCTCGAGCATCCTCCCGTTGGAAGGGGGCACAACCTGGTAAAGATCGAACTGTTATATTACGTACTGCGGTGCGTACGGCTCCACCATATGGGAAAAAACAAGGTGGCAGGTTGTCGCCCAGAACCCGGTGTCCTGTGTGCATTGAACGGACAGTTTGTGCGGCACTACCGTATTCACGAACTGTGGGTTCCATGGAGACCATATGATCTTGGCATCGTGCAACATCTTGAACTCGTTGTGGAACACGGGGTAGCACCTCGTTGGTCTGTCTCTGGCCCATCGTAACTTGGCAACAGTCCACCGGGTGCCCATAGTGGGCCTGTCTATCAGCGTATGGGTGCACTACAATCCCGAAGGTGGGCCACCCAAAAGGGAAGTGCTCCCAACTCCACAACTGCAGCAGCACGTAGCAGACGGCAAGGACTGGTTTCACACCAGCACCACGCTGCGAAGCATCACACAACCCCCTGTACGTGGCGCAAAGGACGACTGATCCAAAGCTGTAACGGGGCATCTCCCTTGCTTGGCATCAACAAAAGACTCGGCGATGTGGACGAAGCTAGGGTACACCCAATCACCCTATGTGGTGGGAAACAAGGCACATCCGAAAAGATGCAAAAGATACACAATGAGGTGCGTCCTAACAACCTCGTTCGGTGCATTCACAGGGCATTGACTGAAATGTCTAAACCACGTCCGAGGGACACCACGGGCCCTGTATGGGACAGCTAGACCGAACCGATGCGCCAAGCATCTCCTGTGATCGGCAGACCGGTCAAGAAGGAGACATCCCGAAGAGTGATCGTCATCTCTCCCCACCGAAAGTGGAAGGTGTGCGTCTCGGGTCTCCATCTATCAACAAGTGCCGACATGAGACTCCCGCCCAGGGTGAAGTAGCGCTGACGTGGAGCATCCTCACAAAGGGCAACAAGCCCATGTCTCGAAGGAGTAAGATGTAATGAGGGTCAAGCTCCTAGTAACGCTTCTTTGACCTAAGCACGAGAGATGGAGGACCATCCCTGTCCCCGGTGATCCACAACTTGCTACATGATGTTCATAGTAGAATGGTTCAAGTAGCTCCGGTATAGGCATGGTTTGCAAGAGATTAAATGACAAGTCAGTTTGAAACAAATAGAATGCCAAAATACATGGAAACAGAACATTAAAATGAAATGAAGTACAGAAAGATGCAAATATTACAACACTACCCGTTAACATAAAATGGCAGCAAACTAATTAGGGCTAATTAATGATGACTATTTAATTTGGACTAATGAAGTACGACTAATTAATTATGACAAATTAATTTAGACTAATTAATTACGACAAATTAATTTGGACTAATTAATTATGACAAATTAATTGTGACTAAATTAATTACGACTAATTAATTTGGACTAATTAAATACGACTAAATTAATTACGACTAATTAATTTGGACTAATTAATTATGACTAATTAATTGCACTAATTTAATTACCACTAATTATGGGTCATTAATTACAACTAATTAAATATGACTAGCTAACTATGACTAATGAATTTGGACCAAGTAATTATGACTAAATTAATTTAATACTAAGTACACAGTTAATAAACATACTACATACAAGAAAAAAAATACCTCATCTAGAAGATCGAGTTTCGCTTGATGTCAAACTTTATCTACAAATATGGTTGCTAAGCACTACTGTCGGGACCCAAAAATGCAATTCTAGACCCTCTGTGTATAATGCACTAGTCCAGGATCACGCTAGTGCACACAGTGTCAACATAGATGAATATCGATCCACACAAGACGAAATAATAGCATAAATGAATAATTTGATTAACAAATAACTGCTTTGACCTTATGGTCGAGTTTATATTTATTAAGCCACGCAGGGCTGACAATAGAGAAATAAGCAGTAGTGGAACAAATAAATTAAGCAGAATCACATCAATTCGCCACAGGGAACCGACAGGGATCAAGACCCTAACGATCAGCACTTTCGTAGAACTTCTCCTCAAAAGCAGATGGTGACTCCTCCACTTCTGTTGATTGATTATAGCAAGCATGAGTATACAACCATACTCGTAAGTCATACCACAGAATGTAATTTATAGATGATGGCTTATTCCAAAGGAATGACTTCTGTGGTTCTTTCGCAAAAATGCAATATTTGTAATTGAATATGAATAATAGATTAAAACACAAGGTAAAACAAATAAATAATATTAATTTAACAGATGTTTTCACAAAGAACACAAAGCCTAAACAAGTTATTCACACAGCCATATGACTTAGATCACACAGCTCCCTTCCCAAATGTTTTATGAAAACTACCCCTCGTGTGAAATCTCCGAGCATGTCCATGACCGCGGATGCGGCTATTCGAATAGATTGATTAACACTCTGCAGAGGTTGTACACTTTACCCACACGATATAACTAGTGTTGCAAGCACTAATCATAACAAAACGTTTTAGAAACTTCATCTCAAGCATTGATACTCCCAGTGTGCTTTACCGTCATACCAACCCAAACACAATACTTTGGCATAACACACACCGTTGGACAGGAAAGCAGCAAACCGTTCCACGATACGACTACCTGGTAGTACACACCTCCACCCTTTCACACAGCCTAACCTACTACCTGAGTAATCAATGTCGAGAATCTGTAACTTACTAAGTTAGACCCGTCCCATCAGACATGTGATCATACAGTAAGGCTCAGTTCAATGGCGCACAAAGTTAAGTCCTTAATTGACCAAATCAAGACTTCTAATTTCTAACTATGCTAGAGAGATTAACATTCTCATTCACACAGCCACCATGTCACATAGTATCCACCACTTGCCTCAGTGTAAATCTTTTACCACCCGGTTGGTTAAGTACAACACATGCCATCAACGAGTAATAGCACATAGTACACACAGTTTTATCACGAAGTTCCATAATTTCTTAGTCAAGTTTATATTTGCAACTCACATGAAATAATGACTCGTGGCATGGCTAAGCAATCTACTCGTATCTAACCAACCCACGTTGGTGCTACGATATTACCAACTAAATAATAAATCAATCTAGGGTGACAAAATATTATGACATAACAATAGACAAGGTGGATATAACAATTATGATTACTAACTACACCCAAAAGCATTTAAATAAATACTTAAAGTAAATGCAATAATGTGAATCAAAGTATTTTGAAAACTGGGTTCAACATAATCAAAGGTATAACTTGCCTTGGAATAGGTCTAGGTACCGATCTTGCTCTTGATGCACTCCTTCTTCAAAGTTCCCCGAAGTATCAACATCTACTCGCAAACGAAGCAAATAAACAAAACAAATAAATAACAGAGATAAAACCAACTCCAAAAATTAAATAAAAATCTCAGATAAATAGATCTTGAATTTAGATGAATTTAGAAATTTGAATGGGCTCAATCAGAGTTCGAATGCAAAAGATATGGCTTTTGGAAGATCAAATCTAAAGAAAAATAACCTAAATAGGAATTACTGGAATTTCTGAATTATTTCCCAATGGAAAAATCGGATAATGACGTCGGCTGACATCAGCCCTGAGATTTTCGGTTGAAAAAGAAATTAAAATAAAATCTGACATGTGGGACCCACAAGTCAGTGAGACAGCTCACAGTGGACTGGGTTTACACAAGATCCAATCTGGGGCTTGGTGGACCGGACGCACACGTGGCGCTGACACGGCGACACATGGGACGACACGCAAGCACGGGCACTGATGTGGCGAGCCACGTGGGTAGACACGTCAGATCGGCGGTGGCGAAGGCTCGGGAACCAAGGCCCCGACGAACGGCGGCTCTTTGCCGGCGATGAGTGGTACCAGCGTATAGCTGAGGTTATTGGGAACCTATAGGTGCACTCTCGGGTGGTCGAGGACGATGGTGATGGCTGACGGCGAGCTTTGAGCGGCGGAGGGCTTCGGGTATTGTCGGACGAAGGCTCCGACGATGCTCCGGCAGTGAGGATGGGTGTGCGAGGGAGCTCCGTTGACGCTGATCACGACGGCACGGTCGATGTTGATGAGGCAGCGACGGTGGCGGCGTAATTCGAAGAAAATAGTGGCGGTGACAAAACCCTAGAACTCGGATTGCGACGACGCTCGAGCTCTCGGGGCACGATGGCTTTGGGTTTCGGGATGCGGAGGCAAGGGCGAACCTCAGGGCGCCTTTTATAGGGCCCGAGCGTGCTGGGTTTTGAAATCCCCAAATCGAGTTCTTTTTGGACTCTTTTGATTTTAGAGATGAGATACGATTTGGAATATTATTTTACCGGAAACAGATATGGGAGGGATAGAGATAAGATTCTACGCGGTTTCTAGATAGGGTTTAGTTAGAGATTCTCCGTTGTCGTACGAGACTCAAGCTTCGACAATGGCGGACGAGGGCGAGGGCTCGCGCGGAGACGATGACAACAAGGACAAAGGTGACCTGACAAGCGGGACCCACTGTCAACGAAACACAACTAAACGTGAACGTTTGGACTGGGCGAACGTTTAAGCGGGCCTACCCATCAGAGACACATGAGACGCGGGCGATCGGAACAGTCCGAACATTCACGGGTCCACTTGTCAGCGACGGCAAAGGCGCACGCGAAGGAAGGAAATGAGAGGCTGACACACGAGGCCTGCATGTCGATCGGAGGAGAGTCTTGGCAGTCTTTCGGGTGCCAAGATGTGGTGGGGTAGGAATAGGGTTGGGTTTCAACCCAGTTCTTTATCTGAGATTTAAATTAGGTTTTCTATTTTATAAATAGCAGAAAATCCAAATGGCCAATAGAAAATCGCAAATGAGCTCGGAAAAATTCTAGAAAAATCTAGAAAATATATCAAGCACATAGAATCCAAATAAAATAGTTTTGACAATTATTGATATTGACTTTAATCATATTAAATTGTTTTGATACTAAAAGTCCATGATTAAGCTTTAATTAAATTCAAATAAATCTCAAAGGTGAATTTTTAACTACTAACTAATCAAAAGATTTCTAAGACTCAGAAAATTGGGATGTTACAACTACTCTAAACACTATCAAATTGGCAACGAAATCGGAACTAATTTCAGCCGATCATGCAAACTCTCGCTCGCTCGATCCTCTCTGTCACTCTACGCCGAGCGCTCGGTTTTGGAGTGAAGAATGAGAGCGACGCACCGCACCAGGTTTTATAGCCGCGTGAACGAAGATTTCTGCCGACTGCGGAGCGACGGGGGAATTCAATTCCCTCCCACGGGTTGGTTTTTTTCGCGCATGCAGGACAACGAATGGTGCGATGGGATGGGAGGGAATCGATTCCCTCCCACATGAGCGCACGACGCAGAGAGCCGAGCCTGGACGATGTCATTGGTGGGGCGCATGGGCACCGCTCCCCAGGGGCACGGACGAGAGAGAGGTCCAGCCCCAAGGGCATGGATTCAACCTCGTGGGGCGCAGACGAGCCCAGGTGTCGCATTCCTACGACTTTGCGGTGCTATTTTTGCACTTGACATTGATATAGGGATATAATTGCTAATTCTGGCGTCAAATGTGCCAAAAACTCTAATATAAGTTGAAGTAACCACACTGACAGTCAGGGTGAAGGACATCCTACTAATTGGCTCATTTGTTATTATTAGTCATATAGATTAAGACTCCGGAGAAGTAAACTATAGGGAACTTCAAAGTTCGAATTCCGACAAGTAACCCAAACAAATAAAGAGCAATACAACTAAGCAGAGTTCTATTATTTGTTGCTGCAACTAACAGTATATGCACAAAAAAACGTATAATATACCTTTAGACTTAGAAGCTTCCATGGTCCACATCGTCTAACTCCAGGTCAACCCAGAAAAATTGTCCAAGAAGATACATACGCGACTTCCACCGCTAAAGATATCTCCAGGAAGGCAGAGTTACAAGCTAGAAGCTACTAAATGAAAAGTCCCTTCAACTAGCTTTGACTTTCCTTATGATAGCAGCCTGCCACAAGGCCCACAATTAATATATACTCATACTATCTGGAACTGATTACATCACTGAACTTATTTATTTCTAGTTCCAACTTCCAGGCTGTTCATGTGCCAACAAGTAGCAACTTCCACAGGGAAACATACAAATTCATATGTAAAATAAGCAAACTAACACAAGAGGTGGTGTTCGAATACTGTATGCATTGCTACATCTGTCTAACCATGTTCCAAATCGACAAAGCTTTTGATTCTCGAGTTTCAGTTGCAACTTGCAAGGAACATGTATGAAGGAAATATCAGTTGAGCCAAAAGCCAACACGGTATCACACATTCACATCAACCACCTAGCACGAGGTGGTTTAAGAGTAAATATTTACAATTATACATATATGCATAATATAAGGTAGAAGGATTCTACCAGTATATTACAAGCCCATAACAGTACACGTTTCCAATGCTATATATGCTGAAGCAAATTGTATCAACAACATAAGCAGGAGATAAGAAACAACCTATATGGACACAGGAGGAAACTACAGCTGCCCGAATGATTAACAGATGGATTTAAAGAATATTTCGAATAAAGTAAAGGAACTTGTAGGATGAGTTGAATGAGTAAGAGTTGTAGTATGAAAAAAATCAAGTTGTCTCGACTTCTGTAGTATTACTGTTGCTGCGTGACTCAGGCTTCGGGAAGTAAGATTTAACAGGCTTCTTCCATGTCACAGTCCAAAGATTAAGAAACTTGGTTCTCCCATGGGCAGCTCTTAGGTGAAAAAATATTAACAAAGAAAAGAAACAGCATCATAGCCAGAAAGCTAACTTATCCCTTCGGGGATGTGCATGCCAAAGCCACGTTTCATCTTCTCAATTCTGATCAATTGAAAAACGAAATGGTTAGTATCTGAAAAACCCACATGTTAAGGAATATGATCAAGACAAAGACACACAGTTGCTGATCGAGCATTTTAAAAGTTTAAGTACATGGTATTGAGACTAGCCTGAGATAAGGAATACCTAGAACACATAGGAGGAACTAGGTATCCTTAATTATAAAAAGGAGAATGGGGGTTTGAACCCGTGACCTCAACCATGTGCTCTACCACTAGGCCACACGGGTGCCCCTGAGGAAGTTATGGCTAAAAGCAATAAGGACTAGTAACGAAAAGCTTGCACGATTTCATTTGAAGACAAAGTGATGAGCTTGTAGCTGTAAGTGTCTTTGTAACTTATAATAATATTTTTGTGTAGAAAAGAGATCACAGACAAGCAACAAATTAAAAGAACCACTGCAAGATCAAAATGGTCAAAGGGCAGGGTGATGGAGACTTACTGTAAAAATATAAGTCATAACCACACTGATTTTGACATGTTAGGTGATTCACCTCAAATGATAAACCCCAGGGGAATTCAGCAAGTAATTGTGGCATTAGATGAATTTAGGAACTAAAGGATGATGCAGAGACTTCCTATGCTGAAAGTCTACACTCAATCTCACTGGCTTTAAAATCAGTCTTTTTTTTAAGAAAAAAATGCAAATGACTAATGCCAGGTCAATTTCAGCTAAAAAATTGTGGTATTAGACATCTGGGCACCAAACTATTTTGGAATGATGTTTCACAAGTGTTGGTTCAAAATTAGTTGAAGATTCATTTTTATACAAAGGAAGAAAAACATTGTAGATTGGCAATTGTTTCCTGAGGTGAATACAGTCTGTAAAGGTACTTACGTAGGAGCAAGCTTTCCAAGATTGCGTAATTTCTTGCCAGATGTGTCATCGATCACATTTCCTGAGATCTCAACCGAATATGATTTTCCCGATATACGTGGGAGGCCTCTCCCTACAAGCAAATCAAAATCTTTCTGATGAAGTTCTCTACCGTTGATAAAAACTCCAGTATTCCCACCAGCACAATTCTTGGGCAATGAATAATTGAATTCTTTTATAAATGGCTGCAAAATGGAAGTTCTGTCATGACCTGCAGATATAAAATTCTAGGGGAAGCATTACACGGAAAATAATCATCTTACAGGGATAATGCCACTGCACTCGTGTCCCATGACACCCCAAAATCCAGCACGGTAGTCATACCTGTATTACAAAATGGAGAAAACAATATGTTACCTTGCTTTAAAGAAATTTCCAATGCCCTGTGAATTAAAGTTACTGTAAACTAGTATCTCTGTGCCGAAGATCCAACATAATTGCTTTGAAAAATAAATTAGCTAGATGATATACTCCACATACTATTTTTTTTGGAACCATCCACAGACTAATTTTACAATCCTGCAGCTGGATAAAGCAGACCAATGAATTGTGGAGCATGCCATCTGAGTATGTCTAAGAATTTGGATGGCACAAGTGCGGAGATGAGAGAAAACAAATTGTACTTCGTATTGGATATAACAATAGCTAGCAATTGCATAACACAAGTCAAATGTTTTCATCATTGCTGAAAAATAGTAATAAGTGTGACCTTGACTTATAAAGTCAACAGACAGGCTAATTTAGGAGTTAAGACAGGCATGAAAGTTGTACGGTGTGTAATTTTGAGCTAATAACATTTAATGGGAGCAATCAGCAATGAAAACAGGGCATTGGTGACAGTGGCGGACTCATGATTTATCAGATGGGTGTTCGGAGTTAATAAAATATTATTCAACGGAAATAATTAAAGGTCCACGATAGCAAAAGAAACAAAGTATAATTTTTTCGTACTAGAAATAACACCACAAAGAATTGAGAGAAATTACAAAATAGTTAAGAAAAAAAGTTGAATTGGGAATTTAGGGTTTGGGACCGAGGAATTGAGGAAGGGAGAATTGGAGATGAACATGTGCTGCTATTGACTTATGCAGTCTAACTCGCCGGCCCATGAATTTGTAGTTTGTATATTTGATTGGTCACATGAATTTGTATAACTTGAGAAGTTGAGATCAATAAATTATATGGGCATGTCTGGATGAATTTATATTCATATTGCTGAAGTACGCCACCATCATTTGCTATAGTCTGGTAATCTAACCTAAATCTAAAGTTATCTATTAGTCTCATGCTCTCAGCTAAGCTAAAAGTTTAGTTGCTTTGGTTGAAAATAGTCTAGATATTTCATTATCTACTACAATTAGCTTGTTATTGCTTAGAATCTTTCTATCCAATGAAAACTCCACATGGATACTTGAAAGTTTTCAAAGTATAATATGTTTATACAAGATTAAATTTCATGAGGGCAATCTAATGCTTCATTTTGGTGTCAGCCACTAATGTAATAATATGAACTACCCTGTACATTTTTCAAAGCTCAAAGATCTACAATTCACATAAATACAAGATTCATCAACCACAATTCATTTTTCAAACCGGTTTGGCCGTTTGGGAATTAGGGATTTGGGATTGGATACCTCGCCTCAGTGGCTCTGTCCTCACTCCTCAGGACCTGTGCTCGGGGGTCAGGGCTCACCGGCTCGGTCACTCGGTTGCCCAGATGGCCACGCCCACGCGCTATTGCCCCGCTGTCGTCGGCGGCCAGCCCCGCTCATGGCTCACTCTAGTCGCAAGCTCCGGTCCATCGCCAGACCGCCTCCGTCGTGCCACCCGCTCGGAGTTGGAGCCTCGATCCTGGGAGCAACGCATGGCGTGCCTCGTCCCGCCGGCCGTCCTACCTCGCTGGCCGCTGCGCTCAAAGCTCGGTCGCTTGGAGTAGGCGAGCAAGGCGCCGCAGCGCTCCTCCCCTTCTCTTGGCCTCCCCTTCTCCTAGGCCAACGTAGCTCGCGGCCGCCAGCCACCACGCTCACCCGCTCGCCGCGGCCTATCACCGCCGCCGCAAGCCCGCAAGGTGCAAGGGCAAGGATGTGTACATGTGTGTTATATTGAGAGAAAGAGAGATCGAGTTAGAGTTTGCCAATAAATGGCCCTTGAGATATTGAGCCGAGTCATTGTGGAGGAAGGTTGGAATAGTGGTCGAATGTGGAATGTCTTGACTTTGGTGGGCTGTGCGAGTGCCGAGTGGGATGTGAGTGATGTGCCGACGGAATGGGCTTTTGAGGACATTACATGTTGATTTAACCTAATTTCTAGTATATACATGTATTATACCTCATATATACTGAATTTTTGCCCTAAATTTTTGGGTGTTCAGCTGAACACCCTTGACCCGAGCCGGGTCCACCCCTGATTGGTGAACAAGAATCTTCCAAGTCCCTCAAAGAATGTACAAACTGTTCTAGTAATCATCTCAAGCTGAAGTGGTCGATTTGGTGAAGAAAAGCAAATTCTTATCTTTTTTTATTAGACTACGAAAAACAAGATTAACATCAGGTACAGCTTGCAATGAAAACCGGCACTATCATTTAACCACAGTGGGGCAATATACTTCATCTGTTCATCATGATTCCCACTGTTAAGGTAGCTTTCTTCTGAAGGATAGACAAATCATTTTTTTGTCTCTTTATTGTGGCATCCTTTAGATAAGATTTCATAGGTGTATGCTCTGGGTGGATGATGCTAAAGTAAACAATGACCAGGGCCAACAGAGTATACAGCATATGCTAGGCAAATACAGCAATCTATAACGCATTTCAAGGAAAATGTAATTAAATGACTTACCAATACGAACCAGGGCCAACAGGACCAGCTTTCTTCTCAGCCTTCCGAAGAGCACGTTCAGAGATTGGATGACCATTGATTGAAACCTTCACACTGTCCAGAGACTGATTGAATAAAGAAAGGTCCTTGAAACCTTTCTTCAAGAAGCCAGCAAAAAATGATGAATCCCCACTCTTACCAGATGAAGACTGAATTTCATCTAGCTCAGCCTCAGAAGGAATAAAAGAACTAGTATCTGTGCGCTCATTGACTGATGATTCATTCTTGTCTGGTGCATTGGCATTTTCGCAATTTGAGGACAACAAATTACCATAGTCACCCTCTATGTTCTCTTGTTCACATCTCTTAGTTTTGCTTGCAACTTCAAGTGCATTGTTACTATCTTCTTTGTTGCATTTGCCATATCTCTTATTAATGGCTTGAGCTTCAAAGGCGTAGTCATCTTGTTTGCTCTTATCTTCATACTTTTTGCTCATACTTTCATCTTCAAGACAGCTTCTATCGTCATTATTGGCCTTCTGTTTGTATTTGTTACCCATGCTTCCATCTTCACGACAGCCAGCATTACCTTGTTTATGTTTTTGTTCATATGTTTTATTAATGGTTTCTTCTCCAAAACCATCCTTACGACCTTGTTTGCTCTTTTGTTCACATTTCATATCAATCCTTTCATCTCTAACATTAGGATCATGATATACTTTTCTGTTTAGGCCACATTCCTTGCCCGTGATTTGTTCCACAACACTACAATCTTTTCGTTGACTGGAAAAAGGATAAACAGGTTTGTTTAATAAACTTGGAGCTTGTGGACTGATTGTACCAGGTGCTGAAGCTTCCACTTGACTGTCTGCATCTCCTTGACATAATATATCCTTTGGGCTATCTGCAAATCTAGACCTGCTGGCAGATCCTGATTTTAACTGAATGCACCTGCTTGACCCGCATTCTTTGTCTGTCCTATCAAAACTTGCAGTAGAAGACAGTGATATATTGTCAGCAAAATCCTTGTTCTGTCGCTGGCTGTCGTGTGCTTGCAGCTTATTGAAACTAGAATTGTCATCATCCTGATGTTGATACCACCCAAAACTTTGGGGAACCCGGCGATTGGAAGTTCTCACACTTTTTGGTACAGGGAAAGTCGATGATGGGATCAACGGATGAACTTTTACCTCCTTAAGCTTGAAAGTAATAACCTCTAAGCAGGAACCACACTGAACCTGATTCTGCTTCCTTGCTGTGCATTTCCCCGAAGGCAGCTGCAGCAGCTGGTTACAAGAGCTGCACACAACGAAAGGCGCGGCACCCTTTATTGGCCGACAAAAACTCTCTGCCTTCTTCCTAAAATACTCCACTCTCCTCTTCGACATCGAAAGGTGCGAATACAGCGACGAAGCCACGGACCTTTGGTCATACTCCGATGAGATTGACGGGGACCTCTCGAACAGGTATGACCCCTGCTGCCCTGCGAAGTACCTCGCCATCGGAATATGCTCTTCCTGCACCACAGCCCGCTGGCCGTGAGCGCACTGCGAGCACCGGCACGTGCTCTGATGGCAACTCCCCTGACCATACCCATGATTCTCCCACTGCCCCTCGGGGCATTGCCGGAACCGCCCGCTTGGCTGCCTTGCATACCTCTCGTCACACACAGAGCGCTGCAATTGGTCATGCGGACTCACCGGCAAGCCAGGCCCGTACCGGCCCGCGTAGCGCGAACGGTAGTACTCCGGCGCCCGGCCTGGCGGCGGCGGCGGCTCGGCGTGCGAGGGGCGCAGCGAGATCGCGCGGCGGCTCATGCGGTGGCGCTCCACCCGCGGCTGCCCCACGATCTCGCAGGACCTGGTGATCTGGTCCCGTATCTCGTCGAGCTTCCGGAGCAGCTCCGCAGGGTCCTGCTTGAGCACGCCCCAATCCAGCGCGCCACTCCGATCACTGCATTGCCCGGACTCTCCTGGCTTGGAAATCCTAGCCCTTCGCCTGTACTTCATCTCCTTCGGTTCGCTCCACATGGCGCCTCACAAAGAGAAAAATTTCCCCCCTTCGCCGAATCGACAAGCCTGCGGAGAACCGTGAATGAGTTGCAGCAAATTTGTAGAGACCGGAGGAGAAATGGAAGAGATCGAGGTGGATCAGAGTGGGCTACAGGGTGTTATGTGAGGTTTCTGGAGGCCGGGAGAGGAAGACGAGGTGGCGGCGGCGGTTACCTCAACGCGGAGAGTCCGCGGCGGTAGCCGGTGGTGGCGGCGGCGCAGGAGCTACGGCGTGGGAGTGCGGAGGCGCCGTCGGTCCGCCATTAGGGTTTCGCGGGGAGGAGGCGGTGGCTCGTGGGGTTCGCCATTGGCGAGAGCGGCGTAGCAGTGTGGTGGTAGTGGTGGAGTGATGCCGTGTGCCGCGGCGAGGAAGACGAGGAGGGGTGAAGTGGAAGAGTGCTTATGTATCGGTTGGACTCTAAGAGACGGGGTTGTAATTTTCTACTTCTCCGGGTACTTGCACGCGATAGAGTTTGGCGGAAACGCGGGTTTCGATTGGGGTGACCTGGCTGACCCGCTGACGTGTGGGGCCCACGTGGAGGAGGTTGTCCAGCTGGTGTGATCTGGCTGGATTGACAAAAGAGCTTTGCTAATGCTACGCGCAATGCAATGCAATTTAGGGGCACTTTCAGTCAAACTAACAGGGATTGGTAGTTGGGTTCAAGAACTAGGTGAGCATAATTAATTCAATTTTAAGGCTGACATTAGCACCTGGAAGGTTCAACTTACACATCTGCACTGCATAATCACACGCTTTCGGATGAAAACTTATGCCCTCATTCGAAATTAAGATATATATATATATATATATATATATATATATATATATATATATTTCAAATTATACAGGAATTATTGTGTTAGTTATGAAGCTACCTGTATCCCTGAAATTTATGCTTTCAATTAGTCAATATTAACCGGGAATGGATCCATTTACTCAAAAGATTACCCTGTTTCTTACAAAATTACCATGAAACTAATGCATTCCAATCAGACCATAAGGGGGGCCAGAGAGCAAATAATTGGATGTGACGGCGACTTGAAGCGCTGCATGTGTGATGTTTCTCAAGGACGGTGTGCTTTGCAATAGAAATTTGTGTATCAAGGGGCTGCCCCTTGTAAGCGCGACATTAAACGGTGGTTAGTGAGCTCTCGTGGACCTGATTTTTTCAGTGCTGTATTCTTGCTTCAATAATACTACTAGCTAGCATCCGCAGTCAGCAGTATAATTCAAGCAATGATTTTGTCAACGACAAACCTGGTGAATATATGGACCTAAACATGTGGTTCGTTTCTCTTTGTTTATTAGTTTCTTTGTATAAAGATTAGTTAATCGGAAAGGTTATCTATTAGTTAGGAATATCATATATTAGTTAGGAAGGTCATCATTTAAATTGATTTTATCTATAATTGTTAGAAGAGTCCTCTATATAAAGAGGCTTGTTGTAATCGTTGGCATTTAGCAATGAGAATACAATAGTTTAAGTCCTAATCCCTTTCGCCTTCCTAATCTATAGTCTTTCCTCTTCCCTAGCAGTCAACGCCACCTAGCTATCCTCCTGATGATATTTACCCTATGATCTAAGAATCATAACAGCTGTATTCTTGCTTCAATAATACCACTAGCTAGCATCCGCAGTCAGCAGTATAATTCAAGCAATGATTTTGTCAACGACAAACCTGGTGAATATATGGACCTAAACATGTGGTCCGTTTCTCTTTGTTTATTAGAATTGTCAGATTTATACCATCTGTATTTGATCGATGTCTCCCGGAAAAGAAGTTGTCGGCCATTCAGTACTGGACGTTTTAGTATTCAACAAGAATTGTCGAGCCTGAACACGGCATAAAAAACAAGAAGGAAGACTAAGAAGTTAAGAGAGATCCAAAACTGTACTTGAGACTGAGTAATTCCAAACGTGAAGCTCATGTATTACTCTGGACTCTGGAGTACACATGAACCTGTACTTCCATGATTTTCTATACAAAAAGGATAAAGAAATGCAATTTTCCTCTATAGGTTTTTGCATTGTACTGCCAAATGGTTGCATATTTCCTTGTGAACTTTATCTGATGGGTAATTGAGCTTTGTGAACAAACGAATTAAACTAACAGAAAGAGTAGAGGTAGGATATATGAAACATGCATGTATCCACCATTGCATTGCAGATGCAGTTTTGCGAGTGTGTCATGTCATGCCTGACGAGAAACAGCGAAGCAACGCACCTAACTCTGGGAAGCAAGGCCACAAGGAAACAAGCCCGAAACTGACCAAAGCAAATCAACTAGTAGTTAAGTACTACCTAACCCATCACGCATCAACAACAGACAGCCCAAAAAGAGGCAGATGCCGCACGAGATTCTTCGCCCTGTCCAACTCCAAAGTCCCACTTTACTTGCTTAATAACTCTGCCGGTCCAATAGTAATGCATGCCGCACCGAACCTACAGATCACATCGAGTCAACCAACACGGATGTGCATGCGGTGCTAAATTCCAATGCTGAAGTGGCGCATGGCATGGCGCTAATAGTAGCAGACTTGTGTTCAGAGCTGAAACTGAATGTCTGAACATTCCCAACTCCTCCTCCATAGCTAAAAACAATACTATCAAACATGCTCGGCTAACAATAGCATTACACTAAATACCTCTCAACTTGTTGCAGCCTGGTGGTAGTTAAAGGAGGAGAATGAATTTATCTTGAGAGATTTCTGCATTTGCATTTTGCTTTACAAAGCTATTTAGTTCTTTGTGGAGCAAAGGTCCTCCTCGAGAAGAGGGGAAGAAGAGGAGAGGGAGAGGGTGGTGTGGACCGTGTGGGACTGTGGGACAAGGGGGAGCCCACTGTATGAGTCGTATGAGCTGGCCTCACTGCGCAGGATACTGGAGACGAACATGGTGGGCCGTTGTCATCCACCTATTGGGCCGACAAGTAGAGAAGGTGGCCCATAATGGCGGGGAAAGGGGAGTCAACCTAGGGGCCGTGTTGAGAGAACGCCTAGCAAGCACGTGTAATGTTCCTTTGTCACTTTTTTGTGTATCTGTCTGTATGTATGACTACGCAGCGTGTACTGTAGTCTGTACGTAGATGGTATTTCTGTCTAGTGTACATACGCGCATCGGTGAGACTTCTGAATGGGCCGTATCTGCCTATATAGCCCACAAGTCCAATCCACAGGGAATAGAAGAAACAAATAAGAGAAGCCTACATTGGGAAAGAGCACACTTTCTTCTTGGAGCAGGGATGGATCTCAGACTTGGTCCAGCAAGCGGCCCATGATTCTGGCACAGGCCACAGTTTGTTGCCGCCGCAAGGAGCCGTCCAGTTTCAGCACGGTAGGGCAAACAGAAGCGAATTCCACCGCGCGGCGCGCGTAGGGCGGACACAGGGCGCGGCGCGCGTAGGGCGGCACGCCGGCGTACTCAGCGACGTTGTGCGCGGGCGGGCGGGCTCTTCTTTGGAGGTAACTCGTAGCCCATTGGAGCTATTGCAGCACGCACCGTGCATTCTTCCCCTCGCAAGCATCCGTCAGTTTGCCTCCACTGCTCGGGGGAAATATATAATTAGAGTAAATTTCACTTTACACTATGTATTATCATGGTTTTACTTTGCATTATTCTTAACAATTTTCTGAGGCACGCGGGGATCTCGCCGGTGGCGAGGCACGACCGACGAGGTAGTGACGGCTCAAAAAATAGAGAGAGCGGACTAACATAGAGCATTTGACTCGACTCGTACACGCAAGTCTGGAGCAGAGCAGCGCCATTCCCGCTTCATCAGCCTTTACGGCACGCGGCGCCCAGAGGCAAGGAGGAAAAGAGGCAACGGCACAAGGGAGGAAGGACCTCCCCTCTCTCCATCCCATGCCTTGCCCGTTGCTTCCTGTGCCACCATTCCACCGTCAGCGAGCACTAAAGAAGACGGCTAAATCCTTACCCTGATGCAAAGTGCAAGACATAGTAAGAAGAAGTGATGCAAAGTAAAAAAATTTGCTAAAAGTAGTGCAAACTACAAAGTAAAATCATGATAAAATTACATGTCCAAAATAAAATTTACTCGTATAACTAACAAAGCCTGCTTCTTTTCCTGTTTCTATTACGTGGTAGTGCTAGGATCGTTCGGTTTTCGATTGGCTTGCTTGTTAATCATCAATCACATCACGTATGTTTCATACCAAGAGTTTAGTTTCAAGAACCTACACGCTGATCAAATTTTTAGCAGATACGACACATTTGCAATCCGTATTTGCAATATTGACCACCGCGAATATGTATTTGCAAATATGACACCGTTGTCGCACGGCCACTGTCGGACCCGGGATTAACACCCCAAATTCTCTGTGCATTTCTGAACTAGTCACATGATCAGTAGCTAGTTCACACAGTTAAACAGATATGGTAACATCCATAAATCGCACATTATTATTAATAATCAACAGAGTTTATTACAAAAGAGGCTTACAAGCCAACAATAAAGAACACAGCGGAAGACGAAGAAGGTGTAGTAGAGTCCAGTTAATCTGCCACAGGCAATCGACTGGGGTAGCGGCCTAGTCATCGAGATCCACACCGATGGTGAAGTTCTTCTCCTCTAAAATTTGTTTGCATAAAGCAAGTATGAGCACAACTACCGTGCTCGCAAGTTACACCCGTCAAGTAACAGATTGAATGCATGCATAAGGTAAACAAGGGGTATTGGCAGGGTTTATTTGCATAAAGCAGCATTTTCTGTCTAAATACTCTTAGTAATTTCCAAGGCAATCTTTTTAAATTAATTAAGATCAAAATCATATTTTGATTTATCAATGTCCAGTGTAGGATGAACTTCCATACACAAATGGTGAAGGACTACCCCCCTTACATCAGGCTTCTGTCCAAACCCATTTACATAAACCAGGTGATAAAGTCTTTTCAAACAAAACCAGAGACTAACTTTGAGTGGCTTCTATTAAGCATGTCCATGACCGTGGACACGGCTATTTGAATAGATTAATACTCTGCAGAGTTGGTGCACTTTACCCACAAGAGATAGTTTGCTCATTATGTCGGCCAATACACGCCAGAGGGCGTGCGACTAAGCGACTATCACGAGGTCTTTACCCTACATTATTTCAACATAATTATGCCCGCTAAGGTTTCGTAATCGAAGGCTTTGCACCAAACGACTACCCCCTCTTGCGCCATGTGGGTATCATCAATAAGTCTTCACGACTCCCACATCTTTCCAAGACATAAACATGGTGAAATAATATAGCTTATTTGGCCAAGTCTGTCCCATTCCAGACTTGTAGTGGTACGAGTTTGGCTTAACATCCGCGGCCCGCAGACCGGTCCTTACATGACTGGGCGACTTCCAAAACAAACCCTGGGTCTCAACCATTCGCTGTATTGAGCCCGTGCATGAACTTGCACCCACCAACAATCCAATTCACCCAAGTCTAAACCAATTTCATTTATTTTTCTTTGGCAAAACATTTTCCAAACATCTATGGTAAAAGCAATACCATATATTCATTTTCAAAACAACTTTGTATTTTGGTAAAATTCCCCAAATCATCTTTTGGTCTAAGCAATGACTAAGCATAATTATCTTAATTATTTTACTAAGGTGACAAGGACATGGCATTCCAAACATCAATATTGGCTATACGAAGGAATTGGCATAACTAAGAATTAAAACAGGAATTTAAAATAACTTGAATAAAAATATGCATGCAATAATAACTTTAAAAACAGAATTAATTAACTTTGAAATACTGGGATCAAAATGGTCAAGAATGTAACTTGCCTTCGTTGAAGTCTTGAAATTCTAAATCCTCTGAAGGATCTACCTCTCCGGAATCGTCAAAGTCTATACGCGAAAGTACGACAAATTCAAATAGCAATCAAGTAAAATCCAAATAAAATCCACAAATTATAAAATAAATACTGGACAGAAGATATCGACTTTATATGAATCTAGGAAGTTGAAACGACGGAATCGGAGTTCGTATGAAGAAGAACGAATCCCGGGAAGTTTGAAAATCACATGAAATGATATAATTCCGAAAATTGTACTATTCATTGGAAATTGTGGTTTCGGATTGTTTGGGAACAAGGAAGAGCTTTATGGCCATCGCGATGGCAACAAAAGCACGACGCGTCGAGGCAAACTCAACGGTGTAGACAGCTCGGCCAAGGGATCTTCGATAGCGACGCAGTCCGACGGAGAAGACCTTCAGCGGGTGAACATCGGCGTTCCGGGCAAACGGAGAGGATTTAGCGAGTGAGGTTGGCGGCGATTTGAAGATGGAACCGCGGGGAACGCAACGTTCACCTTGGTTGGAGTGGAATGCGCACGGTCGGCCGGCGGCGGCGACGGCGCACAAAATGAACCGAATAAATAATAGAAATTAAATAAAATCTAAAAATTATAAAATAAATACTAAAAATAGTAGATGAATTTAGATGATTTTAGGAGGAAGAATCAATGGATTTGGACTTTGCATGTGCGAGAACAAATTTTTGGAAGATTAAACATGTGCATGTACAAACTTGAAGCTTTGACTAGATAATTTATTTACTGTTCATCGTCTTCTTTGTTTGGCTGAAGGCAATAGCACGCATGGAGGAAGAAAAGAAATGGCGGCACCGGCCAGAGGAAGGGATGGCGGCGGCCGGGAACATGATAGATGGATCGCTTACCCCGAGACAAGGCCGTAGGAGGTGGTGGTGCGACGAGGGGCGGTCGGTGGTGGCGGTGGCGGCGACGGCGGCGTCACAGTGCATGCGGCCATGGAGGAGGTGGTACTCGCGATGTTCGGCGAAGAGGAGGTGCACGCGTGAAACCTGACGTCGCGATGATGCCGGTGGTGGCGAGGTGGCGGAGAGGCACGGTCGTGGCCGAGCCGACGAAGAAAGAGCTTGCGGCAAGACAAATGAAAACTCAAAATTACGGCGATTGGAGGGAGGAGAAGAAGGGTGAGTGGTACCAAACGAGAGAGGAGGGCGTGGGGGTCACGATGCTCACCGCGGTTTCTCGGGAGTGCGAGGATTTCGCCGGCGGCGAACTCAAGAGGCGGCGGCGGAACGGGCTTGACGGCGGCGACGGGCTCCGGTGAAGCTTTCGCGTCGAGGAGGCGAGCACCGGGTAGTACTTGGTGCCGCGATGCCTACGGTGTAGTCGGAATCGCCAGGGAGTCGTCAACGGCGACGCTAGAGGCGGCGAAAAGCTGCTCGGCCGGCGGCGAGGAAAGGCCAAATCCGGCGACTAGAGAGCGAGGGAGGAGGAGTGGGTGAGGGGGGGAATGAGTGAGAGATGGGGCTCCTCATGCTCCCTTTTATAGGGCGAGGGGAGGCCGGGGTGAGGAGATCGTGCACGCGGCATCTTCGGCGGCCATGGCGCGATCCGGCGAACGTGCGTGTGATTGAGGGGGCAACGGGAGGAACGACGCGGTGGGGGACGCGAATTTGAATGCCACAAATTTCGTGAAGAAATGGGGAGGAAATCTCGGGTTTTCAAAGCTCCATGGTGGCTCTAATGGCTGCTGCGCTGCGCGTGTGTTCGCTGTCCAGAGAAAGAAAATGGCTGACTGGAGAAGAAAGGCAAGAGAAGGAAGGCATAGAAGAACAAAAGGAAGAAAATATTACTTTGAAAGAAAGATGGTAGTGCATGGGGGAATTTTTTTTAAAATAATCTATTTTTTATTCGAAAATACAGAAATAATACCGCTTAATTTTTATTTACAGAAATAATCTCGTGTCGCCGTACGGTTGGGCGAGTCCGCAAAGTCGCCCAACCGCACTGCGACACATATTGAAGTCGCCCAATGGAACAGCGACTACAGGTAAGTCGCCAAACAGATGTGCGAGTTTTGGACGTCGTGTGTTGGTTGGGCGACTTAGTGAAAATCGCCCAACCAGTGGGCGATTTAGAAATGTCCCGTCCACTGATATCACGGGCAACATGTGTCTGAATGCATTGATGCAGGGACCGAATGCTAAGAAGGTCCTCTGTAATACCATAAAACCTAACGGCGGTCTTTTCGGTGGATGGTCCTTCACAGCAATGTATGTGCCCGGGTTCCTGTCCTGCAGCACCTGGAGCATACGAGGAAGGTTGTCGTAAGACGCCTCGAAAGAACCGAACCTCCTTTCCAAAGCCTTCGCTTAGCACGCCATGCCTTGGCGTAGCTAATTTTGTACTTGAATTTACGCCGATAGCCACTATGATGTGCTTGGCCTCCGTGTCCGTCTTCTTCACTATCTCTCCATACATGACATTGGCTATGAAGGTGGACGTCAGGTTGCGATGCCTCGGCAAAACACTACTGAGCAAGCAGGAGTGCGGTTCCACCTTCGAGACAATCCAGTGAGTCTCGTACTTGGGTCTCCTTGTGTGCACACGCCAAGGACACCCAAACCGCTTTCGCATACCACGGTGCATCGCCTGGCTGGATTTGAGTACACGAAACGGACGTTGCATGGATAAGGCCCACAGCTTAATGGCATCCTGCAGTGATCCCTTATCAGCAAACATTACACGAAGCCGAACCTCCGTCCCATTGTACTCCCACGGTGATTCGTGCTCGTCGTGCACAGCAAGACCCTCAACGTCCACCCTATTCCATCCCTGCGGGATGGGACCTTCGTCCTCCTCGGAAGAGTTATCACCGAATCCTCTTCTAAAGCTTCCTCTTCACTCGAGTGTCAAGTCATCAATCTCCATCGGCGTACTATTTGTGGACATGCTCCCTGCATCCGCACGGGACCGGCCTCAAAGCATGTGGTGCACGATATTCTGCCTCAGCCTCCTCTTCTGCCTCCGCAACATTGGCCACCTCGTCCTCTTCTGCCTTCTGAACGTCGACCACCTCGTCCTCTTGTGCATCCACAACATCGCCACCGCGTCTTCTTCATGAACCACAACCGAATTTGCTCCCACCAACCCGACGGAGGCGCGGAAGGGCTCGCAGGAGTATCTTGAGACATGGTCGCACGAGTAGCACTTTTCGTAGCCACAGCGCTCTGACCTTCAGATATCCTTCCATGCAACCGCGCGCATCACTCGCTCAACTCCCACCGAATGTGTGTGGGAGACCTACTCCAAACCCCTTGTATGACGACACTCCACACCTCGGGGTCCAAGGAGAAGCTTCTGGTGAGGCAGTGTAGAACATCTCCAATTCGAGCATTCTCCAGGTTCGGGTGTACCAAATCGACTTGCTGGAAATCACTTAGGTCAACACCTTGCGGACCTTCACGAATCGTACCAACACCGTAATACACTTTCAATCTTGTGAGCTCCGACATGACTGCAAATATTACAAACGTTGCAACCAGTGATTTCTCCACATACATTCCCCATATACGTCGTAAACAAACAAGTAGCTACACGTTGCCTACATTCGGCCGAGAACAAGAACAAAGAAGAGTATTACCTTCGTTCGTCTTTCTCTTTCACGTCTACAGCTCCTCTCCTCCCGAACCGCCCTCTCCCGAGCTCTGCTCCTCCCTGTGCACCTCTCTCCCAAGCTCCTCTCCTCCCGAACCGCCCTCTCCCGAGCTCTGCTCCTCCCTATGTACCTCTCCCAAGCTCCTCTCCTCCTATTGTCTCCCTCTCTCGAGCTTCTCTGCTTCTCCCTCTCACCTTCTCCCCTTTTTTCTCCTCTGCCGAGACAAATGGTGGATCTGGGTTGCTTTCTATATGACCTGTAATCGCCAACCGTAGGGCGACTTGGCAGAAGTTTGGACCAAGGGTTTATCGACACGTGTCCAACTCGCCATACGGTTGGGCGACTTTGATTGAGCGCCTTCTAAATTCGCTCGTCCAGTATGGCGACTTTCTCAAGTCGCCGTACCACGAAGCGACTACGCCTCGAGCGTTTAAATAGTTGTTCCATTGGGCGACTTCAATATGTGTCGATCATGTTGGGCGACTTTGCGGACTCGCCCAACCGTACGGTGACACGAGATTATTTCTGTAAATAAAAATTAAGCGGTATTATTTCTGTATTTTCGAATAAAAAATAGATTATTTTAAAAAAAATTCGTGCATGGGGAAGGCTTTGAAGTGGAGCGTGCTGGTCTTGTGGCAACAAAAAGATGGGTGACCGCACGGGAAGTGGCGCCCCGCGCGGTAGAAAAGATTATTTTTAATATATATATTTTTCTCCCGAATCAGAGTAATAACAATAAATTAAATACAATTTTAGAGGATAGCAAATAGAGTCCAACAATTCTAGAAACATTCACGTAAATTCCTAAAGTTATTTGAACTTAAATAAAATAATTCCAACTTATAATTGGTAATAGTTTTTGCACATAATTTATTTTAGCTTTAAAATAATTAGGGAAAAGCTTTTAAAATTCGGAAAATCCACAAAAATAATAAGATTTTTATTTTTCAAATTAAATCCAATAAAACTTCAAAAACTTCAGGAATTCAAATAAAGCGACAAAACTCTTTCAAATTTCAGAAAATCCAATAAAATAATAATTTTATTAATTTTTAAATTGGTAAGAGCACTTTGGGATGTTCTGACCACCGTGCAAGAACGACTGGCCGCCACGTGGCCCTCCCCCGCCCGCCCTGCCGCTAGCTCAGCCCTTGCTGCATGGTGGTTGTGCGTCAACGGCCCACACGCCGCCACGCGCCCTCCCCTCCCGCACCACTGCTAGGGTTTAGACAAATTAGGATTTCACAGTTGTTTGTAGAAATTTTCAAATATAGCAAATGAATTCAAAAAATGATAAAATTTTATGTGGAGCCTCCCTACATAGTGTACTATATGGTGTAAATTTGCCATAATTTTATTTGTTCAAAATTTTTCTTGCAATTTCATATAAATGTATTGTTTGTACGAATTTGTAAATGTAGGTATTGAGCTCTAAAAATTATAAATTTTATTTTGAAGGCTCATCATGCAGTGGACTTGATTGTGTATTATTTGGACAATTTGATATGTGTTCTGAAATTGTCTCAAAAATTTAGGATTTAGGTCGCGAAAATTTGGATTTTAGGTTTCGGAGATTAGGGTTTCATGATTTCATGTGACTTGGAATATTTGGAAAAAAAACTGCATTGCAACTCCATTCGAGATGTTGATATACAATATAGCGCAGGAGTACACACATAACAATCAAAATACGCGTACAAGTATAGTAAAACAAAATATGAATACAAATATACCCAAACATAATCGCATAACAGGGGATATATCAAAGTCAAGATAAGATTGTGCATGAACCGAGATGAAGGAGGACGGGGTATTATCACATGTAACCTGATCAAATAGGACACTCTTTGTTAATTTAGCAGCCTACTGTGGATGATATTCTTTAATACTGTATTGTACCACAATCTAGATAAACTTGTGCATGAACCAACTGAGGAAAATACGTGGCATGCGGATCATATAATGATGTATCGTAACCTCCAACTCGTGTGTGTTTTGAAGGCTACGGTACATCGTTATATGATCTGCACGCTACACATTTCCCTTAGTTGGTTCATGCGCAATGTTATTTAGCCTGTGGTATAATACAATATTAAAGAATATCATCCACAGAAAACTGATAAATTAACAAAGAGCATCCTATAGCATAAAAAAATAAGTGTCTGCAACTAGTCTCCGCGGCAATCTCTTTTCTTGGTGAGCTCACATCATCACATAGTAGCACCTTCGATGCATGTTGATTGGTGTTTGCAGTTTCTTCAGGCCAGTAGCACCTTCGTTGTCTTCCGACATTCCATGTTTTCTAGACACATTGCTTTCTCTACATGAATGCTGATACAGTCCAGTGTTACTTAGGTTAATACCAGGAAATGAAACTCTAGTTGCATCTACAGGAAAGCTGGTGCAGTTAGGCTGCATGATATAAAGTCCAATAGCAAGTGCCCCTTGTCTCGGGGCTGCCCACAGTGGCGGCGAGTGTCGAAGTCGTTCGTGTCTTGCGATTCCATGATGTAAGTGGATCGTACAGTAAGAAACGTAATAAGGATGTAAATTGTATATAACTCACGTCTTCGATACGGAGTACGCCCGGTCTGCCGAATACGCTACGACGTCAGCCGGTCTCGGTCAAAGGAGCCTTCCCCTTCCCCTTGTCGCGAGACTCTCCACGTCGGGCTGGTATGTCAAAGTCGTCTATGTCCTGCAATTCTATGATGTAAGTGCACCATACAATGAAAAACGTAACAATAATGTAAATTCTTCATAACTCACGTCGTTGATATGGGTTACGCCCGGGCGACTGGATATGCTATGGTTGTTAGGCTCAGCCGCATAAGCCTTTCCCTTCCCTTTGTTGTGGGACTCTCCACGTCGAGCTGGTATGTCAAAGTCATCCATGTCCTGCGATTCCATGATGTAAGTGCACCATACAGTGAAAAACGTAACAAGGATGTAAATTCTTCATAACTCACATCGTCGATATGGATTATGCCCGGGCGAGTCCTGGGATCCTTTGGTGCCTCCTCAATAGGGACCGGTACGTAAGGTTTCCACCGCACGAAGGTCTCAGCCCGCATCGAGTAGTTCAGTATGTACTTCTGCTGGATGAACGCCCTGTCGTATATCTCTGGGCCGTCGATCCATTAGAAAAAGTGGTAGTGCATCTCGTGCTGCCATTACATGGGGATGAAGTTAAAAATTTATAGAATTCAATGTAGGGAGAGGAAAATCGATACGTACGAAAGAAACACTTATGAGGTGGTGTCTGCATGTGTAGTATGCCCGAGCAGAGGTGCCTGGGTGCGTGGACTGAACGATCTCCGTCGGCTCGCCATACACACACTGTGGGACTGAAAACCATGGTGGTACCAGAGCATCTTTCATTAAATAATCTGTGTATCGTAGATGTTTGGTCTTCTGCGCAAGCCACTTGCGCTTCTGCAGCATACTCGCGTAGAAGTTTGCCGATGAATTCGACATATCTGGGTATCGTAGAAGTTTCGATGTACATCACAAAACAAGGCGGATAAAACATTAAATTATAACACTGAATGACGATCATACGAGCTCGGTCTGTTGGAACAATCCTTCATTGAGTGCCCAAGGGTCTTGCATATCCTGTACTTGATTGTGCGGCTAATACTAGTATGTTGGCTGGCATCCATGCCGTTTCGGAGGCGCCGCGTCTGCCGTCACCCCTTCCCTATTCTCTTCAAGTCCCTGTTGGGACCCCATTGCACCATGTCCGGCCAAAGATCCTTGTAGTTCATTTCCAAGGCGTACGAGTGAAACTCTCTACTTCATGTACCGAAAAGGTGTTGCATGCCGTAGTACTTGGAGATATGCGGCGTAGACATCTGCCTCATTTGTGCACACGCCTTGTGCACATGTGAGCATGACTTGTGTAGGAGCTTCGGCTTGTTGCATGTGCATGTTGCCACATGTAGGATCAAGGATAACCGACTAGAGGGGGGATGAATAGGAGGTTTTTAAACTTTTTAACTATTTAACAATTTAAGCCAATTAATAACTTAGTCTAAATAAGTTACACTTCTAGCTAGGCACTTTAATCACAATAATCAAGCTAGAAATACAAATGTGGAAATGTAAAGACTAGGAGTAACCACAATGAGACAACGATGTTTTTCCCGTGGTATCGAAGACTTGTCGGTCTTCACTAGTCCACGTTGAGGAAGCTTGCGACTCAAGTGGCTCCACAATTAAGCCTTCCTCAATCACTATGGTTGTTCTTCCTCCGCTCAGGAGATGGTGAACACCAAACCACTCCAAGCTTGCAGGGCCTCTTCACAATCTTCTTGAAGAGATCACCGTGCTCCACCGCTAAGGCCGTCTAGGAGTTCGGCAAAACTCCAAGAGTAACAAACCAAGACCTTCGCAGCGATGCTCAAGTGCAATAAGGATCAACTAGGATGTTTTGATGCACTTGAATGAACTCAACTACCAAACAATGAATGCACAAGACAATTTGAGTGTTGAGTGAATGCACTTGGCTCTCAAGGCTCTAAAGATGTTAAATGTTCACTTCCTACCTGTCCAAGGGCAGTTGGAGGGGTATTTATAGCCACCACCAACACTTATGACCGTTGGGGACCAAATCCTAACTTCGGCCAGATTAAATTTTAAGGCGTTTAGGATGCGGTTGAACCGCACTTGTGTTAGAACTCCATAACGGCTAGAACAGAGGCATTTAATACTCTGACGTAGCCGTTGGATTTTCCCGTTCGGTACAACCGCCAACTAAAACTCGGTTCAACCGCATCGCCCGGTTCAACCGCATTGAAGTACGGTACAACCGATCGTAGGGTTTCCAAATCTGCTGAAATGACAAGCTCTCCGGAAAATATGAACCACCTTATAAGAATCGGTACAATCGCAGCGTGGTTCAACCGCTTCCCAAATGCGGTTCAACCGAAAATCACAGAGAGCTCCAGGTCGAAATTACATCTGTTCTGGTTTTTTTGAACCGCCATATAAAAATCGGTACAACCGCAACGCGGTTCAACCGCTTCCTAAATGCGGTTCAACCAAAAGTCACAGAGAGCTCCAGGGCCAGAATGCACTTGTTCTGTTTTTATTCAACCGCCAACTAATTTTTGGAACAACCGCAATGCGGTTGCACCGCTCCAAGAGCCGGTCGTACCGCATTAGCGCTCAGTTGGCTTTAGCAATCAAAATCCGGTACTACCGCCAAGTAAATCTCGGTCATACCGCACAGAGCAGTATAACCACAGTAATAACTGCGGTACTACCGATTAGAGACAAAAGTGCTAAAGGCTTTCAAATTCAATTTTCTAAAAAAGAATTCAAATGCATGCATGATCCTAAAATGATCCATATGACACAAGAACATGCTATCAAGCTACTAGCCAAGATCCCTCTTAATAGTACGACAAATAACCTATAATCCGGTCTTCCAACCAAAACTCCTAAGACCGGTAAAATACAAAAAAGATCCTGGACTACTTGTACCTTGTCTTCAAGCCAAGTAGATCTTCATGTAGTCCTTTAGCATGCATTTTTTATGTCATCAAATTCACCAATGGGACTTAACCTTGTAAATACTCAATAAACACGTTAATCTCATATTCACATATTATCATTAATTACCAAAACAATTTTTAGGGGCTTAGATGCTTTCACCACATCACCCAGGGTGCATGCCTGTTTCCTTTCCCCCCTAGCATGACTATTGACGTATTTCTGCTGAAGTCTGATCTCGTACTTCCTCCTGAGCCCATCGATCACCCGGATGCCGTGCATTCGGGCCTTCTCCATCTTTCGGTCCATGTGTCTCTGCATATTCTCGGACCACTGCTTGCCTTCGTCTATCTATCGCTTGGCTGCGGTGGCTCTATTGACGAAATAACTAACAGTGTGAGTCTATGTCTCCTGGACAATCGCGGTGATAGGGAGGCACCACACACCTTTGAAGACGCTGTTGTAGACCTCAGATATGTTGGTCGTCATAATCCCGTACCTCGCACCGTCTGTGTTACAGAGGGGGACCATTTAGCCAATTCAGGAGCGTGACCATTAATCCACTCCGAGAAGCTTATGGCACTGCTGGGTTGCTCTCTCTCTCTGGAGTGGACTCCCTTGTATGCCTCGTAGTTTGGTGTTCTAGGTCTCTCCAAATGGAGTCAAACTTCCGTCTCTGGTTCTGCAGACACAATGTCTTGAACGTCTTCATGACTTCCTGACCGCGGAACTATGTGAACAAGTTAGATGTAAGATGCCTCATGCACCACCTGGATTGCTTGTCGTTCCACTAGTGAGACGGATCCGTCCCACACTGCATGGTGTTGATGGCCGCCAACAACCCAGCATTGCGGTCTGTGATTAGGCAGACGTTGGGCCGGTCTCCCACCACCGCCCTCTTCACATTCTCCAAGAACCACAGCCAGCTGGATGTGTTTTTGCTCTCCACAATAGCGAATACCGTTGGAAGAAGCTGGTCATTCGTGTCGGCCGCCATCGTGGTGAGGATGGTGCCCTTGTACCTTCCTGTGAGAAAAGTTTCAACCATCGTTAGCACGGGACGGCAGAATTTGAAGCCCCTGATGGCCTGAGCGACAGCCTAGAACACCCGATCTAGTATGAAGCGGTTGAGCCCTTTCCGAGCATCTTCACGGTCAAGCTTGTTTATGTACATGCTGGGGTTTGATTCGGCAATCTGGTGGTGCAATCTCGGCACAAGGTTGTACGCCTCTTTGTTTGTCCCATATATGGTCTCAATGACCTTCTGCTTGGCTCGTCGAACCTTTGCTGTAGCTAACTGGATTGCCAACCTGATTGACGACTTCCGACATCATCATCTTGGGGGGAGGCAAACATGTCCGTCTCAACTAGGTGCATGATGAGGTTTGCAACATATGCGGAAGCCACATTCTTATGTTGCCGCAGGGGTTCACTGAGCTCGCAAGTGTGGTCGATCAACTCCTTGACCTTGATGACCGAGCCAAAGATCTTTGCTCAGTGAGCGTTGACCTTGCCAGGGTAGCCTTCCACTACGCACTTCACTACGTACTTTCCTGGGTTGGACTGGTGCACTTGGTACACACGACTGATGGACAAGGCGTACCGTTCTATAGCTTGTTATACGGCCACCTTGTCCGGGAAGCGCTGCCTAACTAAGAGGGTGTTGACTTCAAAGCCCCACTAGGAGCCTTCTTCTTGTGGCAGTACAAGCGAACACACCGAGATATCATCAAGTCTCGATGCCACGTAAGGACCACCAGCTTAGTGTGCATCCTCGTCGCTACCATCCGAACTTGGGTCGGCATCCTCGTTGGACTCCAACCCAAGAGGCTCGTTCGGTAGTGTCGGTGTTTTAGAACCGAACTTACGTAAAGATTGTTTGATTCGGGGGGTCTCCTAGAATAGAATCATGCAGAGAGATTGACACGGGAATTTTTATACAGGTTCGGGCCTTCTCCGAAGAGAATAACAACCCTACTCCTGTGTGTGTATGGTATTGAGTGTATACTGAACAATCAGGGGGAAAACTAAGACTATTACAGATAGTGCTTGTATTCCTGATGGCTCCCTCTCCCCCCCTTTCTCTAGTTGCCGCCTTTTATAGTGCGTGAAGGGGCAGCAGTTACTCGAGTAAAGCGGCGCCTCATCACCTCTCAGAAGCGGGCGCATGTTGGTAGTAATTACGGTGTATTAATTCCTCCACGTCGCTCAATGACTATATACCGTAGATAATGGGTATTACGTGCCATTATTACGTAGAATAACAACAGATATGATATTTGTTTGAATCCCTTAATCAATAAGACCCACTTTGTCTGCAGGTTCATTTGATTATAAGGTGGTCGTGGCTGACCTAGTCGTAGAGGAATCTACGACTATGAGGTAGTCGTAGCAAGACTTACGACTATGGGATAGTCGTAGCATAACTTACGACTATGGGGGTGGTCGTAGAAGAACTTACGACCATCCATTTGGTTCTTCCTTCATAACATTAAGGGGTACACTCAGGGTTCACATGACGTCATATTTACCTATAATAAAAATTATAGATAAAAGGTAAAATGAGGATTATTATATCCTCGTCAGGTAGATACTCATGGTAGTCGATGCGGGCCGACCTCCACGTTTCTGTCCCCTCATCTAGCACAAAATTAGGCGCATGACTTCCCTCTGAGGTAGCACATTCCGTGCTGTCATCTTCAGGCTCAGGCTGCGCTTGCCCGCTTGTAGAGGCCCCGGCATCATCAGGGTTTCCCGGCGCCCTGTGTACGAAATTCATGTACACCATAGGCTTCCCGTGAATGGCTGCCTTGGGCTGGGAGGTAATCTCCATGTACTACCTCCATACTATGCTTCCATTCACCTCGACGAGCTCTCACACATAATTCATGCAGGTGATCACCTCGATCATAACTTTCTTCGTCATTGGCGCTGTGACGAACTCCCTCCGGATACAGCTTCGAAGCTCGTGAATATTCATCGCGTGGAGCCCCTCCGCCCAGACCACCTTGTATTGGCGTCTCATCAGGTCCAACCCATCGGGTCCGGCCCGTACGAGACCATTGCTGTAAAACACTAACACATCTTTCATGTTCAAAAATACCTAAAGCCACAACAACCCCATCCGCTATTACCTAAAACACTAACAGGTTCAACCCATATGTGTAATTAAATACGACAGATTGCATGTAAGTGATGGATTACATATGTGTAATTAAACACAAATAATTACCACTAAACTTACTAATTATGACTAATTAATTACCTCTAAATTAACTAATTACGATTGATTAATTACCGCTAAAAAATTACTAGTACTTCATTTCCACTTATTTAATATGCCGTAATGATGACTACTAAACTAATTACGACTAATTAATTACCATAATTACAACTAAACTAATTCATTACTAGTGAACTAATTAAATACGACTAATTAATTACCCCTAAACTAACTAATTACGACTAGCTGACTAAGACCAATTAATTACGACTACGGTAATAACGGTAAAATCATCTGACAAATTACCTGCCCTGCGGGGGAAGTAATAAAAAAAGACCGAGCGTCGAGAAGTAAAAAAACAATTAACCTCTCAATAAAATTAATTATATTATGTTCTCTGAGTTCTCAGTGACGAGCGCAATAACGAGAATCAAAACGCAAATGAGATGAGCGAAGAGCGAGTGCTAGAGTTCGGTATTCATAGTCGAGTGAAGGAGTAGTCACCGTCGGGAATTTCGTAAGTGTTGGGTCGGAATTTTTGGATGAGGCGACAGATATGCGGAGGAGGGAAGAGGGACGGTGGGAAAGATGGCCACCACGCGGTTTTTTAATTCTTCGCAGAACAGTCCGGGTGCGTGGCGCGAGGGGGTGGCTGGTAGGAGGGAGGATCAGAGGGGGGCACGTGGCAGGAGGGGAGGGCGACATGGCGGCGTGTGGGCTGTTGCCGCATGGCTGCCATGCGGCAACCATTCCCGCACGATCATTGTCTTGCAAGCAGTTGTTGGTGGTGGGGTGGGCAGGGAGGGAGAGCCACGTGGCGGCGGGAAAGTCGTTACCGCGCAGCGGCCGTACGGCAATGAGCTGCGTGTCGAGCGGGGAGGCCTCTCCGCGTGGTGGCCGTGTGGCAACGGAGTCATATTTGCAAATACATATTCACGGTGCACGGTGGTCGTGCGGCAACGAGCTGCGTGTCGGGCGGGGAGGCCCCTCCGCGTGGTGGCTGTGCGGCAACGGAGTCATATTTGCAAATACATGTTCACGATGGTCAATACTACATATACGGTTTGCAAAGTTGTCGTATCTGGCAAAATTTCCACGCTAATCCAGGCCCTGCAAAATCCTACGGTCCTACGGTATAATCAGAGGGAAGTTTGGAGCGAGGGCAGAGGGGCCATGTTGGATTCCTCAAGGCTTGCCTTCACGCCTATCTTTTTTTTTGTGAAGCGCTCGTCGCCACGCGCTTCGTCTATGTCGTGTAGACAGATGCCCCGCGTCCCCTTTCCCTTCCTCCTGGTTCGTTCACTCTCCTCTCCCTCCACCGGTCACTGGTTCGTCCTTCTCCCCGGTGGCTTGACTCCCCTTCTTCTTATTCATCGCCGCCACCTCCTTCTTCCTTCCTTCACGGGTTCCACAGGCCCCCTTCCCCTTACCAGCGCCCACTTCCACCATTGGCGGGTGATGGTGTCCTCGTCGCGTCATTCGCTCTTCCCCGCCGCCTTGATCCAACTGTGGTCTTCTCGCCGTGTCCCCTCCTCCACCAGCGCACCTCCACATCCTTCTTCTTCCGCTCCCATTCTTCTTCTTCACCGCTGCCCGACCGACGCCTCCTCCTCCTTCCTTCTTCCACCGGTTCTGCAGGTCCCTACCCCCTTCCCCACCCCCGCTTCCACCACTGGCGGGCGGCGATACCCTCGCAGCCTCGTTGGCCCGCCCACTCTTTCTTGCCACCGCCGCCTAAATCCCATTGTGCTCGCTTCGCCGCGTCCCCTCCTTCTCCTCTGTTTCTCTCTTCGCTGGTGTCGCCAATTCGTCGTCATCCTCATGGCCACTCTCTACTCTACGTCGCTCCCTCTAGCCCCCGACTAAACGACCCAGCTAGAACACTTGCCCAAGTTCGCCTCGTCCTCTCCTCATAAGACGACCTGTTGTGCAACTGATCTTTTTTCGGTTGTTTTATGTGAATCACTCTTTTTCCATTTTTTCCCTTGGATGCTTGGTGCGTTCATTACAAGCGGAAATGCAAGATAAGGTCGCCGTGCTGCGGTGAAGTCTTTGATTGCAGGATTGCCACAACGAAGCCAAGGTCAGGACTCATAGTTCCTGAAATTTTGAAGTTTACATGTTTTGAGTTGGCTCTGACGGAAAAAAAATCTTCGACATTATTGGGCTTATTACTTTATTGCAGAATTCATTGGAGGTCAGCATGAGCGACCACAACGAAATCCCTCGCCATGAAATCAAGCTGGTCAGTGTTCTTGGCTTGTTCTTGGTTGTTTCCTGCTTCACTTTACTCTCTCACACGCGCGCGTGCTATTTTGCTGCATTTGGTGCCGATGGTTGTTTTATGTGAATCACTATTTTTCCTCGCCACCAAATCGAGCAAGATTCTCATACGAAACCAATCACAAGCTAGCATCATTCATTTTCTTCTTTGTTGTTATCGTCTAAGGAATAGGCTCTTGGCGTCCAAAGATCTTGGCATCAGTGGTTCTTGGGAGCTCCAAGTGTGTTAGCTTGTTTTCTTGGTTCTTCGGTTCTTGGATTTGTGCGTCTGTTTGTGGGAGATGTTGTCTGTGAGTTGCCCAAGAGTGCACGTGAGCAGGAAGGCTTTGAATTTGGGTTAGCTGCCCCCCTGCCGGTGTCATTGGGCCAGTAGGATTGGCACGCGGGCGGTGCCGAGGTGGCGCATGCCATGTGTTTGTTTCATGGCCTCACCCAGCCAACCAGGTTTTTGTGACTCTTGTTTCTACTATTTTATTGTATCATTTGAACATCAGTGTTTGAGTGAGGCTGAGTTAACTTGTTTGTGTAGGCCTTGCTGCAATTGAGGTGCCGGCAGAGACGATTGCTAGTGCGACACCAACAAGGCTTCCTGAGCGCGTTCTGTTTCTTCACTTTTGGAGGTTGTCTTGGACGACTTACTGAAACTCAACAACAATATGAAATCAGTGAGCTTCTTCTTAAGGCCACATCTTTTTGTTAAGTTCACTCGAAATTGTTTTGGAAGAGATGCATTGAGATGCATTCATGCAGGCTGTGCATTTATGACTGAGTAGTTTCGCTTTCTATGAGTGTATTTGACAGAAGCTCATTGTTACAATGAGTAAGGTCACTTATGAATATTCAAATTGATCATGTTTGCATCTAAATGTAGCATTTTCAAGAAGTTGCATAGAAAGTGCGTCCAAAATGTGCCGCAACAATTATTATCATGTTATTTACTAGCTACACTATTCGAAATTGACTTGGTCTCGACATGTCCTCAAATCAATTATGATTTCTTATCTGATGTAGAAAAGAAATATCAAACAGAACACCCTCAAATTTAATGCAAAAAAAGAACACCTGCAAAAGAAAACCCCAATTTCAAGAAGATTCTGCAGGTTGTCTGGGTCTATGGCTCGAAGTGTGTAGCGGTTGCTTGTTGTTCTTTTCTTTTTTTTATTCTATCTAGAAATTGGGAAGAAGCATGATTACAAGGATCAAGTTAGGAAGAAGCTACGATTGGAGATAACTCATTTTGATTGTCAAACTAACAGAACCAGAATCTTGCTTGCTTTATATACTCTGTACTTCCTCCTTGCATACCAAAGTTGTTGGCAGATAATAGGCAGATGGGTTGAAAATCATGCAAACGCTACTATGCTTTCATGAATATATATCATATAGTTGACTTGTTGCAAGTTTGTCCAAGCTCATGGAATTTCAAGGGAAATATACAATGAAGCTCATAAAGAAAATATGTAATCATCACTTTCTATACACGAGTCTGCACCACTGCACTTGTTCTTCAGAAGTGGACTGTAGAATGCACAGGAGTATAGATATGACTAAAGATAGTGGCAGTTGCCTATTGGTGCACCCCTTTCAAAATTGTACTATTTTTCTTCATGTATTAGCTCCATAATTGATGACTTAGATCTTAGCAGCACCACGAGTGGGTAGATGCCTTTTTCTGGCTCTTATGTGGCGCTTTTGCAGCTTCCATAACTTCTTCCACGGCCTTGTGTGTCCTTTTCTGCAAACATTACCACTTATTTTGAATTTCAATATACCTTCCTACTTTGACTAAAATATCTTGTTTTTTTTCATTCTCCATTCACTACAATACACAAATCTTCCTTGAAAACTACATCGTAAGGTCTGTGTTACAGTCCTTCATCCATACATCATTGTTGTTTGTATAATTAAGACATGAAACTTCAGAGCATTACATATCAAATACACATATTTGCACTAATTTTCAAACTTCAAAGCTAGTCAGTGTTCTTGGTTGTTTCCTGCTGCACTTTACTCTCTCACACGTGTGCGTCCTATTTTGCTGCGTTTGGTGCCGGTGTTGTTGGCTATGATAGTGATTTCCAAGTACAATTTTCTTTTTGAATGGTTGATTATTGATGCTTCTGTTCCATATTGATATAGTGATACTGTACGATCCTCCAATACGTACATAGGCAGGTTCTGTTAATATTTGGCCTACATGTGGTCCGTGCAGTTGTTGTTGGAAATATGCCCTAGAGGCAATCATAGAGATGATTATATTTTATTATGTTCACAATATTTGATAATATGTTATCTTGTTCCTTGAATGAATCATCGGTCATGAAGATTAACGAGTATGTGACTTGTTGGTGAAGCTCTTTTAACTTATGATGATGTCGTTCTAAAAATATCTCGGTCGAAAGTCCTTTGGTGGAACACTAGTGACTCTCGACCAAAGACATGTATTGATTGATGACCACGTTTCACGGTCATGGATATAGGGATATCGAATCAATAATGTGGACACGTGTTAGAGAACATGGTGTTGGATAAGACCCACCTTGAGACACTATTGAGATTGTTATGATTCTATGTGTCGTTAGTTGGTCTCAAGCAATGATGATGTATAATCCTTAGACACGAGATCAACATGGTTTCCTACATGTGTAATAGCACTCTTAGGGGTTGCCAAACGCCGCTCAGAATCGGGTGGTTATAAAGGTAGCTTTCGGGTATGCTATGAAACATGCAGAGAGATGTGACTGGTCGGACATGGGATTTGCCCCTCCTAACATAACAGGAGAGATATCTCTGGGCCCCTCGAAGTGGTCGGATAAAGAAAGTGCATGGCCATGCCCTTTGGTGGTCGAAGAGTTCGACCACATGAGGTTATCCGATACTCGATCGAGAAAGCATTGAACAGATCCATGGATGACACAACATCTCACGGAGTTCAACCGGATATCATGAGGCAAAGGAGAATACATGAGTAGAAATGCTTAGTTCGATCGACTACGGACTAATCGTATGGAGATACAAGCAAGTCGAGATCGGTCGAACGTAATCACAGAGTGGTGAAACCAAGTCGTAAGGAGTTACGAGTTGGTCGTGATCGAATACGAACTGGTCGTATAGAGATAGGACCTGGTCGTAAGTGATGAGAACCTGGTCGTAGATCATATTGCATTAAGGTTCGTCCCATATAATTTGTGTGTATTCGGGAATCATTATGTCCTGCTAGGAACCGCTACGACTCGTGGCCGGAAAGGGTTTCCGAGTCACAACCGAACTACACATGAACCTAACGGGTCACACACTTAACGGGTTGGAACAAACCAGTACGAATACGATTCGTAAACGTGTTTGGATAGGATCCGTCACGGGTCACTATATAAGGAGATGCATGAGGCTGTTGGGAGCAGAGCGTTGACACGAGTTGCCCTACTGAAACCCTAGCCGCCATCTTCTTGAGAGCCTTGCCGTGCGATTTGGTGCTAGCACACCGGCGTACAGTTGTTCGTTCCCTGGACGTGTGGATACCATAGAGGCGCTTCTACGTTGTTGCGCTTAAGGACGATCCACGATCTTCGCAAGAAACTGCAGAGGTGCTGGAGAAGACGATCAACTCACGAGGACGCTGGACGATCGACCACGACCACTACATCAACGTGCTGGACGCTGGAGGATCGACTACGATTACATCGACGCGCTCTTCGTCGGACCAGGCTGCTCCGACACTTCTTCCGCTGCTCTGCGCGTCTAGTGGTAACGATCTGTGATCATCTTCTTGCTTGACTTCCTGGTTTACGTGGTAGAAATTTTGAATTGTTGCTATCATAGTCTACCTGTATCCCTTCAGTTGTTGTGTGCCCATGTAGACAATGTAGTCGCATCTGTGCATCAGCATGTAATAAAGATGAGAATGAAAGGATAGCTAAGAAAATGTCAAATGTGAGCAAGAACATAGACATTTTTCGCCATCAGTCGAGATAAATAGTACTACAGCTGATTTAGCACTCCAAAGTTGAGGGAATGACTGGTATCAACTATGCACTCCTATTGATGTGTACTGTAGGTGTTTCAGATGTAACATGAAGTAAAGATTGGGAGATGGATTGGCTCCATATGTTCACTATAGATGCTCAGAATTTGTAGCAAAATTCAAAGAAACTTTTATCTTCAGTGGCTTAGTGTTCACGGTAGTGAATTCTTAGTTGTTTTGTTGCTACAAAAAATGTAGCAAAGTTTTTCTAATAGCATATGTGATCACAAAATATCATTAGAAAAAAAAAAGTAAACAGTGTTTCGTTCCGTAGCAAACCAATATACTGCTCTTTTTTTTCAGCAATAATTCAAACACATAAGATAGGAATGTGTAGGCTAGGAATGTTTGTACAAATAAATGCATTTGGTGTTAACCGATACAACCGATATACTTAAATCACTTGAGTTTTGTTCTCACAGACTAATTTTGTACTTAAACAGTAATCAGTTTACAATGGGCGTGGTGGGTGTGGGTAGTGGATTTGTTTCTAACCTCATTCTTCCCCTTCTTGCTTTCCTTGCCATCTACCACTTACTCCAAAACATAGACTCTTAACTCTTTTTGGCGCGCAAGGGCTACTAGTTGCCGTGAATCCCTGCAGTTCCGAATAGAGCCGACTGAGGCGACGCGACTGGGCCCAAATCTTAACGTACGGCCCAAAAGCACCGTATGCCATGCTCACGGAATTGGATTGGGCCTTGTGTCTCGTTTGTTTTCCTTTTTGCCGGTCGACTTTCTCTATACAAAGAAAACTCGTTACCATCTCAAAGAAAGAAAAAAAAAGAAGAAAAAAACTTGTTACCTTTCTCCTGGGGAAAAAAACTTAATCATCAATGGTTTCCAAAATTGAATGGTCTCTGCTCTCAAGTCTCTCTCAGTCTTTCAATAGAAGGAATCGCATCTCTCATCTAGTCATCTTCCTGTGCGCACTGCTCAAAACATCTACCGGCACTGCAGTACCGCACTAGCACCAGCAGTGTGTACATGTAAGTTCAGCCGATCCGGCACGGCACGCACGTACGCGACGTTTCACCGATGGAAAACACAATCCCTTCATCAATCCGGAGAATTATCACGGGCGGCAGCTTATAAATCCTTACCCATGCATCGCATGTTGAAAAGCAGCGGAAGAAAAGGAAAGACGATCCGTGATCCATGACGCGTTCGACGGAGGAGGATCGAGGAGGGAGGAAACGGGGGAAAAAGCAGGGGCGGGGAGCGCCGCGCATGTGAAGAAAATAACTCAGCGGTCGCGCCGAGCTTTGGAGGTGGGCATGGCGGTCGAATTCATCGTCCTCCCAAGCCGGCCTCGTCGATCGATCGTCTCCACGTCTCTTTCTCAATTAATGCACGCTCAAGAGGCTCCTCGTCCATACACGCACAAAGCCGCGGCCTCGTCGGCCGCCTCTTCTTCCTCTCCTTGCCCACTGCTGCTAGCTGCAAATTCACAAGCTTTCCTTGGTCCATGTACACGTACACGTACACGTACGGTGTGTGATCCTGCATGCATGTGTCCATCGTGAGTTCATCAAAGCTAGAGCCATCTTCTATGTATTTGATCTGATCATGGACAAAGAGGTACATGCATGCATGGAAGTATTATTTGGCTTGCCATGTTCAGTTTGCAAAGTAAGTGTTTATTTATGTGCTTAAGATCTCTTGTTTGCAATGATCACAGCAGGGAAGTCACCACCAGCTGGATAGTTTTGCGCCGTTGGACGGGGCGCCGGAGGAGACGGGCGGTGGCGCCGAGATGGTCGACTACATGCTGGGCCAGCCGCCGCCGCCTCCGGGGCCGCAGAGCCAGGTGTCCTTCGACAAGCTCAGCTTCTCCGACGTACTGCAGTTCGCCGACTTCGGCCCCAAGCTCGCGCTCAACCAGCCGGCCGCTTCCGCCGATCACGACGACATCGAAGACGACGACGACGATAGCTACTTCCTCAGATTCCAGTCCCTGCCGTCTCTCCCCGCCGCCCCTCCCCGCGGCGGCGCCCATCACGTGGAGCAGGAGGGCAGCAAGACGGTCGACGGAGGCTTGTCGGAGAGCACGACGCTGGTGCAGCACCCTGACGGTGGCGGGTGTACGGATCAGAAGGCTGGGGATCAGGGGAAGAGCGGGCGGCGGAAGCGGCCTCGGACGATCAAGACGAACGAGGAGGTGGAGAGCCAGCGGATGACGCACATCGCCGTGGAGCGCAACCGGCGGCGGCAGATGAACGAGTACCTCAGGGTCCTCAGGTCCCTGATGCCAGGATCCTACGTCCAAAGGGTACCACCTACCTATCTCAAAAATTTATCGTTTTGATCTTAGGAAATATTTGTCCACCAAAATCTGAGACGCTACACTTTAATTTAAAAGTACGGAACTACTAGAAATCCGTCGAAACTTCCTGTGAAATAAGTCGAATTTCTTACCTTCCGATCCTCTTGAAGATTCGTGCTTCGACCAGCTCGTTCTCCTCATCTCTGGAGCCATCGTCTCCGCCGCCGCCAGGTTAGGGCTCAAGGTTCACCGGGTAGGGTTTTGGATTCACTGGGACATAATTCAAAGGGAGGCCGGGGCGGTGGGTGGCAGTGCTGGGGTGGCGGTGGAGCCAGCCGACAGCGATCTTGGGGAGGGGTGGGCGGTAGAGATCGGCGGAGAAGACAAGAACAAGAGAATATTAGGATGAAGCGGTGAATCCAACGACAGTAGCCACCGAAAATGGGGAAGAAGGATGGGGCGGGGGCAACGGAACCATGCAGAGGGGGAGGAAGAGGTCGTGATAGCAATGGAGCGGCGAGGAGAAGGAGGCGGGCCGTGGGGGAGGGTTCGAGGAGAGCCTCACAGGTATTGCCTCTCCTCTGGCGGCGGGGGAGGAGGATGTTGGATTTGTGTAAAATGTGAGGGAGTCTTTGTATAAAACGCGAGGGAGAGTTTGGACCGTTGGATCTAGATCCGGATATGATCTAACGGTAAAAAAACAACCGATTTTGTGGATTAAGTTAGTCGACTTTTTTGACTGAGCTACAGACATACTTTTAGTTTGACAAAATATAGTCTGAGACTACTCATATAATTAAGCCATAGTGATTGTTTGTATTGCTACTACAACAGTAGATATATACAATCGTTCTAGCCAATTTCTACACATGTATTATAATATCTTACAAGAAAAACCGAGATAAAAAAAATGTAACTCCACTAGGAGTAGATATGAACAAGGTAAATTGCCTATAGACGAGTATACTATTTGCCAAGTAGCTAACAACAAGCTATAAGCCCATAACGAATACAAGAGTACTGTAGCTTACTGGCACGTACGTGCGCTGCAGGGAGACCAAGCATCCATCATAGGAGGCGCCATAGAGTTCATAAGGGAGCTAGAGCAGCTGATCCAATGCTTGGAGTCGCAGAAGCGGCGGCGCCTGTACGGTGGGTCTGGCGACGCGCCACGGCCGGTGGCCGACGGGGCCGGGGCGCCGCCGTCCATGCAGCAGCAGCCGCATCAGGGTCAGGCATCGCCATTCTACCCCCCGAGCCTCCCGTTCCCCGCGGCGTCCGGCGGCGGCAGCGACGGCGCCGCCGCCAAGATGCTGGACCTCGATGCGGGTGTCGGCGCCGGCGGTGGAGGGCCCCAGGAGGAGGTGGCGGAGAACAAGTCGTGCCTGGCGGACATCGAGGCGCGGGTGCTGGGCGTGGACGCGATGATCAAGATCCTGTCCCGCCGCCGGCCCGGGCAGCTGATCAAGATCATCGCCGCGCTCGAGGACATGCAGATGTCCATCCTCCACACCAACATCACCACCATCGAGCAGACCGTCCTCTACTCCTTCAACGTCAAGGTATACTGATACAGTGATATTACATGTAGATCACGTAGTGTGTGTTTGTGGCTTTGTGCATGTATATACCTGGAGTTCGGCCGTAGTATAATAAACTGATCACGCGAATTGCTGCGTCTGACAGATCGCCGGCGAGGCAAGATTCTCGGCGGAGGACATCGCCGACGCGGTCCACCAGATCCTCAGCTTCATCGATGTCAACTACGCGTTATGATCCCTGTCTCTGTATCAAGATTGTGAAAGGGGGCTCCTGGTTAATGACCAACCTAGTTAAGATGCTGTATGTTCGACATTCATGTCCTTACATTACACTATGTTTCGTTCGCTTCTATGTATCTGATTCTAAACAGATTAGAGCAACCAAGACACTACCATAATGTCGGTATGTTCAGTGACAATATGTATGACTCATATGTGCTACGATGGTTAGCTGAGTAAACAAGATGATTTGCCTTTGCCATTGCTAGATCACCTGCAGCTTTCTCCTGTATCTTTCCTCCTCTTCATTTTCTAATCAGTGTTTTTTTACGAGGTACCACCAATAAGATTTATAATGATCTTCAGATGATTCATAACTAGAGGCCACAAAGTGCTGGTAAAGAGTAAAAGAACAGAGCAGAGAGAAGATAATCATTACTGTATTACAGTTCAGTGTTAAATGAAGCCTGAATTCTGCAGGATTATATATACAGTGAATTTCTCCATGTCTGAGGCACAAAAGAACCGAACTGAGATATTCAGATGAGTGTCCAGAAACACTGTAACCAGCTGGGGCAAAAACCTTATGGCAGGTTTTACTTTGGAGTACGTATGCAATTGCTACGCACTGTTAGAGATATATTAGAGATAGAGATAGAAATCCTTTGTATTCCTTATCTGTATATGACATGCACCCCTTGTACACCTTATATATATTGCCTATTGGGTCTCTAAATACATACACACAATATTCATAACATGGTATCAGAGCCTAACCAAGATTAGGGTTTACCGTGGCGGCCGCCGCCTCCTAGCCTCTACCCGTTCTACGCTGCCGCTGCCCCCGGGAGGACCGATCTTTGCTCCCGGGGGCGGCCTCTCATCGGCGCTCTGCCCCAGATCCGCGCCACCTCTGCTTCCGGTTGCTGCGCAATGTCGCTGGCGCTAGTCGGGATGCAGCGGTACAGCTCGATCGACGCTAACGCCGCTTCTCTTTGCGCTTCGCGCGGCCGGCATGAAAGGGCGCTCAAGGGCATGACGGCGGCCTCCTCGTCAGGCCTTCGGCCAGCGCGCCTTCTCGCAGATTCTCGGCTTTGAAGAGATCTGGGTCTTCGTCGGCGCCAGTCATCTCCGGCCAGATCGCCGCCCGACTTTGCCGCCGCCAGATCGCGCATCGCCGCCTGACATTGGCTGCGCCGGTGGCGCGGCCGCCGCTTGTCCCGAAGCTCTCGCCACGGACGCCCGTGGGTTAAATCTCCGCTTTGGGCTTGCCTCGCCTCGTTCGCCGGTAGCCGACCGGATCTTCCTCGTCATTGGTCGCTTGTCGCTCGAATCCGCCAAGCATCTTGTCTTTGGCGAGCCTCCGCTTTTTGCCGATCCGATCTGGTTTTTTGGCTGTCGGTGGAGATGGGTTCGCTAGAATCTTCTGCTAGTATGGCTTCGAGAGAATTGAGATGGTCATGGCCTATTGGCTATTGGCTATGGTTATTGGCTATCAGGCTATTGGGTTGGCTGTTGGGTTGTTGCCTCTGTGTGGGGATTTGCCACCTGTGTCACAGGAAAATGAGATGTTGATGCTAGTAATGGTTACATGCTACTGCTTACCTGTTGTCATTGCAATTTTGAGTGCTTTGATTGGCCAGGAAGGTGCATCCGTGTTTTGCGTTGCTGTGGCCTTCTTCATTGATATTGGGGCACGTCGTTGCTGTGGCCTTCTTCATTGATATTGCACTTACGTGCTGCTGTCGGTGGAGAACTGGAGATCGAGTCTGTTGCTAGTTGCTGCTAGCTATTCTTGCTGCTACTGCTAGCTATGCTTTGTGTCGTTTTTCTTCTGTTGCGTTCATTCAAGTTCGTAAAACTCTATCCTTAAAGTTCGTCTATGCCATGCGAGTCCACAAATTTGTTGTCAGTTATAGAAGCATAGGAATTTCTTTGTATGGCGTTGACTATTGTTCTTTTCTTCGAGTCACCGCAGATCCGCCGCCTAAGCTTTTAAGGTCAGCGCTTACGTGCGCTGCGTTTTCATTGTATACATGCATTGCGCGCTTCTTCCAAGATTGTGCCTCCGTTGCATACATTGCTTTGCGTCGCGCTTCTTTTGCATCAGTGCAACTATTGCGCTTCTTGTGCTTCTTGCTTGCGCCGTCTTGGGCTTCGATCTCTGTTGCCATGCTTCATCTATTCCTATCCGCTTGATTTGATGATTTTCTATTTGTCGGTTTCATCATCTTCTTCGTTATGTTGCCGTGGTCGACTTTTGCTGTTCTTGCGACCGGATGGGAGGAGATCTTTTATCGACATATTTTTCCAAGAGCTGCATGCTACGACGATATTATCAAGACTCGGACTTCAGATTTTGGATTTTTTTATATTTTAGTGTCAACCATCTTCAAATGCAATGCTATTGCATACGCTTTGCATTTGAGGGGGGGTGTTAGAGATATATTAGAGATAGAGATAGAAATCCTTTGTATTCCTTATCTGTATATGGCATGCACCCCTTGTACACCCTATATATATTGCCCATTGAGTCTCTAAATACATACACACAATATTCATAACACGCACAACATCAGAACACAGGCGACAGTATCTTTAAGTTTTCTGAGACCCCTTACCACAACTACATATGGCAATTTACATAGATTCTAGCCACCACCAGCATAAGAAAGAAAGTATTATTCCAAGAGACTAAAATAAACGGTTTCTTCTTCAGGAGGCTAAAACAGAACAGGAAAAAAAGGAAGGTAATTACATGCATCTGCTAGCAGTAGCTTTTGCATCTATCATAGCCCATAGGCAGTACTGAAGTAACTATGGGTGACATTCCTAGTCAGTATCTGCAAGACCTTGCTGTTGGATGGGTTCACAAACCGAGGCGTCTTGAACTGGCTCACCGCACCACCAAGGCTCAGGAAGTGATCTAGGATCTCCTTGAAGGTTCCCTTTCTGAGGATCCGGAGCTCAAGGGGGCCAATGGTGTTGATCTTCCTTGAACCCATGTAGCCTGCATCGACAAAGGCTAGATCCAAGGCATTTGCGCAGCTGCTTAAGACCTCATCACTGGCGTCGGAGCTCAGCTCCCAGAAGATCACGTAGCGACCCGGATCACTTGACCTTTCCACGAAGCTTGTGAAATCCCCAACTTCCAGCTTCTCCCCTTCCAAGAGCTTCGCCGCCGCCTCAACAGCCAACTGGAGGTCTTTCTCGGTGTTCTTGTCGATGTTGATGCTCAGCACTAGGCTTCTGCGGCAGATGAACTGGAGCTTAGGTGTTGAGTTGTGGAAGCCGACTATCTTGACAACGTCTCCTAGTCTGTAACGATATAGACCTACAGAAGCATAGCCAAATGGGATTGTAATAGTATTCAGATAATTATTTATTTCTGCAGCAACTTAATAAGTAAATTATATGTCATAAAAGAAATTGGACTCAAATCGTTGCACCTAAGGTTTACAATTTCCCGTGCAAGTTTGTCTGAAGTTGCTTGTGACAGACATGTACTAGCTGAGATAATAAACGATGGAAATGTGATTGGTGAGTCTGGTATGGCTGATATAAAAAGATTAGACAACAATGTCTGGCTAATACAGTTTGAAGCTAATCCTAATGAGTAGGCAGCAATGAGTGGACCACAAACGTTGGCAATAATTACTCACCCATGTGCTTAATACATAATCTTGATGTATACACCGCAACTGTGTGCTTTTCTGTTTTCTGTTCATAAAGTGCTCAAGCTTGCAGGGACATGACTAAGCAATATGTAATTTCATTGGAAATTATATATCACACAAACCACTAGATACTTCTAATAAATGTTACAAGGTAAGACATCTGACTCAGATAGTCAGATGACAACAGCAGAAAGAGAACATATATGATGAAAATTGATGGTTGTCCATAGCTATAGTTAACCCAGTGTAAATCCAAGATTCAGAATAAATAGCTAAGAGAAAGAATATACCTGCAAAGTTAGTTATTACAACTTCATAGATTTTGCCGACCTCGACTTCAGTCAAGCCAATCGGCTCTGATTCTATGTAATGAATAGAGGGACTGTTCTGCATCTCCTCCCCTTGTGGTTTCTCCAAAGGAATGAACTCAAAATAACCAATATGTGGGAGAACAGCATATGTCACCTGCTCAGGTGGCAGTGTGGGGTCTATGTTAGAACCAACCCATCCTTCAGATGCACCGTAGTCAGCACTTATCAGTGGCAAGTGCCCAGCATAATGCCTTAACTTCTTAAGATACGGCTCCATGGATCCTGTCATGATGCCATACACGTACTTTGCATTTGGCCACAGTGCTGGGATTACACCATACCAATTGCTCAAACTGACACACTTCTTGTAGATTGAGTCAGCAAGCTCAGGGTTGGGCTTCAAGATTTTTGAAACAGCTTCACGAATTGATGGTACTGTAACTTTCTTTGAGAGAACACCATCTCTTATATCAGCACATAGATCCTCCCAAACCTCCTCGAATGTTTGAAATGCATGCACTAGGCTGTGAGCAAATGTTGAGAACACAGAATGGACCTCGTCCGAGTATATTAACCCACAGAGCAAGTGACAATACAAGGATTGGTGGAAATCAGGGCCAAAGATAACTTCATCGGGACTGCAGCACTGAGACTGGATATCCTTCATTCCTTCCTTGTAACGTTGACTCCGATACAAGTTCGTTGTTGCAGTCGTAGCAAGGATGCCACCTTTTGTTAAAACTTGCTTGCTACCATAAACAAACTGCAAGGCTTTTCCTTTGCCAATAGGGTATTCACTGTAAACACAAAAGGAAATATTGTTCAAAATTCTGGGATTCAGTGTAAGAAATTCACAGACCAAGCAACAGTTTAATAAATTTATGTTGAACATGATCAGCAAAGTTAGTAACACATTCAGAAGTAGCAGCTATACTTGAGCATAATAACAAAATGAAGCTCCTCACCGGTTCCTAAATGCGTAAGAAGTACAGAATATTTGAAGTGTGGTCTCAAGCAATTCATCATTAAATGGCAAGAACTTGGGCTTTCCCTGTGTTGTACCAGAACTGGATGAAAACAAAGAAAATCCAGGTTACAAACAGCTACTTTCATAGAAAATTCAGACCACATTTTCAAGCGATGAGTACCTGAGGGAGAGAGAGTTGATGGGCTTCCCAGTGAGCACTGGTGAGCTATCACCATCAGCAATCCTCTGGATATAAGATTCAACATCGCTGTGCACACACAATGGGATGCAGGATTTGAAGCTCTCGGCATCAATCCTCCCTCCTAGCCCAAAGCCCTTCAGGTACTCAGCGTCAGCATTCACCTCGAGGATCTTTTTCAGTGTATCCTGCTGCACGCGTCCAGCATCACGTGATAACATCTCAAACTCGTTGATAGTCTCTTCACAGCTACAGATCGTCATTTGTACTGGTAGAATCTTGGCTTTATCACCTGGTTTGGAAGAGGAATCACAGCAAATATCCATAAATAACGCAAGAAAATCTGTGAGCACTTGTGGGAGGAGAGCTGAAAGCATTGCTGTGTTGCAAATTTAAATCAAATGCTAGGAAGTTAAAAGAGAGACATGTCAAAAGATTTTGTGATTGCTAACCACTAACTGAGCTGTAAACCAAGAACCGGCAGTGCAGTTGGGCTGGCATCAAAATGGTAAGAGATTATTGAAGGGTGCAAAACTTTATTGCTGACAGAATAGCTGGCTAAAACGCACTAATCTTGCAATGAACTGCACAAATTGCATGCCCGCATGAACAAAAACATACTAGTATACTGTCTACCTAGTACGTACTAAAGCTAACGTACAACCATGAAAAATTAGGCCACTTCACAAACCATCTGTGGAAACATTGTCAGAAAAAACTTCAGTTTTTACTTTCCAACACAACGTTTACTAATGAAATCAATCAGAATCCCAATAAAGGAGGGGACTGATGCTCACTTTTTTTTACCAGAGATAACACTGACGCAAGAATTGCAACATAAGACAATCTATAAAAGCTATACATATACTATCTACTGGTAGTCTTGCTACACTGGTTCTTGATGCAAAATTTACCGATACAAACAAGAAAACAGTCCCCTTGAAAATAAAAAATAGCAATAAAGGTATACTATCATTAGCTTTCTATGCGCTTCTGCTTACCATAGTAGAGCAAACCCTCCCAAGTATGAAGAAATTGTAAAAGCAGTCAGCCTACTACTCTATCAGCGAATGCGAGCAAACCCTCCCAAGTATGAAGAAATTGTAAAAGCAGTCAGCCTACCACTCTATCAGCGAATGCCCTTAATAATGTTTTATGCAAGCCTGTATACAATAGCAGTCATATAGAAGTGTTTCTTTTTGTGAAATATTGGGCGAATCACACAGTACGATTCCATAGAACAAAGGGTGGTTGATTTGGTGAATTATTTAAATAGGGTCCTTAACACCGACACAAAACATACTGCTGTGTGTGAGCAGAAAAAAAAGCCAAGAAAGACACAGGCACAGGGAGCATTCCCGGACGGACTAAACAGAAATCTACAATGGAGGAAAGAGGGACTAATTATGACACGGCTTGGCCTAGTAATAGCTAAAAATGGAAGCAAATCGACAGGCTACCTGTGCAAACATTGCCACAGGATGATAAATGTGTGCTTTTTTACCTGCCCAGGTGCCAACAATCTACAGGCAAACTGTGCCAAATGCTTTGCATACTGCATGGCAACACAAATTTTATTAACTTGGGCATAATGGTTCTTAAAAGCTTGCTCTCACAACCAACGCAAAATAGGAAATAATATATGCTCTCAATTGTACTGGATATCTTGTTTGCAAACCATGGGCGAATCAGAGCACGAGTCAACCTGCGACAGTAAACACAGAGCCCTTTTAATAGCTCGTTGAAATAGCCCTTTTAAACACAACCATTCTTGGAAGCTTTTTTACCGCCAAAGGAATCGGAAACCAGGCGACAAGGCATCTTGAAGGAGTAAGGACGCAGCACAAACAATCATGAGAAATCTCGGTGTTTTTGGGTGGTCGAGAAGAAGCTAGAATTCCTCATCACAACTTTGGTCCAAGCAAGCCCCCCAAGAAAAGGAAGCGAACTATTCATTCCAGCAGCTGTTCACGAAATCGCCACTCTTTCTGTTCTACTCAGAGAGAACAGTAGCATAAAAAAAGGAGATTTAAAAAGGCCTAATTTATCCCAAAAATTTGAATCTTTATGCAGTATATTCTGGTAGTATATCAACATTATTTTACCCAAAAAAAATATCAACTTTACAAAGTATATCCCCTGTGAAAGACAGAGCCTACAACTCTATAAATACTGACCAAAGAAACCAGGAGCAGCCTTTTCCGCACAAAATCCCCAAGAAATCCGTCTCTCCCAAAACAAGAAAACCAAGAGCTGCCTAGACCTCCCAAGAACGCCCCAAAATCCAACCTTTCAAAGCAAAACGCAAGAAAGAAGAATCACTCATCACTAATCCGATGAGCCGAGTGGGGACAGGAAAGCGACCTCTGCGCCGCCGGCGGGCCGTTTCGACTTCTGTCTCCAGAGGCGACGAGGGGGAACGAGCGAGACGACAGACTAGCGCTGGAACCAACCAACCACATATAAACTGCGGTGTTATTAAGGGGGGATCAGTCAAGAGGCTAATGAAATGGTGGGGGTGGTTAAGTTAAACGAACAAGTGTGGTGTTTGTGGCTTTGTTGGGATGGATCGGAGATTTTTTTTCTTCTAAATAGACTATTTTAAATTGTTTTACAAAAAATAGCTCGTATTTCATTAATACTTTTTAAATAAGCATCGGTCGCCGGCCCACCCATCGACTAGGCCGAGTCGCACGGTGGGCCAGTTACTAGCTGATGTGGGAGGCCTAGCAGCGCGACAAAAGCCTTGGTCCATCATGTGTCTCAATCGCGAGCTGGTGACGCGACTAAGGCCTATGCCGGACACAATCGCCGGTCCAGAACGCGACTGAGGCCAGTCACCGATCAGACTGGCGATTGAGCACAGTTGCATTCCCAACCGCCGACAGGAAGCTAATTGTTTTTTAAAAAAAATAAATTAAATAACCTTAGATTTATTTTTACAAAAATGGTTGGAAGAGTTGTTTGTGAATAATTATTAGTGGTAAAAAAGCTAGAGTTTGCTGACTACAATTGTTTGTAAATAAATCATGTGTGTAATCGTTTTACGTGGGTGAACCCCTTTTAAACTTTTACACAAAGAACTCAAATTTGGCTAAATATTTTATAAACTTCAATTCGAGTGAGACAAGAATAGAGCAATGAAGATGATATTGCAATCCCGGCATAATACTTGATCATGGAGGTCTGAATTACATAACGCATAGAATCTGGTTAGGTGCATATGTTTGCCTGGCTATTCCCACGGTATAAATGGCTACACACACGAACATTCGTCCCAAATTATAATTACGATAGAAACACGCCTTTTTGAAAGGAAAATACTTGACGAATGGAAATCAATTCAGGCTTGCAGGCATATGTCCTACTAACCCTTGCGTGTGCGGGCCTCGCAATACTCAGCTAAGGTATTTTTTGGGCATGTCCTTGTCCAGAACAATCTTCGATGCAGTAGAAGCGTCAGGGACATCAAGGACATCAGGACCATCAGTGTCTTTCCCATGTCTTCCCCGCTCCCGGTTGAGGAAGGGTCTCCAACGAGTAAATACCTCGAGGTCAACTTCGTAGTTCAACATATATTTCTACTAAATGAATGCCTTGTCATACTTCTCCAGACCGTTGATCCATTGGAAGAAGTAGCAACGCTCCGACGGCTGCCATCCACGAATAAAGTCAGTAATATTTAAAACACAACACGCAATGTGAAATAACGATGTATGGCATTGACTTATACGACAATCCCCGTACATGCAGTAAGCCCTTGCAGCAGTACTAGGATGTGTAGATTGAATTATCTATGTGGGGTTACCGCAGTCGCACTACGGGTGTGGAAACTCTGGTGGTACAAGAGCATCCTTACAAAAACAACCAGGGTATGTCCATGCCTTCTTGGCAGCATATTTCCGCTTCTGGAGCATCGACCTGTAGTCCTCCATCCCCAAACTACGCGGTGTGACTTCCTGTACCTCTCTCTTCCTGTACGTCTCTTCTCCCTTCCATCTCCTTGTTTTCCAAACTATCTCGAGTAGAGTCTTGCCTGTAGTGGTGGAGTATGTCCTGGTTTTGTAGGCGGTTAAGGTGTAGTGTCAAGTGAGTAAATTATGGTGAATAGAAGTCACTCGCATTCGCCAAAAGGAATCTTTCGGTGCAACATAGCTCAGAGAATGGTCAATTCATAGGGAAAAGCTGGTGCGTGTTGTCAAGTAAGATTGAAAAGCTTTAACTAGGGTCTAGTCATTTCGGTATGAAATGCAGATAGCAGAGTGTTGTCACTTCGGTCTAAAAAGCGCAACTCGAAGTGTTGTCTATTCGGCGTGAAATGGAGGCGGCATGCTATTGTCAATTCTCAATGAGTAGGGGGAGGATGTCTTCTAGTATTAGCGAGATTCATGTAGCAAGCCCCTTATGCCACGGTGCTGACTAGGGGGGCAAGGAGCTGGAATTGAGTAGCATGCCCCTTATATCGCAGTGCTGCCTAGGGGGGTGTAACACCCTAATTTTTTTGTTTTGATTAAAAATAAAATTTAATTATTTTCTTAAGTTTTCTATTTTTTTTGGAATTTTAAAAACTTTTTCCTATTTATGTTAAAGCCAAAATAATTTATTTGCAAAATTAAATACCAATCTTGAGTTGGAAATATTTTACTTAGGTACAGAATATCTCAGGGAATTTCTGGGAATTTTCCCATTAGTTTTGGACTCCATTAGCTATTTTCTAAAATCCTAAAGGAATTAGTTCAATTTCTAAAAATGTTAAATCAATAGAAAATCCAAAATTCTGTTCGGGCCGAATTTCACTCGGCCCATCTACCATTTTCGCGCCATGCCCACCCCAGCCTAGCTCCTCCCGTCCCTTTCTTCACTCTCACTTACAAAGTGGGATCCACTGTAAGTCTCTCTCCCATTTTTTCTCCATGGCGCTAACGCCTAACCGTCACAAGACGCCACGCGCCTCGTGCAGCCCACATCGCCTCCTCCCGCGATGCCACCTCGCCTCCGCGCCACGCATCACCGACCACCTCCGCCTCGGCCGAACACCCCACTGCTCTGCCAGACGCCTGATCAAGGCCTCCCATCGCCTTGCAAGACCACCGCTCTCGCCGCTCGCCCGAGCCTATAAGAGCCGGCCATCACCTCTCCCCTTCTCCTTTCTTCGCTCTACCTTCCCCATTCTCTTCTTTTCACACCCGGAGCTCATCGTCGCGTCCCTCCCTCTTTCTTCTTCGGCGCCGGTCTCGCCGCCTCCTCACCATACTACTACTCCGATGACGCCCTCGTTGCCTTAACCCCATCACCATGCACCTCTCTTCCTCCTCTCTCCATCCCCCACTCTCCTCTCCCCATTCCCTCCGTGCTCGCCGTATTTGACGTTTGAAGCCCTTCGGTCGAGCTCCATTTTTCGGCGATTACGTCGCCCTCGTTGGTCCGCCGCCGCTCCCGTCGCCTCCCTCGGCACTGCGCCTTCGCATTCTACCTCGCACCTCCCTCCTCTTCGCCAGAGCTCCATTGGAATAGCCGCGCCATTTTCAACCGCATCGAGCCGCCGCCTTCGTGCTCGCCGCCGGCAACCACCGTGCTTACTTTTTTATAATCTTTTTCAAAAAATCGTCCTCCGATGACCAAACCGCGCGCATGAACTTCACCACGCCCTCCTCTCTCCGTTAAGCCTCTCGCTACCCTCCGCCGTACCCTAACGCCGATGAGCCCTCACGCTCGCGCCGCCGCCGCCTCGGTGCTAACGTGACCGCCCACGCCAGCTACACCTCAGCGCCACCTCACCGTTTTTGCAAACGTGGCAGCCGCGTGTCGACCCGGTCATCGCTGACAGGGCATTTCCCTTTCTCCTTTGAAAAATAATTCCGAAAATCCTGGAAAATTCCCTTTTCTTCATTTCATGTGATTTTCAACTTCCGAGAGTCCATTCTCCTTCGTGCGAGCTCTGATTTCAGTGATTCGAATTTCTAAAATCAAGATCTACCTATCTATACTGGAATTATTCAATTTGGAGTTCATTTGAATTTATTTGAATATTATTTGAATTTGGCTCGATTTCGCGTGTAGATTTCGATGACTCCGAGGAACCTGGTCTTGTTGAAGAGTTAGATCCTCAAGCTTACGAGCAAGGAAAGTTACATCCTTTAATCATATTTGATCCTAATATTTTAAATTATTTAAATTATGTTTTAAATTATTATCACATGTGTATTTCTATTTAACGTAATTTAAATAACTGTTTTTAAATTATAGTTATGCCTAAATCCTCTGTACTGCCAATCTTGACATTGAAATAAACCTATCTTGACACCTTAGATAAAAATCTAGTTGATACAATAGTATGAGCTGGAACATGTTGAAAAACTTTATGCTTAGTCATGCTTAGACCAAAAATATTGAACTTGGGGAATTTATCCAAATATTCAAATATGATTTAATTGAGCCTATGGTATTTGTTTTACCATGGGACTTTTGCAAATGATTTTCGAAAAGCAAAACAAAATGAAAATTGATTTAGACTGGGTGAAATGGATGTTTGGTGGGTGCATATTTATGCACGGGCTCAATCGGGTATGGTTGAGGCACATGGGTTTTGTTGGAAAGTCGCCCAAGTCAATTAAGGATCGATCTTCGAGCCGCATCTTGCTAAACCCCATCGTACTACCACATGTCCTGTGTAGGCGGGACTTGGCTAAATAATTTGTAACATTTCACCGTGGTTGTGCCATCCGGTTGCGTGGGTGTCATTATGACCTACGTTTATATATTCTCACATGGCGCGAGAGGGGGCTTAATCCGGCGGATGGTTCAATCTAAAGGAAGCGAAACCTTAGTGAGGTGGGACTACAGTGGGATGGTGCATTGTAAAGACCTTGTGATAATGACTTAGACGCACACCTTCGGCAGTGTGTCAGACGGACATTATAAGTCAATTATCTCTTGTGGGTAAAGCTGTACAGCCTCTGCAAAGTGTAAAACTATTTGAATAGCCGTGTCCACGGTCAAGGACATGCTAGCAAAGCCACTCAAAGTTAGACTTTGATTTTGTTTTCAAAAGACTTTATCAAACGATTTATCCAAATGGGAAATTGGGCGGGTAGCCATGTGATAGGAGGGTATCCTTCACCACTCTCGTGTGAATGTTATCTGACTATAAAACTAAGAATTTAGAAAATGAATTTTAGTTATAGAATATCTGCCTTGGAACTTAGTACAAGTATCTAAAGAAAACATAGCTTTATACAAAATAAACCCTATAAGCCATCCTTTGTTATACCCTCATACATTATAATATGTTATTGGGTGTAACTTACGGAGTACATTCATTTATACTCACCTTGCTTAATAATTTGTTGATCAGGAGAGGACTACTATGATGAGAATGAGAACGCGGACGACTAGGCTATGCCCTCAGACGATTGCATGTGACGAATCGTGTGGTCTACCTTACTACTTTCGCTTCAGCTGTATTTCACTTTTGGACTTATGCCCCTTTTGTAATAAACTTGAACTTTTGTGATTAAATCGCGCATTATGCTTATGTTATCACCTTTTGTTAAAACTGTGTACTCTAGCTACTGATCATCGGACTAGAGTGGAATACACAGAGGATCCGGGATCCATCGCTCCTAGGTCCGATAAGAAGTGGTATCAGAGCCATATCGACTGTAGGTCATGACCTAGTTAGAATGGCCATTAGTTGAAAACTTCAAAACTTATTTTTATGACAAGAAAAAAATAAATTGTTCTCTCCTCATCTCGATCATCTATCTACCCTTACCTTTTTCATAGCAATTCTTTCTTACCTAACCTTTTTCAAAATTTTATTAATTTAAATGAATCCTCTTACCCCTGTAAATTTCTATAGATAGTTAACGCAACCATTACGTTCAAGACCACAAGTTATGAAGCTTTCAAGAGAGCGTCGTCATACAAGAATCATCGAAGACCGTGAACCAAAGACAGCGATGACCACCAAACCATAGAGTTTAAGTTTGCTAAGACTCATTTACGTAATCGAGTCCTTCCACCAGATCAATAGTTTAGATCAAGTAGAACGTTGCACAAAACTATTAAAGTTTCTCTAAAAAGCTTTTGAGTCAGTTGTTTTGTTTGGGTTGTTTCTTTCGCTTTACTCCCCTTAGTTTCTCCTCTTCTTTCCTATGTCCTTAGAGATCGTGCAGATGGCGACTTCGCAACAAAGAATGGCAAGACCAAAGAATCAGACAAAAGAATACGGATTCTCAAGAGACCCTGATTCCGTTGCCACCACCCCCTCCAGCTGAAGGACCCGATTGGCGCCAAATGATGGCCAACCAAGCCCAACTGATTAATCTGCTTACCCAGTCACTTAACTAGAATCAGCAAGTAGCAGTAGCAACTCAAGCTCACACTCCACCTTAGCAAAGGACCAACATATCTGAGTTTATGAGGATGCGTCCCCCAACTTTTTCCAGCATCACCGAGCCAATGGATGCTGATGATTGGCTTAGGGCAATCAGCAAGAAACTGGATATTACTCAATGCACTGATCGCGAGAGGGTTCTGTTCGCCTCTGACCAGCTGAATGGACTAGCATCGGAATGGTGGAATAATTTCACTCAGTCTCACGCTGATGCTCAAACTATCACTTGGGACGAGTTCATGAAGGCTTTCCACCATGCTCACATTCCATTAGGCATGGTGCCCCTGAAGAAGAAAGAGTGTCGCACCTTGCGCCAAGGCAATCGCTCAGTCAATGAGTACCTACACAAGTTCAATCAGTTAGCTCGCTATCCACCTAAAGATGTGGCCACTGATGAGGCCAAGTAGGAACGTTTCGTGGAAGGACTTAATGATGATCTCTCCATCCGTCTCATTGCTCAAGACTACACCGACTTTCAGCAGTTAGTGAACAAGGCTATCCGCCAGGAGGGCAATCACCTAGAAATAGAGAACCACAAGAGAAGGATGGCACCCCAGAAGTTCAACTATGGGGTTTTCCCCAAGCCCTGCACCACTCCACCTCAGCACGAGAGATCCCAGTCTCTTTCATCCAAAGCACCTATGCCAGCTCAATGCCCAAACAACCCCAGTTTCCACAACACTTCTTCCGGAGGCTAGTTTCAGAAGAAGGCACTTACCTCAGCTGCAAGAATTACTTGCTTCCATTGTAATGAGTTGGGACACTATGCCAATAAGTGTCCGAAAAAGCAGCAACCTGTAGCCCCAGTCGGACCAAATCAGGGAACTCCAACCTCTGGCCGTACCCCAGCTGCAAGACCACCAGCTCAGCTCGTGAAGGGACATGTGAACCACGTCACCGCTGAAGAAGCTTAGACTGCACCAGATGTCGTCCTTGGTATGTTCATTGTCAATTCAGTACCAGCATCAGTTTTATTTGATTCAGGAGCTCGCATTCATTTGTTTCAAGTAAGTTTGTGGAAAAATATGGGTTATATATCTCTCCATTAGTTAACCCTATGATAATCCATTCTCCGGGCTCGGAAATGAGAACTAGTTCTCTATGTCCAAACCTTATCTTGGAAATATCAGGAGTACCTTTCTTAGCAGACTTAATAGTCTTGCAATCTCAAGGATTGGATGTGATTCTCGGAATGAATTGGCTAGCCAAGAATCAAGGTCAAATAGACTGTGTCAATAAGTCTATCACTCTCACAAATGAACAAGGAATTAAAGTAGAATTCAGACCCGAGACATCAATTAGAGAAAATTCCATCTTGACCAGTCTGAAGGAGGTGAAGTTAGAATACATTCCAGTGGTAAAAAAAAACCTGAATGCATTTCCTAAGGAATTACCCGGCATGCCACCAGATAGGAACATCATGTTCCTAATTGACTTAGTCCCAGGGATAGCTCCAATTTCAAAGAGACCTTATACACTACTACAAAACAAGTCATACTAGACGCCTCATCACAGACGGTTCCTTTGGAACCGTCTGTGTTGTACTTCACAGATGGTTTGTAAATAGAACCGTCTGTGATACGTAATTACCACAAACGGTTTGTAAATAGAACTGTATGTGATAAGTATCTCATCAAGATGATTCGTATGACGAGCTGTTTGTGATACATCACAGACGGTTCTTACTACAAACAGTCTGTGATAAGTATCTCATCACAAACGGTTTGTATTAAGAACCGTCTGTGACTTGGATTTTACCATGCTTCAAATTTTTCTTACTCTCAAATTTTACCATGGCTTCAAATTTTTCTTACTCTCCGGTCGTAGCGCCACCTCACCTCCTTCCCGCATGCCACCTTGCCCTCCCGCTCGCCACGTGTCACCGACCGCCTCCACCCCCGATGCGCCCGAAACACCCCACTCCGCCTGCCCGTGTGGTCTACCTTACTACTTTCGCTTCCATTGTATTTCACTTTTTGACTTATGCCCCCTTTTTAATAAACTTGAACTTTTGTGATTAAATTGCGCATTATGGTTATGTTATCACCTTTTGTTAAAACTGTGTACTCTAGCTACTGATCATGGGACTAAAGTGGGATACATAGAGGATCCGGGATCCTTCGCTCCCGGGTCTGACTGGGGGGAGGAGTTGAAAATGAGTAGCATACCCCTCTTTCGCGGTGCTGACTGGAGGAGGTAGGACCGAGACCCAAGCAACACAAGAAACAACTTAACATGCTGAATTTTAAAGCATGTAGTAGTACATCAATCACGTCATCTACATCGATACTAAGGTGTGCAATAAAAGACATACTGCACATGGTAATAATGATCTACATGTCCATCTCCCTCCCCCTCTCCCTGTCCACGCCTCTGACCCTGTCCTTGTCCCTATTGTCGACCTTGCTCGGGTTCTCGAACGACCCTATCTCTAAGTGGAGCAATAGGAGCAGGTGTGGCATACAGATCCATGAACTGTGTGGGATGTGTCTCGTGCGGCGTGCCGAACAGCTGTGAACCTGTAAGCACGTCGAGGTTGTCAACGAGGTACTCCTCGAAATCACTTTACTGTTGGGATGTGCACGAGGGGGGCGATGACTGATGCATATCTAGTTTGTAAAAGTAGTAAAGTGTTAAACACTCATGGCAAAACCAAAAGCGACGGTGCCAAGTACTTGGCGTGGGCATCATCATGGGAGGGACCCATGATGAGAATGCCACGGGGATGCGCATGTGAGGTGCTCATTGAGATGTCGGTGGACCTATGGTGTGAGATGCAAGTTTAGTTAGTTGCGATAATACATACAATAATGCACACTATGTTTACTGCATTACCTCCTGTAGGGAACTGGTATAGCGAGGACACCCACTGCCATAACGAGCTACCTGCCTAGGCCTATAAACGAGTTGAGCTCAAGTGAGCCTGCCTACCTAAGCTCGAGCTCGGTACATGCTCGACCCGAGCTCGAGTTGAGCCTGGGTTGGGATCTGAGCTTGGACCTGGGATCGAGCTCTACTTGGCCAAAGCTCAAGCTCGGCTCGAGTAAGCTCGTTAACAAGTGACATGCAACATTCACATGCATCTGTTTTCAACAGTGAGAACGGGAAAAATATAACAAGTTCACAAATTACAATATAACATGAAGCAAAGCATGTTTGATGTCTTATAGGAGGAAATATGATAGAAAATGTCTCAATAGTACAAGGATTACAAAATAACTTCTGTCTTAGTAGGACCGACTTTCAATGGTTGCAGACAACATCACATAAAAAGAATTCTCACAGGTTGCCTGGTATAAGTGACTAAGTGAGCAAATAGCTTTCACATGCACATCTCCAAAACAAATCAAAGAATACATGTCTAATTCTGTGAGGATGACATCTGATGTAATGGAACACAAGAAAGATATGTACAGTCCATTATTCTTTCAAAGGAACACAAGAAAGATGCACTTTAATAACATACATGGTAAAGAAGACATACTAAACTAATTGCTGCCCACAATTGAAATTGCTTCTGGAGTTTTGATTGATGACAAAGGAATGGAATTAACATCATCTTCCTATGTACGAACAAAAAAGTAAATAAGGGTTAGATGTAGAGTTTAATTATTTGGAAATAAAACAACATGATCCATGTATCCTCAATGCTACGGAGACTAATGTTCTATTGTTGAAGCTTTGATTTATGCTGAAGCTTGTAATAATCGCATTGCTCCTAGCGTCTCTTCCAATGTGATGTGGTACCACTGATGTTCGTCGTTGGCAGACCACCACATGCTTTGCACTCCACCTTGCTTCCCATTTCTCTACTTTTTTTTCTTTGATGGAACTTGACATTCCTCAATGAAATACCATATTGTAGACTTTTTTCCTACCAAGCTTCGTTGCTTGATTTGGTTCACCATTAGACCTGTTCAAATGCCGGACCAGGTCTGAAAAGTCTGGTCTCAAACAGGCAGGCCCAAGCCTAGCCCGAAAAATGCATATTCCATTAAAAAAATATTATTTTAATTCTTTTTTGGAATAAAAAATAATATTTAATTCATTTTGAGAAAAATATAGTTTTTTTATTAATTGTATTTCATCGGGCTTTTGGACCGGAATTCAAGTCCTGAGCCCGAGCTCGGGCTGGGCTACCCGTGAACCGGTCTATTCACCGTCCTGAACCTCTATTTGCTGATATTCTTGTGCTACTATTGGTGTCGTTGGTGCCGTGCCATCGTTCCCGCCCAGTTCTGACTCAACCTCAATAGACTACTGTGTTGATTGTCGATTTCCAGACATCTAGAACAATAAGTGGTTTCATCATAAAATTGTGTGGATGCAAGAAACAAAAGGTATTCCAATAACATTTCATGCAAAATAAGCAACCTTGGCAGCCAGTAAGAAATCTTTTTCATAGCCAGCAGCACACTTATGCACAAGATTCAAAATCTGCAAGTACTCCCTTCGGTTTTGAAAGCTTGACGTTCAGACAGTATTACATAGCACAAGTACAATTCAATTACTTTGTCTGAATGTCAAGTATAGAAGATTGGAGGGAGTAATACCAGTGAAATGAATCAACAACTAGCCAAGAGTAGCCTAATTTACAGCCCAAAAATCCAAAAAATTCTGGTGGTTCACATAAACAAAAGAAGAGGGGTGGGAGAAATAGTTCGTGCTCGAATCTGGGAGTTGTTGGCGGAGAAGGGTGTCGGCAGCTCGGCTTCTGTCGACACGCGGCGGAGGAGAAGCATCTCCGTCAGTGCAAGTTTGCGGAGCAGAATCACCGTCGTTGGCGCTTGGTAGTGAAGTAGTGTCCTCGTCATCGGCTCTTGGTAGCAAAGAAGCAGAGGCGTCAGTGGCTCAACGCGTTGTCCTCTAGCCTCAGGGTGGGGGTCGTAGTATGGAGCACTCTGCGGCCTTCGCCATGGTGATGGTGGATGGTAGGCGGCGGGTAGAGACATGAGATGCGATGGGGTGGGAGGCGGGACGGTAGGAGAGGCGACGGGCGGACGGCGGGTGGCCTTGGTTGTGGTTGGGGATTGGGGAGGGAAGGTGAGGTAGCCAGGCATGCACACGCGTGCGGTGCGCCTAGGGTTACTTGGGGTTGGGGTCCTTGGGGATAATGTTTGGGGTGGGTGGGATGGACTCGGTGGGACTGGATTTCAAATTGGGCTGCGGGCGAGGGGAGCGGGTCAGAAATTTGGGAGGAATGGCGGGAGGAATACACGGGCTATGAAAATTGATGAGCCAATTTGAGCTATTTGCGCTCGGCTCGTTAAAGCTCGCGAGCTTGGCGTTAGGCTCGAGTTCGACTCGTTTAGAATTTCGAGCCTAGAACAAGCCAAGCTCGAGTAGCTTGTCGAGCTCGAGCTTTTCTTACAGCCCTATACATGCCCGGTTTGGCGGGGGAGCTACTGGGTGTTGCGGTTGACATGCCATGGCTGGGGAGTCTGCTGAGTGGGATTCTGTGAGGATAGTCCCACAGCGTCCGGTAGCCACCTGTGGGATGTCAAGATGACGATGCGCTGGGACCGCTCGTACATACAACTTACGAATGATCTGACCTCCTCCCGTGTGACTTCCACGCCCTGACGGGTGCAATTCCACATGGAGTGCACATCTCTACACCTCTCCATCCCGAGGTCATTCTGCGAAATGCAACATCAAAGTTAGTAACATGCAAAATGTAATTCACATGACGATGTACATAACATGGCACATACCACCAAATGCAGAGAAATGTCACCTGGTCGTCCCGAGCTAGCTCAAACTACGACAAATCGACAACAGGGACCAAACAAACCCGTGTGAGTAGCGTGTACCACTGCAGGTACTCCTGGTACAACGCTGGGTCATAGGGAGTATCCTCCTCGACCTCATCCTCCAATACCTCCTCCCATTGTACTATCTAAGGAGCCATGCGTTCCCCCCCCAGTTGGTACGCCTGCCTGTGCACCCTTACTGGAGTGCTTGTTAAGAGTTCAGGTTAGTTAGTAAATCATGAAAATATCGTACAACACATACGACCAACACATACAAAACACTTACGAGTGTCGTTGTCCGAACTACCTCATTACGCAGTGCACGACGTAATTCTTGACTAAGACGTCGAACATCAGCTTCCCCCATGTGAACCAGTACGCCTAGTATCTCATGCAAAGGCTGGGCAAACCACATGGTGCGCGAGCATTCAGCTCTTCCTACGCTTACGGCTCCCACCGCATCTGGCCGTTTGGGTTCTGGTCGAAGGCCTCCGTGAAGTACTCGTACACGCGGAGCACCAGAAGACCCGCCCATTGAGGCTACAAAGGAGAAAGCAAGGTATTTTTTCTTTTCAAAAGATACCATGACTTCAGTATGTATATCTCTATGCATGAGCTATTTATCCGTCCTTTTCATTTTCAAAGCTAATGAAGATTTCAACATATCTGCATGGTTGCATGAGTTATTTCCTCCATCATTTCTCATACTACGATGATCTCAACATATCTTCGTGCATAGCTGCAAGAGTTACTTTTTTTGCGACGAGCAAGAGTTACTTTTTTGGTTCTACATTTACTTGCCTTTGAATCGTGCATGTGTATATTTATCTGTATTGTTATCGCATAATGTGCAGGTGTTGGAGTTTTTAGGCTTGGCCCATTCAATATCCTAATTAAATCCTAGGAAAATCTCAAAGGCCCACTCATGCATGGTGGAAAGTTTAGAATCATATTGCTAGTCTAGGTGGGAGGAGACCCAATATATAAGGTGGACTTGGTTTTACCTAGCCATGCCATGCCACGCAATCGCCCGCCTGCCCGCGCGCGACTTGCACGTGAATGGTCCGGTTATTTCGTGTCTAGTTGGCTATGGAGCCTCATCTTCTTTTTGCACCTCAAAACCATGCATGACATCTATACGTTTTTTGAAACTATTTGAATTACACTGATTATGCGGAGCTTTTATGGCATGCGTTAATTGTAATTATTTACATTTCCAAAATGTTTCTGCAAAAAATTGCTGCAGTTTTTCTTTTGATTGCTGCGAATTCTATAAGAAGCAGATCCCTTCTCTCCTCTCTAGACTGAAGCACAATAACAGAAAACAGAGAACAGAGAATTCTGGTCTCGCCCGGTTCCTTGATGATGTGCTACTCGGCTACTCCATTCCTTCCTCGGTGTGCACCGACATAGGGAGAGCAGTGTCTCCGAAGCTGATGTCCCTCGTGACCCTGCACGGGTTGGGGTGTATCAAGTTTTTGGGAAACGTTCGCGCGACTGCTCACGACTTCCCTGGTCATCCTCTTCGCTTCGTCTTCTTCAGATCAGACTCTATCGCAACCTTCGACAGAGCGATTCTCTGTAAGTCGTGATGATATCATTTCATATGGCTAGGTCTTGCTTCCTAGATAGTTGTCATGTGATGATGTTGATGCCTATTTCTGTTAGTATCGTTCTTGTTCTAGGATTTGCCTTGTTAGTGCATATATATGAGATATATATATTTGAGTTGATGATTATGTTAGTGTTCACAGTCTCAAATATACCTAATATATATGCTGCTCTTGATTCAATTATTGTTTTAGGAATTATAATAATCACAAAAGTGTGCATATACCTGACAATCCAAAAACCTTATAGGCACTTTGTGATGGCTAGTTTTGCCGAGGAAGTGAAACTGGATTAAAGAGATGGCAAACAAGGGTCCAATTGTGGCTCTCGGCTATGAATGTATTTTGGGTCGTGATATGAGATCCTGTAGAACCTCGTACTGTTGCACAACAAACAAAGTACGACATGGAGTACGACACGGCTATGGCAATATTTGTCAGGTGCATTCTAAGCGTGTTGTCTGACCAGCTTTGTGATGTGTATATGCACATGAAGAACGCTGCGGATCTGTGGCATGCACTCGAACACAAGTTCGTTGCCTTAGATGTTGGACATGAATTGTATGTCATGGAACAATATCATTATAACAAAATGGTTGATAATTGTTCTGTAGTCGACCAGGCTCATAAACTACAATTCGTTGTGAGGGAACTCGCCTACCTTGGTTGTCATTTGCCTGACAAATTTGTGGTTGGGGGCATTATGTCAAATTGCCTCTAATCCGGAGGAATTTCGCCACATCTCTGAGACACAAGAGGCAAAACATTTTCGTCGAGGATCTGGTTGGTAGTCTTGATGTTGAAAAGAAGGCTCAGGCAAAGGATGTCTCACCAATGGTGCAAGAGGGACAGTCTAGAGCGAACATCATCCAACATATTAACAAAGGAAAAGGCAAGGTTGTTTCGGCCACCGACTTCAAAAGAACCAACAACAGTAAGAAGAAAGTGAATATGAAGGATATTACTTACTTTGTTTGTGGAGAGACTGGTCATTGGGCTAAAAAATGCCGCAAATGGATGGGCAAGAAAAATCATCCAGTGCAGAAGAAGTCTACTAATGTGATTATTGGTGAGGCCGAAGCATCTGGTATAGTAATTTACCTAGTGTCTTTTCGGCGTGTCAATCTACTAATTGGTGGATTGACACCAGGGCTAATATTCATGTATGCGCTTATGCATCAATGTTCTCTTCTTACCAGGTCGCACAGGGTTCTTCCGTCCTAATGGGGAATGGGTCGCATGCATCTGTTTTTGGTGTTGGCACGGTAGATCTGAAGTTCACTTCGGGAAAGATCATGCGCTTGAAGAACGTGCAACATACCCCTACAATAAATAAGAATCTCGTCAGTTGTTCTCTTCTATGTCGAGATGGGTTCAAGTTGGTCTTTGAGTCAAATAAAGTAGTCGTGTCAAAATTTAGACTCTTAATTGGAAAAGGCTATGCGGAGGCTTGTTCCATTTTTCCCTGCAATAAGGTTGTGAACCATGTTTATGACTCTACGAATGGTGGTGAGGCCAATGTGTGGCACTCACGTTTATGTCATATAAATTTGGTTGTATGTCTTGGCTTTCCGGTTTAAATTTAATTCCAAACTTTTACATAGTCAAAGGTTCCAAATGCCAAATTTGTGTGCAAGTGAAGCAACCTCAAAAGCCTCACAAGGCCGTGGAGGAAAGAAATTCAGCAAAATTGGAACTCATACATTCAGACTTGTATGAGATGAATGTTATATTGAAAAAATGAGAAAAGATATTTCATGACTTTAATTGATGATGCCACTAAATACTGCTATGTGTATTTGTTGAAAACAAAGGATGGGGCATTACACTACTTTAAAACTTATAAAGCTGAGGTTGAGAATCAATTAGACAGAAAGATTAAAAGAATTAGGTCCGATCGTGGTGGAGAGTATTTTCCTAATGAGTTCAATCAGTTTTGCGCGAAACATGGTAGTATCCATGAAAGGACACCTTCCTATTCGCCACAATCTAATGGGGTTGCCGAAAGAAAGAACCGCACCTTGACTGACTTGGTGAATGCCATGTTAGTTACTACGGGTATGTCTAAGGCATGGTGGGGGAGGCTGTGTTGACTGCGTGTCATGTCCTGAATAGAATCCCCACTAAAAATAGTAAGGTAACTTCGTACGAAGGTTGGAAAGGGATAAAATCATCACTCTCGTATTTGCGCACTTGGGGTGCTTGGTGAAAGTCAATATTCCAATAACTAAAAAGCGCAAACTTGGTCCTAAAACAGTGGATTATGTTTGTCTAGGATATACTCATCATAGAACAGGCTATAGGTTTCTAGTAGTTCAATCCGGAATATCTAACATGCCAATCAATATGATAATGGAATCCCGAGAAGCTGTTTTTTTTCTTTGAAAATATATTTCCTATGAAGAATTCACATAGCTCTCCTAGTCAAACAAATGATTTAACACTTGAACCTACCACTCCAATTGAGTATATTGAACACACACACGAACACGTACATGAGGAGGATGACAGTGTTGTAGCTCCTCGAAGGAGCAAGAGACAAATGATTGCAAAATCTTTTGGTGATGACTTGACCACTGTGTACCTTGTGGATGATGTCCCCAACTCTATTTCAGAGGTGGTGAGGATCTAATAATCCTCATTTAATTATTTATATGTAATTCTCATTATAGATAGAAATATCTTTATATTACTCACAAGTATACCCCTTACTGTTCATAAGGGAGAAGCTTAACAGAGTGAATGTAAGTCTTACTACGATCACCCCCTGGTTATGAGCCTTTTCTACGAGTACCCTGTGGTCGTAAGTTACTCTACAACCTGGTCGGTTACAACTACCCCATGATCAATGGAGTCTACTGACATGTGGGCCCGGTCAATTAGGGAGCCTTACGCGCCATGTTCAACCTATGGGGCAGTTAACATACGATGTTATCCTTCGTAAATGACTGCATGTTTTATACCCCTGTCTCTAACAATAACTACCTAGCGACGTGGGTGAGTTATCTCTTTGAAAGTAACCTCTACCAACGGTTCATCATTTGGAACGTTGGGACGTCTCTTGGCTTAGAGGAACTGCCTCCTCTTCGTATGTTATATAAAGGATGAAGTCAATAGGCAGAGGGGCAAAGCAATCCAGAACATAAGACATTAGGCTTTAGTCTTCCTCTTGATTGTAATCATCACACTCAATACAATACAACGGGAATAGGGTTGTTATTCTCTCCGGAGAAGGTCTGAACCTGTATAAAATCTCCGTGCCATTCTCTGTCTGGCTTTTTGTCTAGGAGACCCCCGAAACAAACAATCATACGTAGGATCGGTACTAGATCACCGACAGTTGGTGCCGACCGTGGGGAGTTTCCGGTGATTCCTCGTCGACAGATTCTCTTTATTCTCTTAACTCTAATGCTTCCATGGCAGGAGAATTGGTTCAACCTGGCCGACTACGCAGAACTCAACATGGATACCTGCTACGACTCTGAGCAGAGTATCATTTCATCCAATAGTAATGCCGCCTCCAGAAATCATTCGCCAGATCCAGGAGACCATGCCACCGATGGAGTTGAGGAGGGATCATTTTCCCCCACAACAGTACGTCCAAATGAGGGACCGATTGTCTCAGAGGGCAAGGGTCTATCCAACCGCAATCAGGACTATGCCAAGGCAAGCACATAACATAGTGAGGGTTCCTCCTCCAAATGCTCGAGTCCGTCTAAGGACGTCCGACCTGGCACGGCAAGTCCTGGAAGCCATTATTCTGGGACTCCATCAGCATCTGGTGGTTGTCACTCTCCAGTTAGACCCGCAAAGGATGTGGTCGAGTATGCTCTTCCTGCGAGTTCGACCACACCCTCGCAGGGCTCACCAGTGGATGGAGACGGTTATAACCCAGAATTTCCCTTCTTGAAGGGGATTGCTCCAAGTCGTGAGGTGCTATCGTTCGACTACTCCTCAAGCTAGGAGGCCTCAGGCCCAAGTGGAGGTCATAATCAGGAGGTCTTCGTCCTCCCCTCAGATCATAGTATCTCTCCTAGAGGCAGGATTGAGGACGCTCCCCGTTGATCACACACTCTGACCTCTCGTGGCAATGGCGAGGAGACCTCCGAAGATGAACAGGATCAACACTCTGATGAGCATGGGAGAAATCTTAGAAATGATCGCTCTCCACTAAGGCAAGCTCAAGCGACATCAGATGTGGAAGATCCTGATACTGCCTGGAGGAGGAGAATTGCCACCCAGAGAACCCTGCCTGGACACATTCAGTATCGGTCCGAGGAGGCTCAAAAACTTCAACATATAAATGATCTACTAAAGAATCCAACTCAAGAGCTTGCCCGAGCGCCGGGATACGACCTCTTCGCGAACGAGATCGCACGAAGGCTTCAGAGCACGATGGCCAGACTCGAGCAACCTCACCGACACCATTCTGGAAGTCATACTAGGACGACTCCATCGAACACATGCCGTTCGAACAACTCACCTCGTGGAGACCAGAATGACAACAGGCCGCGTCGCTCTCCTAACCATAACTCCAGTCGGAGAAGAGTTCTTCGGACATTTGATGATTGACAAGCTCTCAGGGGAGGTGATTATTCACCACTCCAACCCAGGAATCTGCAATAGCAGATGGAATATGATGAGTATAACCCTCGTAGGACTGAGACCTATCATAGGTCGGGTCTACCTACAACTGGGTATCGTCGTGTGTGATACCTCTGTCTCTAACAATAACCACCTGGTGACGTGGGGAGTTATCTCTCTGACAGTAACCTCTACCAACGGTTCATCATTTGGAATGTTGGGATGTCTCTTGGCTTAGTGGAATTGCCACCTCTTCGTATGCTATATAAAGGATGAAGTCAGTAGGCAGAGGGGTAGAGCAATCCGGAGCACAAGACATTAGGTTTTAGTCTTCCTCTTGATTGTAATCATCACACTCAATACAGTACAACAGAAGTAGGGTTGTTATTCTCTCCAGAGAAGGCCTGAACCTGTATAAAATCCCTGTGTCATTCTCTACGTGGCTTTTTGTCTAGGAGACCCCCCGAAACAAACAATCATATGTAAGATCAGTACTAGATCACCGACAAGAGGCATATGCATCTCTTGATGCAGAGTACAGGAAGGACGCGGTTCGTAGTGAAATGAGTTCCATTAGGCTAACGAAACTTGGAAAGTCATTGATCGTCCATTTGGTTGTAAGCCAGTTGGATGGAAGTGGGTGTTCAAGAAGAAGCTTAGGCCTGATGGTACAATTGAAAAGTACAAGGCTCGGCTTGTGGCTAAAGGTTATACTAAAAAAGAAGGTGAAGATTTCTTTGATACTTACTCACCTATTGCCAAATTAACCACTATTCGAGTAGTAATATCTTTGGCTGCCTCACATGGTCTTATTGTCTATCAAATAGATGTAAAGACAACTTTCCTCAATGGAGAGTTGGATAAGAAAATTTAAATGGATCGATCTGGTGAATTTGTAGTACCTGGACAAGAGAGCAAGGTATGTAAGTTATTTAAATCTTTATACGGCCTCAAACAGGCACCTAAGCAATGGCATGAGAAGTTCGATAGAACTTTGACATTTTTGGGGTTTGTGGGAATTGGAGTCGATAAATATGTATACTACTGCTATGGTGGGGGTAAAGGAGTAATATTATGTTTGTATGTTGATGACATACTTATCTTTGGTATAAACATTGATGTGATTAACGAGGTTAAGTCATTTTATCCCAAAGTTTTCACATGAAAGATTTGGGAGAGGCTGATATTATTTTAAACATCAAGTTGATCAAAGATGAGAATGGGATTACCCTATTGCAATCCCGTTATCTGGAAAAGGACTTCAGTCGTTTTGGCTATATGGAAAGCAAGCCCTCTCCAACATCCTATGACCCTAGTCTAATACTTCGAAAGAATCAAAAGCTAGAAAAGGATCAATAGAGGTACTCTCATATTATTGGTTCACTCATGTACTTAACTAGTGCTACTCTTCCTGACATCTCTTTTGCTATAAGCAAATTGAGCAGGTTTATCGCTAATTCGGGAGGTGATTATTGGCGCACACTTCAGTGGGTTATGTGCTATTTGAAAAGTACAATGAGTTACAAAATTCACTATATTGTGTATCTTGGTGTACTTGAGGGATATAGTGATTCCAATTGGATTTCTGATGCTGATGAGATAAAGGCTACGAGTGGATATGTATTCACCCTAGGCGGTGCAGTTGTCTCATGGAGGTCTTGCAAACAGACCATACTCATGAGGTCAACCATGGAGGCAGAACTCACAGCATTAGACACAACCACTGTTGAGGCAGAATGGTTGCGAGAACTCTTGATGGATTTACCGGTGGTTAAAAAACCAATTCTAGCTATCCTTATGTACCGTGATAACCAAACAGTTATCATAAAGGTGACAAGTGCAACGGATAATATGAAATCCTCAATATATGTGAAAAGGCGATTGAACTCTGTGAGAAAATTGAGAAACCCAGAGTGATAGATGTGGATCATATCCAAACTACTAAAAATCTGGCAGATCCCTTTACAAAGGGACTATCACGAAATGTGATTGAAATTACATCGAAGGAGATGAGAATGAGACCCACGTGAGTTACACAGTGGTAACCCAAACCTATGTGATCGGAGATCCCGTGAAATAGGCATTGGGAAAAACAAACTATTTTGGTAACAGTAGAGTACATTCTTTGTATCTCATTCCATTGGAGATGCAGTACTCTAATTACTGTAAGACAGAAGTAATGTGTTCCGAGGCTTAACAGCAAAATGCCATCCTACAGGGTATTCATGTAAGAACACAGCTATTGAGCCGGACTGTTAGTTGCTGTCCAGAGATATGGGTGATCTCTAAGAAGCTCATGAAGAGACACAGAAAGTATGACCTATATGCTCCACCTGAGGAGTAGCCTATCGGCGGTCAAGTATCAGCAAAGGTCTTAGATGAAACTTGTCTGCACAAAACTGCCAATTCAAGGCTTAGTCCACTGTGTAGTTGTGGGCGTGTGTATCTTGAGGTTCTAGGTGGATGTTCAACCTTAACAAGTCTCCACTGAAAAACTGGTATATCAACATCATTTTGGAATTATGGGCAAATTCGTGGTGCTTTTGGGATCTGGTCGGGGATTGTTGGAGTTTATGGGCTTGACCCATTCAATATCCTAATTAAATCTTTGGAAAATCCCAAAAGCCCACTCATGTATGGTGGAAAATGGGAAGTTTAGTACCATATTGCTAGTCTAGGTGAGAGGAAACCAATATATAAGGTGGAGTTGGTCTTACCTAGTTGAAGCAGGCAAAAGAAGAACACACACGTGTGCTCACTCGCTCGCCTGCCTCGCCATGCCACGCCATCACCCGCATGCGCGCTCCTGCGACGTGCGCGTGAATGGTCCGACGATTTCGTGTCCGGATGGCTGTAGAGCTGCAACTTCTTTTTGCACCTCAAAACCATGCATGGCATCTATACATTTTTTGAAACTGTTTAAATTACAATGATTATGCGGGGCTTTTATGGTACGCATTAATTGTAATTAATTATGTTTCGAAAACGTTTCTGCAGAATTAATTGCGGCAATTTTTCTTTTGGTTGCTGCGAATTCTATAAGAAGTAGCTCTCTTCTATCCTCTCTGGATTGAAGCACCATAACAGATAACAGAGAATTCTAGTTTCACCCGGTTCCTTGGTGCTGCGCTACTCGGCTACTCTATCCCTTCCTTGACATGCGCTGACGTGTGGAGAGCAGTGTCTCCGAAGCTGGCGTCCCTCGCGATCTTGCATGGATTGGGGCGAATCAGGTTTTTAGGAAGCGTTCGCGCGATTGCTCAATACTTCCTTCATCATTCGCTTCACTTCGTCTTTTTGGATCAGACTCTACCGTGACTTTTGAAGGAGCTATTCTCTGTAAATCGCGGTGATATCATTTCATATGGTTAGGCCTTGCTTCCTAGATATTTGTCATGTGATGATGTTGATGCCTATTTCTGTTAGTAGCGTTCTTGTTCTAGGATTTGCCTTGTTAGTGCATATATATGGGATAGATATATTTGAGTTGATGATCATGTTACTATTCATTATCCCAAATATGCCTAGTATATATGCTGCTCTTGATTCAATTATTATTTCAGGAATTATAATAATCACAAAAGTGCATGTATACCTAACAGAGGGTACCATGTGAGTTATCTGTCTACAACTGTGGCCGTGTATTTGACATGTGTATTGAACTTGTATATGTTAGAGGGTCCCGTAGTGAGTGATTCTGGCATATCTGCATGCACATGAGGCATTTTGCCCCTTAAAAATGGGTCACTTCTGGGGGCGAAGATGATTTAAGTGAATTTATATGAGCTATAGTGTGTCCTTTTTCTTTCTTCAAAAACTAATTCTTGTACAATCTCATTCTGGAGCGATCGCGATCACCTATGTTTGTTGTTCTTGTTCATTTTCTCTTTTGTAACAAACAACTGTTGTTTCGTGTTGCTTTCTCATTTCATATATATTTACTTTCCTAGAATCGTACATGCACGTGTATTTGGTTTGCGAAGTGTACCGACTACCGAGTGATGTGCTAGCAAGGGATGGCACAGACGATTTCTGAAAAGAAAACCGTACTTTTGGATGGCGATGATTTTAGAATTCCTGCATGAGCTATTTTGTCCACACCCCCCCCCCACACACACACACCACAACCACCCCCCATCTTTATGGGGAAATTTTTTATATGCCACCATAAATTTACTACGTCCTTTATCTCAGATTGCAAAGTGATATATCTCTTATATGCCACTTTAACTCGAAACCATACCCTTTTATGTCATCATTGACCAGTCAAGCCATGAAGTAGCTGTGAAAATACCATTTTGCCCTTGTCGTCTTCTTCTAAATCCTTCTATGTCGCACACAACACACCAAGGTAGTCAAAGTCGAGATCCTAAGTTGGATCGATTTGCCTCCGGTAGGATCGAATCGTAGAATCAGCGATTCTACATAATTGTAAAAATACACATATTTAATATCTATACTATAAGTTTGTATGATTCTTATATGGTTTACCACTTACTTATAACCAAAAAAGGGACAAAGCATAATGGTACTGACATGATAGGTGATATAGTTCTGAACTACAGAAGAACAGCCAATGACCATGACTAGTTTACTACAATTACATGAGAAATGTTCACAACTTTTGTAAATCAATATCTAATTACAACGCTTGCATGTTCCTTAAAAGCAGCTAGACATACTCCGGGAATAAAAATAGCTTATTATTATCAAGCTCAAGATTGCTCATGTCATAATATAGATATGTGTACTAGCATTACCACACTGATATATATTATTTCGCATGCTCCTTGTTTATTTATAGTTTCATTCTCAGAAATTAATATCAACAAAGTCTGCTCTAAAATAAAATATCAGCAAAGCCTGACCTCTAAAAAAATTGCAAAAAAATTGCCCTAAGTCTCTAACGACTCTACCACGATTCTACTCTGCGATTCTACTCTTTGGATTGCGACTCTACCATGATTCTACCTGATTCCGATTCACAGTGCGATTTAGATCGACAGGCTGTCATTGGTTCGTAGAATCGTAAGACTCTATGAGTAAGATCGCGATTTTAACTACCTTGCAACACACACGCTCACACACAAATAGTGGCAGCCACCGTCGCTAGGCTGCTCCATGAGGCCGCCACTGCTAGGCTACTCCACGAGGCCACCAACACTGTCGAGACTCTCTTATTTGGTGGAACAGATTCGGCGGCCTTGAGGCCGATGGCAGCGTGCCTGGCGCCATCTTTGCCCGTGACATTTTGTGGTTGTCCTTGGCCCCTCCTCAGTTCCTCTTGCTCTTCCCATGGCGCCGCCCCCGCCCCAGCCTCCTTGTCAATTTCGTCATCTTTGCTGCGGTTGCTAGTGTTGGCTTCACCGATGATATTGCTCATCCATTCTCTGCTCCCCCTTGATTCCTCTTGCTCCTCCTCCCATGGCGTCATCGCCGCCACCCGATTCCTCCTGTTCCACCAATGGCGCCGCTATCGCCGCCCCGTTGTCACTGCTCTGTATCTAGTTCGTCATGGAGCTGCTGAATTTGTGCGGCTGCGGCAAAGGGGGAGGGATGGAGGATATCAGACGGGGAAGAATGGATGGAAAAAAAGAAAGGGCAACAAAAGGGATGAAGAAGGAAATAGACAAGCGTAATTTGAGCATTTTGAAAATTTTGACAAGAAAAATCTAACGGAGCTGACGATAATGGCAAATAAGGGTAACGTTTCGGAAATGTAGTGGCACGTAAGGCAGATGTCACTTTGCAATAATAGATTAGGGATTCAGAATATTTGTAGTGGCATATAATTTTTTTTTTCTCTTTCTTTATGGACAAACTAATCTTGCCATCCTGGTCGACACCATGTTGAGGTCTCTTTGTGAAAAAGATCAACCACTTCTTTTTGTTATTACTTTTCCCTTTTGCATCTAACCACTATAGCTTCTTCCTACTTGTCTACAGTTACTTTCTAATTGTAGGGTACACTTGCTTAGAACCGTCCAGACGTATGTGTCATGTACATGTAGTGTACTGATCAGAGATGCACTACCAGAACCGCTTAGTCCCTAAGTGTCTATATATTTACCGAGTGTCTGGAATGAAACACTCTGGAAGGTCCCGAGTGTTTAATAGGGCACTCAGGACGGAAAGTCAGTACTCGGTAGAAACAAATGTCCCAAGTGTTTTATAGTACACTCGGGAGATGCAGACGGGAGCTAGCAGTCGCGCACATGAAAGTGGAATATCAGCACGGTCAAAACAGGGTAAAGTAGAATCTCGAGTGCATATGCCTGGCTTACACTCGGGAGTAGAGTGATTAGTAGCGACGCCAATTTTTTTCCCCTGCCACGCCCTTTTTTTCGCTGCGTTGCGCGTCAGTCCAAGGCTAACCCTACCCACTCGATCCCCAATCCCTGCAGCAGCCACTCCGTCCTCCTTCTCCTTCTCCCTCGCTACTAACGCCGCCTCCCCGTCCTCTTCCTCCTTCTCCCCTGCTGATCCACCGCCTCCGCCGTCTCCCCCTCCTCTACTGCCTCCTCCTCATCTCCCGCCACCACACCCGATCCCGTCGTCCCCTCTCCTCCACTGCCACCGACTCTCCCTCCCCAGTCTCCTCTCCTCCTCCGCCTCCACAGAAGCCACTACGTCCTCCTCCTCCTCCTTCTCCCTCACTGATCCACCGCATCCGTCGTCTCCCCCTCCTCCACTGCCTCCAGTGCCGCCGTCTCCTCCTGCTCCCACTCTGCCTCCTCCTCCTCAGCCGCCGCCGCCGCCGCCGTAGTAGATCTCAGCTCCCCTGCCCCCCGCCGACTGCCTCCATCGACACCATAGCTGCAGCCAGCTTCCCCACCGCAACTTCCTCGGCTCCCTCAGCTCCAATAACTACTTTAAGGTAGTGGATAAGGGGAAAAAGAAATAAAGTTTGCTTATTTTCTTGGTGAAGTAGATTTGGTTGTAGTTTGATTTACTATCAACCTGTTTATGGTGGATTGTTATGCTGTCATTACTATGTGTTGTCCGATCATATGTTACTATGTGTTGTCCGTTTATGGTGGATTGATATGTTGTCATTACAATGCTACATTAATGTGTTAATAAATAATGGTATTCATTTATATTGTCTTCATATCAATTTGTTTTAGTGTACATAGGGCATGTATCCTGTGGTAGCTTCTAGCTAGCTCTGTAGTTGTAATTTTTGACATAAATAACAAGTCGGATTAAAATATGCATTATGTTTTGCACGCTAGGATGGCTGAGGGTCGTAGCTAGATGTACACTAGGCGTAGAGAGATGGGTGACTGTAGCCAAGAATGGATGGAAAAGACGAAAATTTTTGTAGATCGAGCATTTGTTAGAAGTAATGGACGAGGTGTGTTGTGCCCTTGTTCTCGTTGTTCGAACACACGGCCACAAATAAGGGCAACAATGATCGCACACTTGTGCAATTACGGATTTAGGCCAGGCTATACCGTGTGGGTCTACCACGACGAGTCACAACGTAGTAGATCAGATGTACTAAAGGAAGAAATAGACAATGGCGGCCACAATGAGAGTATGATAGAAGACACGCTAGATGATGTGCGTGATGCATATGTGCCACCTACAGAGGAAGAACCGGAGCCTGCAACAAGGACTTTCTTTGATATGTTGTTAATTTTGCTGGCAGTCTAAATATAGTTCCTTTGCCCTTCACTGGTGTTAAATTGTACTTCACTCTTATTGTTAAATTTTACTTCACTCTTATTGTTGTGCGGGACTCGTCTTATTGCATGCTTGGATGTATTTTTGGTTCATATGACTTGATGTGTTGTATTGTAAATGGGGAAGAACCTCACAAGATCGTTTACAGTTTGTCATGGAATGGGATGCTTTGCTGGTGGGCTTTGGTTCAGCTCCAAATTCTAAGCCAACCCAAATAGCTATGTTGCCACCCAAATGAATTTTTTTGTGCACTGAGACTCTCATAAGGCTAAGAGTATATAGCCCAAGACAGAGCCTTAACTACATCACATCTATGACATGGAGTGTTTGGATTATGTACTTTCTCGTGTTTATCTTCATCTATGTATTCTGAAATGTTTTTCCTCTAAAAAAAGTCTTGCACTACAAGATGGTAGCTCCTCATGTACAACCTGATCATGGCATGCAGTCTTGCACTTTTGTATCTAAAAAAACTCTTGCCCTTTTGTCTTGCATGCATAGAACATATTTGTACTAAATAATAGTATGTACTGCCAGTAGTTGGTGAGTTAAAGAACTAATCTATGGTCATCATCTTTACAGTTGAGCACTAGGAGCGACAAGTTGAAGGTTAACTTATGCACCTCGACAATTGATGTACCAAGCATTCACTCTGTGAAATTGAACTACTTGGTTGTTGGATATATATGAATGTTGTATTACTTGGATGTGTTGTTGGATATATATGAATGTTGTATTACTTGGATGTGGGATCTATATATGTAAACGTTGTATTGTGAACTTGAACATTATGTCAATGTTGTTGTCGTATCTATATATGTAATGATTTGTGCCTTGGTGATACCTTTTCTTGTGGTGGAATATGCATCATATGAAATGCGCATTATATGTACAAAATTGAGCTGCATTCGCTGGGGAAACATGTTTCCTGTGTGGCTGATGAACTATTTCCCGAGTGTCCTTCGTTGAAATACACTCAAGAAGAAATATCATTCCCGAGTGTTAACACTCGGGGTAATTTTTTGGGAACCGTTGGGAAACAATAGCCACGTGGCGTTCATTTCCAAGTGCGAACACTAGGAAAAAGTTTCCATGGCCGTCGAAAAAGGACAACCATGTGGTAATCATTCTCGTGTGTTCACACACGGGACACTTTTCAATAACACTTGGGAAATGATAAACATGTGGCGAAAATATAGGCGGGCAACGTGCCTAGCCGAAAAGGGACATATGTCGAACTGTCCCGAGTGCCAACACTCGGGAAACTATTCTGTTACGGTTGGTTAAAAGCGTTACGCAGAAATTCTCGCGAGCGTTGTGTAGTTCCTGAGTGTGAATCTAAACACACGGCAAATGTCTATCTCCCGAGTGTCCCGCTCGGGAAAACAATTTTTACCGAACGAAACTATCCCGAGTGTTACCGTCGGGAAAGGTAATATCAAGTGTTTTACCTTTGTTCCCGAGTGTATTGGGCACTCGGGAATTAGCTTTGTCCATACACTCGGGAATTAGCTTTGTCCTCGTAGTGATGTGCAAGAATACCATGGGATGATCATTTCAGCATATATATGCATGAGCTAGCTAAAAGTATTTTTGCCCTAGCCTTTTGGCACACATGATGAACAAGCTAGCTTTCTTTTTCCAATAACCCAGTGACTTCCTTTCGTTGTTTTTGTTTTCCCCTAGTGTGCCTAACCACTACAATTGGTACTACTTATTCGGTGTTACTTTCTCATTATAGTTTTGCACCGTGCAGTGCCATGTGACCAGTCTAGTGAAAGAAAACATTCTACTAGTAGACAGATACGTCTGTGTATATAAATTCACCACATGAGAATTTTCATTGCCGCACACAACAGCTCATATATTCAATCACACAAACACGATAATACCATATAATAATAAGATCTATTTCATACCCCCATGGTTCATATATTCAATCATATCCAACGTTTGTGTCACTTACTAGTAGACACCCGAATTTCGTGTCTTTGACAAAAGACAGTAAAATTTTGTAACTCTTTGTTGTGGGACACTAAGTCTATATAATACTAATAATATTCGTTGTTTGGGAGAGAGAAACACTTCAAAATGACCTTCATACCCTTCCCTTCATACCCATTCCCCTCCTCTACCCTTGTCGAGCTCACCGGCGTTCCCCGACGACGGCGCGCCCAATTGTTGGCCGCTTCGTCGAACCCGCCGCCGCCGATCTCCCTTCGGATGGATGCCTGCAAGTCTGACTGCTTCACCAGGTGTGCCATGATCCGGCGACAACGAGGTAGGGCGGCGGGACTCCGGTGAAGACGTAAGCATGGCGTGTTCCTAGATTATCCGGTTCCGTTTTTCTGGATGGGAGGTGACGGGGGTAGCTGCAACTTCCAAAACATCGAGGGCTAGGGGCGGCGGCCGTGGAGAAAAGGAACGGCGCTGGCAGCGAGCTCCGGTGGTTCACGAGACAAGGAAGGAGGTCGCAAGAGAATGGCGTAGGTTTGGGGAAACCTCTAGTGGTGATTTCTTGACTTGGGGCGCGACGAGGAGGGCCGACGACGGTGGCGGCCATGGTCACGCAAAGGGGTTCGACGTCGGGATGCTAGGGTGATGGGGTGGCTCAGGAAAGTACGGGATGAGGCTTAGGAGGTGGAGACGGCCACGGTGATGTGGACGGCTTGGCACGGGAAGGCTTAGAACGGCGAAAACAATTGCCCAGCGGCGCGGACAGAACACTAGTGTGGCGGCGGCGATGAACCTCAACAGCGGTGGTTCTCACGATGAGGAGGACGAAGAGGAACCAACAAGACCGCAAGAGTAGAGGCGGTGGCGCTAAAGCGTGGCGTGTTGAGGCGAGGCGATGGTGGCGGTGCGAGGCGGCAGGAGGTAGGAGGCGGCAGTGAGGCGGTCGGTCGGCGGCCTGGACAAGGCGGCAGCAACGGGGGTGATGGCGAGGACATCGCGGAAGCGACGTCGGAGAGTAGGGGCAGCGTCAGCAATGGCTTCGCCGACAGTGGAGAAGAAGGGCACAAAGGTGACGACGAGGATAGGGGGAGGTGGTGCTAGACGGAGGTGACGGCAGTGGCGCGACCAAAGGCAGGCGGCGGTGAGGCGGTCGGCCAGTGAGGTGCTAGGCGGAGGACAAGAAGGGAAGAGAAAAAAGAATAGGGAAGAGGGAAGGAGACCGGAAGGGCAAAATAGACTTTTTACTAGCATTCCCTCTCCTCTTCAGTCCAAAATGATATTTTAATGGCCTCAATGTCCTACAGCAAAGAGCCGTAGAATTTTAAACTCTTTTGGCAAATACATGAACTTTATATATCCATCAGCCAATTACAGAAAAATTAGATGTTCTGTAGCCAATTTTGTCTTTTCTTTTTTCTCGATTAACACATGCCCAACAACAAATCGACATGTTAACTTCAATTTACCTGGCTATGACTAGTACCATGGTTGTAGCACACCACAAATGTGGTGGTCCATCAGATGCCTTGGTTAATTATACAGGTAGATTCTGGGTCCCTGCCGGCAGGATAAAAAGGAATAGTATATGCAAGCAGTGTCCTGTAATAGCAAGGGAAGTGACGGGTGTCGGGGCCGTGTGTCTCTGCTCGAATACGAGAGCCAGCAACAGTTGGCAGCGCACAAGTTGCGGGAATTAATTGGCAGGCAATCGCTGTCGGGCACGGACCCACGCACAACGCACAATAGTAGCGTAGTGGTACTGCTGGCTTGCAACCCACAGTCGTATACAGAAAGTTGGGGAAGACATGCCATTTGCATGGGTGCTAGCTGAAGCCTGCAGATAGGAGCGACCGAGCAACGGAGTTTGAGCAAAATCTGAGGTTATTAAAGATAAAAGCAAATTATTAGGATTATAGGAAAAATCAAATCAATCAATCAGATCAATGCAGCATCAATAAGATTTAAAATTACACTACTCAATACTGATTGCACGTCCTGCACGGCGCACAGATTTAACTCTTCGGCCAACGGTCAGCGTCTCGTCTGTTGCTTTGCTGCCGCACGATTGAAGTCACTGTCTCATTGAGTAGTATCGTAACTAGTAGCAATCAATAACAGTGAGACTTCTAGATGGGACTGACCTATGAACTGTATACGTGCTGTTAAATTTTTTACTGAAATGCTAGGGGACCACACCTAGGTTGGCCGACACCCACCTCCGTCCCTGGATACGAGTTTTAGTAGCAAAGGCGCCGTTTTCGTGGTATCAGGTGCGAGCTGCACACTGCAAGTAGCCAGCAGATCACAAGAAATCAAAACGATGCATGCTTGTACTCCAATAATGTAAAGTTAGTTGGAGGCGCTTGTATATGCCTGCCACCTTCATCATCTCGGTGTTAATTTCTGCTGTGTTGTCACCTGCCATCAAGGTCCAGACGTTCTTAGTGGAGTCCAGGCTAGCTATATCGATCATACGGTCGCCGTGAAACTGGACGATCGAAATGCCATGCAGAAACGAGCATCATATCTCCCTTAATGTTCAAGGCAAAAGATACACTAGCTAGCTAGTACCACAATCATACAGAGAAAGGGGCCAGAGCTTAGCTAGCTTTCAGTCCCCCATTAGGCTGCAGGTTGGGAGCCATGGCATTGGCATAGCTAGCTTTTCATTTGTTTGATTGGTCTCCTAGTGCAAATCCGAATCAGTCCGTGACCATTCAGATTTTTTTTAAGTACACGTCCAACCCACTCACGCACACACACCACATGCACGCACACATACACATGTGAATGCGTCTTTAACATACGCCTAATCTAGGATGGAAGCTAAACCCCACGGAGCGTGGGCACGCACTTTGACCACTGAACGTACCCACGTATACATGTACTGTTCCTAAAAGAATAAAACTCCGGTGAGACACCCACGCCGAGCCAGAGGCTCGAACGGGCTGGGCGCGCACTCTCGCGTCGAGCTATCCGAGCTACGCTCGGTTCTCCCATGACCATTCAGCTTACAGGCAATGGATTGGACCACAGCTAAAGACTTCAGGTAGAGCAAAGGCAGGGTCGCGCCCAGTTGCTGCAACTTGGGCCGCTTCCATTTCTGTTACAGTCGCTACCTTTCTGCCTGTCTTTGCACCAGGGGCGAATCCACCGTAGATTGAAGAAGACCCGGCCGGAGGTTGAAGAAGAACCAGAGGTTGAAGATTGAAGAAAGCATAAGGCCCGGTCGGTGTCTTATGGCCCAGCGCCCTAGCCGGTCCAAATCAGTGGCGAATCCTGGCCCAAAATCCCAATTCCCAAATACAATCAGAGATTCATACTTTAGAGATTCAATCTCAAAATCCCGAGTCACGGGACATGGAGAGGCCGAGTCAGAGAGAGACTCACCGTGTCACCGTCAGTCAGGCTGCCGGCAGTGGAGGAGGAGGCGATCGGTGACTTAGCGCGAAGTGGAGGCGAGGTGGTTGATGGCCTAGCGTGGAGGTGGCGTGGCGAATGAGCCGGAGGAAGCGATCGGCCACTCGATGGCGGCCGGCGTGTAGTAGGTGAAAAGTGGCGCTGGCGGCCTGCAGCAAGACAGCGGCATCGGCCGTTCGACCTTCGCGTATCGCCCATGACCCACATCGCCACATCGAAGAGGACGAGGTAAAGCGATGGCGAAATGTGAAAATCCCCAATGTTTTTGTTGTGCGACCATGCTTGGTGAGGCGATGAGTGTGTGAGTTTGTGAGGGCTTAGTAGTGAAGTGGTGATTGGTGAGGGCATGAGGCTGTGAGCCCGTGACCGTGAGGCGGTGAGGGTTTGACACTTGGCAGCTAGTGAATCTATGATCTGTCATGTGTGAATGAGTGAATGCCCAATTTATGATTGTTGTACTGCTACAAATTGTTGTTTAATTGACAGTAGCCATTACTCGATTAGTCAATTTGTTTAATTAGTGATTGACTTGTTGTTGTTTAATTATTCTTAGATTTACAAAAATGGAGAAGCGAACTTTGCATAAATATTTCTTAAATAATGCAACTAGCAGTAACCCTCCAACCATAGAAAGCGGAACTGAAGCAAAAAAAAAAGTTCAGCATGAATTTAATCCAGATAATATTATTACCGATCCAGCATGTCGCAAACCAAATGAAGATTATCCTAATGATAATGGCCTTGATAATAAAAGAATCTTTCAACGCTTTCAAGACATGAAAACTCGTAGAGTGAAATTGCATCATAATCAGATTTAATGACTTAGTGGTATGTTTTCATTACATTTTTAATGTTTATGAATATTCATAATTTAATATTGCATCACTAAATTTGATATTTCTTATCTATAGATCGGTACTCACATATTTATGAACATTTGGGAGCACATTATCTATTAGCAATGTACTAAATTTATTGTATTGTACATTGTTAATTTGTTCTCTTCTTGTTTATACATGAATTTGATATTTCAATAGCAAAAATTAATAAATATAACTTTGATATGCTTATATTATGTTATAGTCCTCTTAACAGTAGAGCTCTTGGACTCGCTGCTACACTCGCTTTTGTTTGTGTCCAGTCCTCCACTAGTCCAACCGAGCTGCTACGCGTACCGGCAAGCCGTGCGCAGAGCCAGCTAGGTGAGTCACTGACGATGAGCCCCATCAAGGTCGTTAGGATGGAGCTCTAGGTGTGTATTTTTTGTTTTTCCGCAGGTATCGACAAGATTAACATAGTATGATATTAAATCGAGAACCGTGATTATAAAATTTATAGGGCCGAAACCAGTAGTATTTCATATTTTTTTTTTACTTAGTTTAGATCTTACGCCGGATCGAAATCGGAATTATCCCACATGATCGTAGAACTATGTACCACGATTGATCCTGCAGGTAGGTGTAATCTTGTAGGGGCGTAGTTTGGTACATAGGACGTGCACTACTACAAAAAAATTAATATTGGACGTTTCGTGACAGACGGTTTATAAAAACCGTCAGTATTAAATACAATCACAGACGGTTTTGATTTAGCGACCGTCTGTGTTACTGGCTGCGCTAAAAACCGTCTGTGATCACAGACGGCCTATATTAAAAACAGTATGTGAAGTATCACAGACGGTTTATATTGAAGAACCGTCTGTCAGACGGTTATTTATTGGAACCGTCTGTAATGAGAAACGACTAGTTAGTCGATTTCGACGGCTAGTTCCTCTGAATTGATCTTTTAAAGTGGTTGAAGTTGATCTCCAACAGAAAAAAAAACAAAAGATATGTAATCCAGTAGGCACCTTGTTCTGTATGTGTAACTTCATTATATTTGATGTGTAACTTCCGATCAACAGAAGAAAGCAGAAGTACTTCATTTGATCGGATGTTACATATCATAGACAGTGAAGTGCTCACTTGATCGAAAGTCAATTTGTTCCGTGAATTTTGTCTTACTAGAAGGGTATGGAGATGAGAACTTCAAGAACAAATGGAAGTAAGAAAAGATGAGAAGTTTGTGAGTGATTTTTTCTTAGTTTTGCCCTTCTGATGGTTATTTATATAGGCCGACAACTTATGGTAAGATTAAACGAATAAAGACGGAAGTCCGACGGATAGGATTTATTAGAATCTACTCCTAATAAATCGTTGGTAACCAAAGCATCACCGTCTTTTCGGGGATTGTTTTTCACAAATACGGTTGACGCTCATTTTCTTATCTTTACAACTGAAGCTGGAGATCTCATCACATATGATTTTCAATAAGAAACGTCTGTGATTACACACATCACAGATGGTTTTTAAATAGAATCGTCTGTGATAATTCAATATTTCGGCTCCCGCGCTATGCATATCTTCGTCTTGCGCACCGACATTACGATGCATCTCTTCGTCTCGCGTGCTGACGTTACCATGTGTCTCTTCGTCTCGCGATCGCATATGTTCGTCTCACGCGCCGGTGTTACTCCTTGTTTCGTAAAAATGATCATCGCACGCCATGGTGAGGATGCACAATATTGATCAATACGTACGCAGCTAGCGATAGTACCATCGATCGCGCGCCATGGTGAGCATGTGGAGCATGACGGCGAGGACTAAGGCGAGGAGGTCGGCGATCGCCGTCACTCTTCCTCACGAAGTCGTCGTCGACATCATCGGTCGCGTGGCCGCGAGCTCTTCTCAGCCCATGGCTGACCTCTGCAGCCTACGAGCCACATGCAAGGCCATGTACAAGGCGTCCAAAGAGCGCGCGTGGGGAGGTGCGTAGCGCTGGAGTGAGAGGAGGCGATGAAGTGGCTGGACAACGATCGCTACCTCGCCGTCATGAACCATCTAGCCGACGCCGGCAACTCG